>OY821764.1:7731130-8102887 GCA_963682095.1 Potentilla sterilis
AACTATTTAGTTAATCTCATTTCACAGCTTGTATCTAATCGATCTAACGCAGTATCTGTAGATAAAAATCTATGAAGTGAAGATAGTAAATATTACATTGTTATGATACACTAATGCATGGGAAAATTGGGCACTGGAAGAGGTTCATCTGTTCATGTTTTTCTAAAGTAGTTTTTATGTGCATACATTGTTGGAACTAAAAATGACCAAACTATTATTGTTTCAGATAAATAGCCACAGAAAAAAAAAAATAAGGATAGGGCACTGACAAGAGCATAATTTACTGACGCTGGAAGATGACATTGTTGGAACTTAAAATGACCAAACTATTATTGTTTCTGCTAACCTCCAATAAGTGATTCTGGCATTATTTAAGGTTGGGACCAGGCCTTCTTCTGTTATTAATTTTCTTTTCCATAGGGTAGGAAATATCCTTAGGGTCCAAAACTTGAACCTTGCTTTCTATTGTAAAAATGAACTTTATGTTATGAGCTATCTTTAACATGTGCATGTAAGCAACATTAGAAATGTAAGGGTCTTGGTCTGCCTGCTTTTTCCCTCATGGCTAACCATTCTACCTTTGCATTCGTCATTCTGTGTGTTGATTGACAGCAGTGATTAACTTCATTTATTGAATCTGTGTCCAGTGTTGGGTGTATGTGCTTTCTGATCCACCATTGTGATTGCCCTTCACGATCTGATACTCTGACATCTTTCATGAACACACAAGTTAATTAATTCTTTTGTTGGTTCTTGACCTTTGATTGTAAAACAGACTTGGGTGTTTAGAGGGGTGTCCAGCTGGAAGGTTTGACAGAGCAACAGATCTCAAAAGCACTCCAGGACCTTGTGAAAGTGGGGGAGTCTCTTAAAGCCTGATGGGATGATGGTTTGGAATGAAATAAGATGTTGTATCTTCATGGGAAAATCTTTCCTACATCCTCATTTCTTCATATCAGTTGTGTAAGATGATTATTTGGGTACTGAGCAATGCTTCTTCTGTAGTTTGAATAAGACATGTGCTTTTCTCTTCCATCAAGAGATTAGACGGCGAATGGAAGTAATTGTGTGTTTGTTATATACTTCCATAATTTGGTGCTTGGGGGAATGCTCGATGTTCAACATGGAGACTTTTGCAAGTTATGAAATATGCAAGTTCCCTTAGGTTTGATAACATTAAAATATGAGAATTGTGTAGGAACATTTTTCTGTGAAGGACCCCATATTTTTCTCTTTTGCTTAAAATATAGTTAGTAAGATAGTTATTAAGATAGTTACTTAAATAGTTAGTAAAATGATAGTTACTAAGATGATAGTTAGTAAGATAGTTACTAAAATGATAGTTACTTAGATAGTTAGTAAGATTATTACTTAAATAATAGTTACTTAGATAGTTAGTAAGATAGTTAGTAAGATGATAGTTTCTTAAATAGTTACTTAAATGATAGTTAGTAAAATAGTTACAGAAAATGATAGTTACTTAGACAGTTAGTAAGATAGCTACTTAAATGATAATTAGTAAGATTGTTACTTAAATGATAGTTAGTAAGATAGTTACTAAGATGATAGTTACTTAGATAGTTAGTAAGATAGTTACTTGGATAGTTACTCCGATAGTTACTTGGATAGTTACTTGAATAGTTACTTTTATAGTTACTTGGATAGTTACTTAAATAATTATTTCGGTAGTTACTTGGATAGTTATTCCGATAGTTACTTGAATAGTTACTTGTTACTTGAATTGTTACTTAGATTGTTACTTAGATAGTTACTTCGGTAGTTACTTGAATAGTTACTCTGATAGTTACTTAAATAGTTACTTAGATAGTTACTTGAATAATTACTTAGATAACTATTTCGGTAATTACTTAGATAGTTACTTGGATAGTTATTTGTTACTTGGATTGTTACTTAAATAGTTCGGTAGTTACTTGAATAGTTACTCCGATAGTTACTTGAATTATTATTTGTTACTTGAATAGTTATTTAGATAGTTACATGGATAGTTAATGATAGTTAATGAGATTGCATGTAATGTATAATTTGTGAGCTCAAACATTTCAGGAAACATAGAGTTCTTGTTCTCTGTACGTAAGATGTAACGTAGTTGATCAACACGATGCGAAAGCACTAAAGGAGTTACAACAGGAGTCTATACTAACATCCAATCAACTTATCCTAAGCAAAGTGCGCAAATGCACACACAAAGCAGTCTGCAGGGAAAACAAACGGCAATGCATTTGTTGGTGATATCAGGCAGGAGATCTCTTCAAGGGGCTTGGGCGCAAAAGCAATCTAAAGGCACAAAAATAGACAACGTGCTGAAGAATAGGGTGCGACTGACATGGAATAAAATGTGGAAACAAAACTCCTTCAGATAGATGTGAAATAAAAACTCCTTCAAATAGATGTGAAAAGAAAAGTCCTCCAAATATATCCGAAAACAAAACTCCTGTAACAACTGCAACTGTTAATGGATATTTTCAACCTTGACAAATAGAAGAGTAATGGATAAAAGCTGTATCATGAAACAAAATCAATATGCTAGCTAGAAGCATAAAGTTTAAGACTATAAATTACTGGTAAACAGAGGAAGTCACACACTATCACTTATACATAGACCTGACATCAAAAACTGCAAAAAAAAGGGCCAGAGGGTTAAAACATAGTTGTAGGATTCAATCTGAATAATCATATCCAGCCTGAATATAATCACATTAGTGCCGGAAGTGTTGAATACATCACCACAACACCAAAGAAGGGAAGAACCATTAGCTCCTGTCATTTTTATACATCATCATGGTCTCAATTGTAACAAAACAAATCAGCCAGATGTATTCAATTTGCAACCAGATTGGTAGCCAGTGCACAAATTGCAACCCAAGTACCAATATATGGCAACCATTTCAAAAAGCTTAATGCAGAGCCTACCACACAGTACATATCAACCACCAATTTCCAAGTACTTGTAGAAACAAATCCAGCCAACAATTGTCTCAAAAGAAACACAATCTATATAGCAATCACCAATTCAACCCATCCAATAGGCTAATAAAATTATCGAGATGAGTAAATTCAACAAAAATAAAGCATTACGACTCCAAATTCAGAAGCAAAAAGAGGATCTGTTACTAGTAAAAACGACACCGTTTGAGACTTATTTTCAATCGTCGCCGGCCTTCTGGTAAACATAGGTAAGACCACACTTACCGCAGTAATGCCTGTCAAAATGATTAGCAATGAAATTACCGGCGCCGCACTCAGCGTTAGGGCCCTCCTTCCTAAGCTGCTTCTGGACCTTGCCGGAGTCGTCGACCTTGTAGAACTGGAGGACGGCAACGGGGAGGCGGATGTGGCGGGCCAAGTCGGCGAGGAAGAGAAAGGCGCCTGTGGCGACACCGACGAGGACGGGAGGGTCGGAGAGGTGAGAGAAGTCGGCGGAGATCTCGGCGGCGAGGTCGGAGACTCGGGTAGTGACGTTGACCTGTGGCAGACCGGAGTCAGCGAACGAAGTCGAACGGATCTGGGAGCAGCTGATTCTTTAGTCTTGGATTCGAGCTATGACTTCGGGCTTGAGGTACTTCAAGAACAGAGTCGAACGAATCTGGGAGCAGCTGAATGGTCATCTGTAATGGGAAAAGCTATCGGTGGTACGTTTTGTAATTATTTCAATCTTTAGGGGCAACGCTTTAAGGGTGGTACTTAATTATAATTAGCTCAAACTATGACTTTTTTTTTTTTGTATTTATTTTTTGTACAATTATGTCTACTTACTCATAGGGGTGGGCGTTTGGGCCCAAAAACCCGAAAGCCCGGCCCGAAAACCCGAAAAAAGACCGACACGGGCCGAGCTCAAAGTTTTTAGGACCGGCACGAGGAAAGCCCAGCCCAAAAATGGTATTGTCGGTCCGAGCTCGGGCTTCATTTTTTTTGGGCCCGAAAGCCCGACCCGGCCCGGTGACTTAATATATATACTAAAAACCCTAACCCACCTGCCCTCCACAGTCCACACCAATCTTATCTCCCCCTTCCTCTCCCGATTCATCCCCCCCTCCCCCTCCTCTCTTCTCCGACATCAACCCCCCCCCTGCAGCCACTCCAGGTCTCCAAGCTCCAGCCACCGAACCACAGCCTTGGCGCCTTCACTCCCGAGCTCCTCCTCTCCTGAGTCTCCTCGCCTCCACGACTGACCACGACTCCACCGCTCCTCTGAGCCACCGCGGCACCACCCCACTGGTCGAGGTCTCTGAGTCTCTTCACTCTTCACTTCTTCAGTCTCTTCGTTCAATCGAATCAATTAGGGACTTGATGGCAGAGAGGGAGAGGGTGGATTGCTGGTAGGAGCGGTCGACGTTGGTGAGGGAGTTGGAGTTGTTGGCGGCGGAGATGCCAATGGAGGAGGGGCGGCTGCTGGCGAAGCTATTCCACATCCGCATGTCGTGCGTTGTTGCTTGAGATTTCGGTGGTGAGAAGCTTCGATCGTTGTTATCGTCGGTCTAGGCGAGGCAACTTCAGATCGGTTCTTAGGGCTTGTTTTGTTGGGCATCTTTTCAGCGGCGGTCTTGATCGGGTTGTGATTGAGGTCAGCGGCTTGTTGGTCTGATTGAGTAATGGCAGAAGGACGAGGTAGTTCACCGGAGCTGGCGATCTGTGGCTCGGTTTAGCTGATTTTGGGGTTTGGGATTTTGATTTGTGTTCTGCCGAAATGTTGATGTTGAAAAATGTTGATTTTGTGTTCTAATATACTGCTTGCACATTTTCATGGCTTTGGGCCCGAAAAAGCCCGAAAGCACGGCTCGGCCCGACTTGATCGGGCTCGGGCCGGTCCTCATCCTCGAAAAAGCTCGGCTCGGCTCGGCCCAAGGGTGTCGGGTTTTGGGTCGGGCTTTAGAAATTTTGGGCTCGGCCCGGCCCGCGCCCACCCCTACTTACTCATAATATTCTTTTCTTCTTCTTTTTTTTTTCATTTTTTTTCTTTCAAAATAACGCATACCTTACGTGATATAATTTGTCAATAAGAAAAATTATGTGGATAACTAAATTTGAATTGTCGAACCACTATTTTAATTAATAAGAAACATGATATAATTTGTCTAAAACTAAATAACTCAAATATCTCAATAAAAGTAGTTTTTAGGTCACAAATACAATGATATAATTGTAGAAAATATTGTACAAAAATAAATTTCTTGTGTATGTTTATTAATAAAATGAAATAAATATAAAATAACGAAAATACCCCTCATGTGCAAGGCATCTGACTCTTAATTGAATGAAAACCGTTAAATTTTTGACAAAAGGGGTGCAAATCGGCAGTTTTTGACAAGTTGAGGAAGTAAAATTTCGCAATTACAAATTCGGAGTGCAAATTGACAATTTAAGCCAAGTTCAGGGTGCATTTTGACTATTATGCCTAAAATCAATAGGAACTCGGTCAAAGAAAACAATAAACCTAATGGATTGTGGGAGTATCCAATTTCTCCCCTATTCTTCTGGTGCAGGAGAGTTGGTTCTAACACAGAAAATGATATAGTTCCTATCCATTGCGCTAAACAAGTCCTATAAATAAAATGCCAGGAGACAACAACTAATTTTAACATTCGCGTTTATGCTCAAAAGAACCAAGTTATTCCTTCTAACTTCTAACATTCACTTGTCAACCCCAATAGTCCAAGTACTCTTGAATGAAACATCATTTAAGATAATAAGATGCTGGACATTCAGCACTAATACCAGTATTACTGCTTTCTAGATTTAGTGATGAGAAAAAATGAAATTCATAATATTTGTTGAGCAGTGGCAGATCCAATTGCCAATTCTAAGAATTTTAAAAGAGACTGCAAGAATGAACTAATAGAACACAACGTTGAGTGGTTCTCCATAAGAGCATCCGCACCCATAAAATGGTCTTGCTCAAGCACCTGGTGGGCCCAGGAGCAAATTTTGCTCAAGCAAATGTAAATCAAATTTTGCTCCACCCAAATCGATTTTTTCACACACCCATTAACAATTTGCTTGAGCAACTCAGTTTTGTCTTGTTGTGAAATGATTAAATTTTTTTTACCGGATAGATTAACCACCAATAATAATGTGTCACGTATCATTATCGACTCGATATTATCCAAGATTTTCGATAAGATTTCCGATTAATAGATAATTGACACGTTAGTATATGCCTTGAACTAGTCATTTGGTGGCGCTGACAGAGGCGGGGGTTTTCCTTTTGGGTTATTATGTGCTTTTGAATCCGTTTGAGTTTAATTATTAAGCTTGTGTTCAATTTAAGTATGTGTGTTAATTTTAATATGTATTTCTATTTCATCTTAATAAATAAATTTTTTATTTCTCGAACAAATTAGTGTGAGTTGATTAAAAATTGAAGTAGTATTTATAAGCAAATTTTTGGGAGAGTTTTGAAATTTTTGAGATTTTTTTACTATTTTTTTGGTTTATTTCCGTTATGATCAAATTGTAGCCGTTGCCTTTGAATTCTGACCGTTGGATCAAAATTTCAGATTGAAATGGAAGGCCCAGATTGATTTGCCCGTTTTTAAAATTTTGACCAGTCAGACTGCCACGTGGCAGCCTGACATTGGCTCGTTTAAAAAAACCTACTGTTCATCGTCTTCCCCATTTTTCCCGCCGTTTTCCACCCGAAACTTCCCGGCCTCCGTTCGCCGCCGTCCGGCCACTCCAGCCGACGTGCCACCCACCAAAATGATGGGCTCAAAGTGCTCTTTCATTTGAGACCGGTCTCAGGCGCATTTTCGGGATGTGGGAGGTGCGGCAAATATCGGGAGCCACGGCCACCGTCGAGTGCGGCGCTCGGCTTCACCTCCGGTTCGTGCTAGTGCTCGAACGTGCTGGCCACGAGCTTTTGTGCCTCTCCAACGTCCGAAAAGCTAAAGAAAACGGAGCCCGGCCCCACCAGCTGCTCGAGCAAGCATCGGAGCAAACTTTGCTCGAGCCTTCGCTCGAGCAGTTTGACTCGTTGACTGCTCGGCATCTTGCTCGCCGTTTTCGACCCCGGTGCGTGCTGTTTGAGCACCTTGCTCGAGCACCTTGGCCGGCCCCACCAGCTGCTCGTGCTCTTGCTCGGCATCTTGCTCGCCGGTGCAGATGCTCTAAGCGAGTACTCTACTTCACAAACATTTTCTTTATTTCCTAAATTACAACAAAAAGTGCTTCAGAATGCCAATAAAGGTTGAGAAAATTAAGACGTAGATCTGCACAGTATGACTGATGCAACTTTGATGTCACTTAACTTAGTTACAAAAATATTCTTCACTAATGCTACATGCAAGATGATGTCAAACCATCTCCTTGATCTGAGCAGAAAACAAGAAGCATCCACAATTCTAAAGATAAAAGACAAAAAAAAATGCTTATGAAAAAAGATATTTAGTAATCTGAAGATTCAATGCCTGCTTCAGCTTCGGTCAAGCTTTCGTCATTCTCAATCAGCATATAATCACAGATCTCTAAAAGTTGATCTGCAAGGGGAGGGATACCTGGATTACGACCATCATTATATAAGTGGGCATTGATGGTGATCTGAGCAACATCATGCCTAAACTGCTCCCGGCACTTGTACTCCATTTTCCTTACCTTCTCCCGAATTGTTGATAGATCCATGGGGCGCTCTACGTAGTTCAGGTAATCTGGGGCTTCCTTTTTGGACACAGGTTTAAGAAAAAGATATGAAACTTCAATTCGTTCTTTGAGGGTCTCTACAATATGCTCCAAGATGTTAGCCAAACCAACCTGAAATTAAACAAACATTTCTTACAATTTGGCAGATACATTAATTTAATCTAGAAGAGTTACTTCAACAACCATGGTGTGCTAGTACAGATTATGTAGAAATATTACTCATATTGCAGATATAGATAGAAACCTACCTCTCCGCCTCTACGACGCTTTGTACTTGGGGCAGATTCCCCACCATACTTTCCCAACTCAAGTACTGGCCTCCTTTTGGCGCCTCGATCTCTTTCTGGCATTCTATTATCAAACCTTCTTGTCTGTGAGTCTTCTAAATAGTCATCTCTTATTGCAGGTCGTTTCTTCGTCTTCTTATTCCTTGCTTTCTGACGTTCCTCTTCCTCCCTTTCTTGTCTGATGGCTGCTTCATATCGTCTGAGCTCCGCTACTCTTTCTTTCTCCTCTGCCATCCTCATCTCCTCTTCATAAAGCCTTCTTGCCCTCTCCTCTCTCAATCTGTCTTCATTTCTTCTTTTTTCCTGCTCCTCCCACAATCTCTTATCATCTCTAGCTTTCTTGTTTGCTGTTTCTTTAGCAAAATACGCATTATCCTGCTTCCTGTGCTTTCCAGAACTTGTCAATTCAACAATTCTTTTAGTTTTCCTGTGCTCATCATGAGTGCTCCCATCCTGACTGACTCGATCTAGATCAATAACTTCTTTGGGACGCTTGATTATGATTTTCTTATGCTGTTGTTCTTTCTGTGCTTCTATTGATGGCTGTTTACCAGAAGAGGGCTTTTGAGATTCCACCAAATCTCTCTCTGTATTTGCTGGTGGTCGTATAACAATGTTTGGCTTCTGTGGTTCAACATGGCCCCTATCTACATCGGTTGGAGGCCGTATAACAATAGGGAGCTTATGAGATTCAACCGGTACATTTTCAGGTTTCATTTTGTTGGAAATTATTATTTTATTAACCTTCAGACTAGACTTCCCAACTTCAGGATCAGATATGGTTGGACGTTCAGAACTCTCAGTCTCTCCAGGAGCCTGTTTATCAGGAACCTTCTCTGTTGACCCATATTTGAATATCACTGGGAGAACCTTTGGGTTTTCAACATCAGATGCCTCAACCCCGGCAACTTTAGCTGCACTTTTATTCAGCTTCTTTGAAGTAGTTTTCTGAGACTGACTAGATGAATTCACAGTAGTGGACTTCCCCGATGTTTTCTCCATATCTGGAGTTTCTAGGTGTGTTTCATGATCTTCTCGATACCTGGGACAGTTCTTGTTTGTCCTCATGTGCCCAAGCTGGCGAAAAAAGATAAATGACTATTTTATCTAATATACAGAATATTACCAAATTCTGATCCGAGTTATGTACCTGATGACATGCTCCACACACAAAATTATCTCTTGCTGATTTCTTCTCCTTAATGAACTGCATCTGAATTCAAAGAGCATGTTGAATCAACAATTATATAAAACTGAAAAAGGGTTTAATGATACATAACAAATTCAGGAAATTAAGCTGTAGAATATAAATTCCACTTCATGACAGGTTCTTCAAAAACGCAAAACGGACAATATTGGAAAAGAAAGTAAAATATAAGAGACAAAAAAACCAGCAGTTAAGGGATATGCTTGCCTGTTTGGACCCATCTCCTGATATTTTAAGTTTTTTGTTAGTTAAACCCATAGGAGTATCATTCTGTTTCATTCCCTTGGGTTTTCCGGTCTTGATTCTTTTAAGAGGATTTTCCATCTGAAATCAAATATGTACATAAATTGAAAGAATATCTCCATAACTGGACTGCAAATTGGACAGAGGAGCTGAACTAAAGAGCAATAAACCAAAACTGATTACGGCCAAAATTTCTCTCTTTACCACTTTCACATCTCCAATTGGATTCTCTTTTGAAGTATAGGAACCATCAGGTTGCACAGTGTCAATGAATTTCTTTCCCCTATCCGCATTCTCAAAACCATAACCCGCTTGGGAGCCTGGACCCAACCGAGGTTCATCCCCCACAACTCTTGTTTTCTTCTTCTTCTTCCTCTCAGTTTCATCATCTGTGTAACAACTATATTGGTCAACTATAAATCACAAAGAACATAATGTCATTAGATAACGCTAAAAAAGTACCAGAGTACAATGACCAATGTATCTGTTGATAAATTCACAAAATATAATAACAGAAAACAAATAGCATGTTAAGGGGTGCTGTGAGTTCAACTTTTGACCATTGTCCATTTAACACAGCCTACATACAGTATATGGCTACCAAAGAGAACGAAAAAAATACCCACAGTAAAAAAAATTTTAGCACAGCATAAAAAATGAACAACAGCAAGTGCTGAAGAGAACGATTATGCAGGACATAAATACAGTATCGCTACTCATTGCCAAAAGAAAGCACTTCATTTGGATTTTTTTTTTCTCAGTACGCTTACCATCCATAAGCAACCTGCATAATTCAGCTGCTTCAGCTGCTTCATCTTCATTTTCCTCTTCTGCCTGAGCCAAGGAGGGGCGCCTTCTCATTTTGAGCCCTTTAACTCCATCTGTCTTATCATGGTTGGACTCGTGTTTACCCCCTAGCCCTTCTTCACATTCTTCTGCATCAAGCAGATTTTCTAAATCCCCAGCAAAGGAATCAAGGTCACTATTATTTCCTTCAGAATCACTTTCATTTTCATCACCGTCTGGGGCAGAAAGACTCTGAACTTGTCGTTCCCAAATTTCCTGACACTTCTCACGGTTCTGCTGCTGCAGCTGAAGAAATGACATACGCTGTCCACGTGCATATTTGCTGATAGTATTTTCATCGACTTTGACCCCAGATGCAGCTTGCTCACTTGATAGCTTACGTATCATTGCGATCCTATGCCATCTAGTCTGCCTTGCAATCAGTTCATCGGAAACACCGAATTTAAGAAGAACCTATAAAACATTATAAGAGGAGTTCAGTAAAAATTAGAAAAATGGGAACTAAACTGTAGATATTACAAACATTTCAGGAGCCTACAATGCAATATTGTACCAGAACGAAGATAAATTTAAATTCTTCTGAAATATTCATATAAATGCCAGGGGTGTGGCCTATTAATTCAACCTGTTTTACTGTCTAGATAAAGAAATCCAATGATATATAACCATAGGTTTCATCAATGAGTTTGAACCGAGGTAGGAGGTCATAGATTTAGGTTTTATCAACTTGTATATGCATGCGTCATGCATATACTCACTCTAGAATTCTGGACAAATTATGATAAGCCTCTGAAGCTCACCTCTTAGCTACAGGACAATGCAATTTATTCTTAACAATAAACTCTTATGTGTAGAGTTGTTATGGTGATTGACGGCTAGAATGGTACTTGATGAACCTGGATTATGTCTCAGTTTATCCGATTCTTCTTTTGCATACTTCTAGGAAAATACTCCTACAAAATTTCGGTCGCCATCTTTTTCATTGAATGTAGTTTAAAGTAATGATTAAGCCCATCCACAAATTAAACCACTCTTTATAGATGGTGACAGCAAACAGCACCAATTGACCCAAATTTAGAGATGATTTAGTCATATAACAGCACCAAATTGAATGATTCGTCGTGAAATGTTACATTTGACCCAAATTGAATGATTCGTCGTGAAATCAGATTTGATAATGAGTGAGAGCGACAGAGGAGAAAAAAAAGGAAAGTGAAAGGTAGAAGACGACCAGCATGGCTGTCATACTTTTATTTTTAATTTTTTTTTTTCAGTTTTTTGAAAGGCAGAATGGGAATTAAGGTTTTACAAAAGTCAACGAAGGTTCACAAACAAAATGTGGAGGTATGAATAGAGCTACGATGAAACAACAAACAACCATTACTGAGAAAGTATGATTTTAGGGCAGATGGATTCACCTCTCGTGCAGCTTCCATGCTTAATCTGCGTAAATCAGAATCTGTTCCGGTAACAGTGGAACCTCCTCGACCAGCAGCTGACTTTTTCTTCACAACCGCACTTGACATAGATGCTTTCGGAGTAGCACGAACATAACTAAACCCCAGGCCCCTACCAGATGGATCACCCACACCAGAAATTTCCAAACGCTCAATAGTTTCTTTCCCCTATAAAGGGAACAATCATAAATAGATCATTAAAGGAATACAAAGTTTCTGATGGTTAATAGGATTATCAGCCATCCCACATATATTGATATGGGAAATATTAATCTGAACCTTGCGAACAGAATCAAATATGAAAAATTCTGCTTACAAACAAAAAAAAAAACCAAGAAAATAAATAAGTAAAAATATCATATACGAGAGATCATTTACCAGTGTACAAGCTACAAAATTGCTACTCAAGTTCCATGGAGTAATCTGTAGTTCCCTTTCAATGTGGGATGCAGCAGCAAGAGTAATTGCTTCATCAGGGAGACGACTCATTGCAGACGAGATGGCCGAAGGATGTGTTTCAGTAATTCCTAAATGCTTGAGCCTATAAAGACCGGCTTGCATGCTTTCATAGGCACATACCTAAAACCCAACAGTGAAAACAACAAAAGAGAGGAATTGTAAACATCACATCTTTGCGAATAAATACTATACAGACTGCTGTGTTCAGACTTAAGTATGTGTGATGCATAAGCTAACATAGCCATTTCCCTCATTCAATCATTACTAACAATAGGATCGACGACATATTTATGGTGCCAGGCAATCAGAGATTCCAACATCATTACTGGGTCGAGTAACACGATATACTTTCTGGTTGTTTGAGCGGTTTGCATGCTTTCATAGGCACATATCTAAAACCCAACGGTGAAACAACAAAAAGAGAGAATATGCAAAAACATCACAACTCTGTGAATAAAAACTATGTAGACTGCTGTGTTCAGACTTAAGTAAGTGAGATGGATAAGCCAAATGAGCTATTTCCCTCATTCAATTATTACCAGCATAGGCTTGACAAAAATTTAGGGTGCCATGCAATCATAGATTCCAACATCATTACTGGGTTCAGATAAAATGAAAATAAGAATTTGCCGATTGTTCAAGATAAGACAATGGAAGTGTAAAGAACATGCATGACAGTCATAGGATGGACGAAAAACTCATACTATGAAACTCTGTTTGTATGAAATTATGAAAACCATTAACCCAAAGAAAAAAAACAGTGAAGTTGGAAGTTGTTACAACATACTACTACTGGTGAGGAAGTCATCCAAATTGCACGCAACAGTTAAAAATATTAGTATATGCCTCAAACTGAAGATTTCTACATATTAGTAAGTTGGAAAGAGTTCAAACTAATTCCTAACTGCTGCATCAATCACCATATTATGTTGTTTGTGATTTATCATGATTTTGGCTGGTATCTTCGTATGTAGCTGTCTGAGCTTAGTTATAGCTTGTACGCTCTTCATTAAAGTCTTAGTAGAAACAAAGAAACAAAAGCCTCCAAGTACAACTAACCTCTTCTGGCTTCACCATATTCCGTAATTCATCCTCGGAGAAAATCCGGAAATTGCGCTTCTTAACCCAAATCCATCTTCCATTTGATCCCCTCTGAATTGCCACATATCAGTTTATGATGTTCAGTTGAATAGAGTTACCAGACTTACAATACTAGAAGTCTAAAGATAACATGCGCCATGGAAAAATTTGACATATAGACAAATACCTGCAAATTCGCAAGTTCCTTCAGCTTCTTTTTAATAAAAGAATCAGTTAGGTAAGGAAATTGGGAAGGTAACTCCTCTGCACGGATACAAGGAAGAAAATTGCGCTTTTCGGCAGCACAAAACTCACGGCAAATGTAGACTAACAGCCTGCTAATCATGTAATTTTGAAGATTCTTAGTTCCAGGAGACATTACTTCCATGAGAGGTTCCTGCAGACAACAATTACATCAGACTGCTCAATTTCCACTTATAGTTGTAGATGTCCTAATCATCAGATTCTACTCAGAAAGGAAACAAACACTATGCAACTCCTTATTCTACTCGGATAGAAAAAGCATAAAAAGCAATAAAATAAAAAGAATAAAATTTAAGCAGCTAATAAATATCACTATATCTGCACAATTTTGTAACCATGCCAATATGAGGATGTTCAAATCAAATACAGTGACATAACAGTACACCATATGCAGATGTGTACCACTATACATTGTCACTGGCTATGACCATCATGCATGTACCTTGGCATCCATGTGCTCTTAACCATAAGATAATAAAATTACTACCTTCACTGCCATTTAGGACTAGAGCAACCCAACTTCGAATTTGTATCTGTTTTATTCTACACTTTGCAAGATAAACAAGTAATCTTTTGGTTCTTCTTAAGTAATAAAATACTATAATAACACAAACAACAGCAACAACAACAAATAATAATAATAATAATAAATACAATAATATATAAAAAAAACTAAGGCCCTGTTCGGTGACGTTTTTGAAGACAGTTCGCAAAAATAAGTTTTACAAATGAAACTGAGAAAATGAAAAAGTGAAAACGTCAGATTTTGTAAAAGTTGAAAATATTTTCAATTTTCATTTTCTGCGTTTCGAGAAATATCTTAACACGTTTTCACCCTATTTTCAAAAATGAAAGTACGGTTATGAAAACATTACCAAACGCCACCTAAGACTCTTATCGATAATAGCCTGACTTGGCTTCTTCCCATGTCACTTCAGGAGTGAGCGTGATTTTAAGTTAATAAAATGTTCCAATTTTTTGCGTAAGAACCACAAATTTATCGTCTAAGAAGAAGAAACTACAGGCAGAAATAAAATAGTATATCTAGCTGTGGTTTTAATAAAGGAGCTGAAATTTGCACTCCTCATTTTGCAATCTACACTCCCACTTTCCTTTTTTGGTTAAAGCTTTTATAATGAGACAAAACACATGTTACTAAAAGACAAAATTTAAGTTACTAAAAATGGAAAATGGGAGTGTGGATTGTTAAATGAGGTGTAAATTTCAGTTCCCAAAAAAGATTAAATTCTACAACCACATTACAACAAACAAACTTTCATACTTCGTGAAAAAAAATGACAAAGTACTTTTTAATGCATGCAACTTGAGTCAATCATTAACAAACAATTATTGCAAAAACATTTGCTGATCATCAAAAGAAAAAGTGGAAGCACAATAATTAAATAACAACTGTAACAAAAGAGAAGGAAATGAAAATTAAAATATTGAAGGCAGAAGTAGATGAATAGGTTATTGAACTACACACCTGTTGTCCGACTACATGTAGCCTGTCTATGCGTCTAATTGAAAGCTTTCCCTTTGCAGAGCGAACTAATAGATAATCAGTTGACGGCACCTTATGAGAAAATACAGGGGCTCTGTACATGTTTGTTTCCAGAGATGACTGGCTACATCCAGCTTTTGTATCTCCCAGGAAAGGTGATTTGTCAGCAGGGTTTAGTGAAATCACATGTCCCAAGCTGCTGTTTTCATTCCGCAACAAAGAACCAGTTTGATCATCTGGGGCAGATTTGTGATAATAAGAGCATAATCTTGCCCCCATACCAACATTGCTCAAAAGTAAAGGTCTTTCCTCGCAATACCTATAAAGATGATATATCCACTTAGTCTGGTAAGGGCACCTCTCCCTACATTTGAGAACGATCTAGCTAGGAACCAAAGTTAAAAGCAGTAAAGAAAAATATTCTGATAGTACTTCTGCGAGAATCCCATTGCAGGGAAAAACAAAACAAAAGAAAGAAAGGTGCTTCTCAAATGATGAGTTTCTATTTAGTAAAAGCAAAATACGCAGACACAACCCAAAGCAAAGGTTGAGAAACTTGGCATGAGAAGTATTAATTAAACTATTATGCAGAAAGTCATTCAAATGACAGGTTGCTTCAAAAACAATAATATCAGTGTCTTCATCTTAGAAGGACCCATTGTAGGAGCCCATCAGAGAAAACAGAATAACATCAAAAGACTAAACTACAAAACACTCGCAGTTATAAAAACAGAGGAAAACGTTCAAAGCATTGCTACGAGGACTTCAGCATTAAAACAGACAAATCCACATGTCAAATGTGGGGCCTTTCTTAATGCTTTCTTCTTCATATCCGTGAATCTACTCGTTATCCGGTATATATGGGTTCCAAAAGCTTTTTTGTTTGTTTTTCCTTTTTGGTTATATTATTTTCCTAAGGTAAGGTTCCACCCGTTTAAGTATGCCAATCAACTGGTCCTTCATATATAACCTCCAAGTCAATAGAGGTACTGCAAATGGTAGCGACTATATGTCTACAGCCAATAAAGGTTTCCACCACCAAACAGAAAGCAGGGGTGACTTTTTCTCACCCTATAGGCAATCGTTCTGAAAATATTCAGACCAGCCCCTTAATGAATAATGTAATGGCAAAATCCAAAGAGAAGCATCAACCAGAACCTCTTACTGTCAAAAAATAATAGCATAGGTTGAAGAAAAAGGATGTAACAATCTCAAACAGAGGGCGAGGGTGCAATGGCTTACTCAGCGAGAAAGACATGTCCATCTTTCACTGAGAGGTCAGATTTCTTCTTAAATGCTCCAGGAGGCCGCAAAGATTTATTCTCACCAGGAAGCTTTTGTGCCCTTGGCAACAAAGATATCTTTGTGCGAACAAGATGAACCAAAGAGTTTGGTTGAACATTTTGAGCAGCAAGTGTTTTATCAACTTCAAGTTCCCTCCCTAAGTAAAACATCTTCACTGTTTCGGATGGCTTAAAGTCTACAAAAACAATTGTAGTGAGTAAGCTTTTATACTTCTAGAAATTATATATACTACTATGCACATTAAGATTATGCGTCTTTTTCCGAAATATAAAACATATATGAATGGAATAAACATATAGAAAAGAGAAGTTACAACCTAGCTTTTTTGAAGCTTTTGCTTTAACATACGAAACAGTTTCCTCGGCATCTACATGAACCTTACTGCCTTTGCCACCCAAGCTCTTAATAATAATTCTCATTGGTCCTTGAGTGGACAGCTTCCCTTGTTCTTTTACAGCTATATGAATGTCATGGGGATACCACAAAGCTTTTGGTCGATGAAAATTAGAAACATCCTTGCTGCAAAGAAAAAAAAAACACCAGCATATAAAAACAAGTCTAAGAGTAGGACATAGGTGCCATTGCATGGAATTCACAGCAAAACTTAAAACTAGATTTGTCACGATGAACTGAATGGGTATGCAAAAATTAAAACTAAAAGGACCTAAATGCAGTCATCAATTCAAAGAAATTGCTAAAATTGCTAAGCTTTTGTAATTAAACAAAATTTGGAAGGCACTTGGCTTAATTACACCTGAGCAACAAAAGCATCTATTACAAGGGCTTTTCTCCCGCTTTAAAAACCTACATTGAATTTTAGGCCATTGACTATGATAAATTCCCACTTTTGCTGTGAATTATGTTTGAGCTCAAGAAACCAGCGACAGACTTGAGTACCTTGCCATCATAACCAGAAAAATGACACTAGCTATCAAAATGACATGTGCCAGCATAGAATGGGAAAAAGTTACATTCGAAATAGTCACAATTATCTGGTGGTGATAAATTCCTGGGTGATGACCAACCTTTGAACGAATCCTTTCCTACAATCTACATATATTTGGGAGTCCATAACTTGATACTATAAGGCATTCTATCTAAACAAAGCGAAATAATTAAAATCTCACTATACAGTTAAAAAGGAGATACTGTAAGGCACCTTTGTTTTTTTTATCATTATGACAATTTCAAGTTGTTAGATATAAGACTAACATACATATCTACTTCAGATATCTTAATCCATTTAACTGGCACTTGATATGCTATAGCTTCTCATGGAGTAAATATACTAAAACCTTCAAATCCTAAGAAATATTGTTACTTCTTGGAAAATTGAGATTAAGAAGCATAAAAAAGTTAATGATACAACACGTACCCAAATAAAACATGTTAAATCAACTAAACATGCAGCATTATAAGAAGTATTAGTATTCATCTTACTTGCTTAACTTCAGCTTCATCGTCTGTAGCATCAGTGCAGGTTGTGAGTGATAAATCTTTATGCCTTGAGCAGTGCGTTTTTTAGAATTTGATTTTAGTTGCTGAGAAGTTTTCCTATTTGAATAGTGTTTGTCATTAGCAACATGTCGCCAACCAAATTGACCTCCATGATTTGGCAGCTCCAAAGAGTCCCCATTGCCTGACTTTAAAGGGCGAGTTACAATCATTGCCCCTGAATGAAGCTTAAGATGTTCACAGTTTTTGTTATCCAAAATCTCAAAAAGCATTTGTTCATCTTCAAGATCAAGGATAAGCTTTGGCTTCCTAATAGGTATATCTGGGTCCCATATTATTTGATCTAACCAAGATCCTTCCACTATGTCTTTGTTTTTTGAACTAAGTTTGCTGAAATGCCTCACAGTATGTCCCTTATGAAGCTTCTCACCAGAATTCTCAACTCTACCATCTGCATGATCATCCACTTCACATTGAGATTCTAACCTTAAAAGTTGGGGATGATATCTGCTTTCTAATAAACTGAGGCATGGCAGGCCTGAAGAATTTCTTGAGCCGAAAGGCTCCAGCAGACTAGAGTATCTGTGCAGCATAAGACCATGATCCTTCTCATCAAGTTCTTTTTGAGAGTGTGTTTGAATCTTTTGTGACTCAGGATCAGGTTCCATTTCACTACTAACTGATGCTTCATCAGGTCCAGAAATTTCACAACTTTCAACAGACTTGTTACTCGTTACAGGAGAGTTTCCCCAAAAAATGTCCTCTTCCCAGTCTTGCTGATCAAGTGGGTAAAATGTAGAGCACAAAGGTGATTTTGTTTCCACAGAAGGATCCACGATGATATCCTCTTTCATCGGTTGAGCGATGAGGCACATGCCCTTTCTTGGCCCATCCCGCAAATCCAAAGGGGCATCCTCTTTTACCAATTCAAATTTTGCAATGTTGATGTCGTCCTTATTGAATTCTGAGACATGTTTCACTGCACCTGCCTGTTTTAAAGATGGAACTCCGTCACCAGTGCCCTTTAAAAATGCCTCTTCATCGTCTTCAACAATATCAGAGATATTCATCGCTTCGTACCTATCTAGAAGGATGTCCAATTATTAAACACTAAAACTAAAACAATTTGAATAAAATAATAGCAGAACAGATGCCCGGTTGTTCAGACCAAAAAAAAAAAACCAAAGAAGATCTTTTCAAAGGAAAACTATAAGCTCTAAAAAAATAAAAATATATGAAAAGAAGCTAAAAGAATATGCTACATAGAGTTTCTAGAAGAGAAAAAAGATGTATACACAAATTCATTGATAGCATTCCTACAACAAGGATTTTACGGCCAGTGAGAGATCTAATTTTCCACATGTTGAATATAATCATGGAGTCGAGCAACGTTAAGACTACCTTTAGCAACAGAGTACCTATGGTCTCTTTTTTCTGCCTTCTTCAAGGGTACATGAATGCCAAAGATCTCTGAGAACCGTAAGATCACCAATCCATCTTCTATGCATAGAACGGGAAGTGGTGTGGAACTTTTGTCTGAAAGTATTTCCTATTGGATAGAAACAGAGAGAGAGAGAGAGAGAGAGAGAGAGATATGTAAACCACAATAAAAAGTTACAGAAATGTGATAGGCACTAACATGATCAAGAATGCATTTACCCTCGTACAAAGAAAATAATCACACACAGATTATATGACTACTCCATTTAATATCACATCTTCAAAAAATCAGAGCAAAAGAACACCAAAATCTAAAATTATCAAAGGTAGTGCAATGTCATTGCATGACTACTGTAGAGAAGCAATATTATCATTTCCACAATAATGTCGCCAACTTGTCCAAAAAGCACAAAAAAACAGATCTTTGATTAAATCACAAAAAATCATAATCCAGCAAATAGGATATATCTTGGTTTTGAGTATTTACTATGAGAAGATACCACAACTTTTATTTTGAGAAAAACGAAAGAAACAACAACTTAATTTCATCCACCTTCTAAGTCCCCGCTGTCAAATATAGAACACCATTTACACACTTAGTTCAGCCTAAACAAGTCTAAGGGCAAGTTTGGGACAGTTCAGGGAAATAGGAAGTCCAATACAGTCCACTGTACAACAAGACCCCTTAACTTCTCCTCACACATAATTGTATAAAGTTTGGGAATTATATGAACAGGGTAGCACCTACATCAACCTGGAAGTCTAATTGCACAAATCTTATATTTTCAATCCCTAAATTATTCTTTGAGGAATCAGCTTTAGGTTTCTAGGTTGGGTTGGGTCGAGAGGAAAGAGACATTACTCAGGAAAATGTTTCTTTATGGTATCCTATCATCTGGAGTATATATATTAACTGACTGCAACTGGCTGTGATTCCATACAAAATTGAGCCTCAAGCTAAAGTCCAAGGAAAGATATATGGAAACAGTTTAATTTGCAAGAATTTTCAACTGAGAATGCATTTATTTCTTAGTTTCACAGTAATCCTGTATCTTTTAATATAACTTGGTTTTTATTCCGTGGTGTACCTGAGTGTAGTTACAGTACTAAGTAGATGTAATGTCCAGTGCAATTCACAGCCACCTTATATATCTTAACAAATTTGTTTCCGATGACATAAGTATCAAAAGAATAAAAAGGTGTGAATGTTTCAGATATCATCAGAACCTGACCTGAAGCTCTTCTGCTTGATCAACCAAATTTTCAGAATATAACGAGCCAATTTCATAACCATTTTCATCAGATGTTTGTCCTTTACGATCTGCTGCAATATGCATACCCTCATCACCTGAACGTGTAGTGCAAGTCTTATTTCAGATCACAAAATAGTCCAGAAAAAATTATATGATAAAGAAGGGAGAAACCCAGGATTGTAATCTTATTTCAACTCCTATATGCACGTATAAGCTTTGTAATGTACAGAAGATTGCTTAAAAGCAAGCCTACAACTGCAAACACAGTTCTACAAGAAAAGTAAGCTTTTGCAAGTGCATACCTAACACCAGATTGCTTATGAGATTTTCACATCTTCTGTATACTTCTAATTTGTATGGAAATTGCATCTAGTACAAAACATTAATATATAAAAAATCCTTAAAGGCAAGTACCTTGTTGTACCAGGGCATCAGTAATAACAACTACAATTTCCATTACACGTGTTCTTAAAATATCTAGCAGCTCATTAGACGTTGACATACCATCTGCCTGAAAAGTTCACTGTATTCCATAATCTATTCAGCTATGGATTACATTTTAGACATTTTTTCCATGCCATAAACAATCAGTAAAATTTTAAACCTATATATGATCAAGGTACAGATTGAAAAATACATGAAGAATGCTTTTTGTATAAAACTGTATGTAACGCACACATACCAAGCACAGATATAGACTGAACATTAACATCATTGTCAACCACCTCATGTTCCTCTTCCTGTTCACTTTCCTCATCATAATTTTCCTCCAGCTCATCTTCTGCTTCACGTAATTTAGCCCATGAAACTTCTGCAGAAAGATATTCCTTTTTGGGCAAGAGATGGTCCTCCTCAGTAGCAGCTTGAGTCTCAGGTCCATCAAAATCCTCATCAATATCAAAATAATTGACCGCATTCTCAGCCTTCTCATCATAATCTGACAGAACAGAAGATAATGAAAGCAGATTTAGGACATTTGAATGAAAATATCCAGAAAACTACATCTTTATTTCCTATTGCTTCAAGGAAAGGCTTGGACAGCCTTTCTTAAACCACCCCCCAAGCAATCAAATAAGGAAAGCATTTTCACACACAAAAAGCACAAACTTGAAAGGTGAATATGCTATCAAATGGTCCTTCCCAACTGAGGAATCAAACTACCCTCCAGTCCTAGTGATTACTCAGCTATTAAGAAAGAAAACTTAGAGAGACAAAGACGAGGTAGCTATGGTCATATTCACGAAAAAAAGCCAGCCTCCAGCTAGTAAATGTTCACCTAAAGCATCATAGCACATTACAAGTTGAAGTGATATTACTTAATATCCACAACTTGAAAATGTTCTTATAAATATAAAATTACGGAACTAAATATGAACCAAATTCAACCGAGGAGGATTGGAGGGAGTATGATTAAATATCACAAAATTGCACGAGATCACTTTCACAGCTAACAACATCACCTTGTTCAGCAGCGTCAGTTGATATTCGCTGTGATTTTACTGACAACTAAAAATCAAGCAGAAATTTTGCGTCAGGGAAAAAGTAGTCATAGAAAGACGGTCGAGCTAAAGAAATAAGAGTGGCAAGTAATAAGTGCATATATCATTACATGTAATAGTAAAGAGAGTAAGGAGTAGAAAGCCAAAATGAATTTCCAAAATAGCAAAGAGAGAATGAAACCCATACATCTATATCAGTTAAAGAAGGACCGAGCTTGTCGGCAAGCGCAGAAAGATGTTCCTTTGCATCCTGAAAAACATAAGTGTGATTTTAGCATGTAGGTCACGTTACAAAACTGAACTCAATAACTACCAACATAGCTTGTGATTGTTAGCAAATTGTAAATTCCCTACAAATAAAAGGCAATAAAAGCTATACTCAAAGCTAACACATGTATCTAATCGAGTAAATTCTTGAAGAGCAAAGACTGTATTGGTAATCTGATTCAGCTGCTAACCTCATCGAGATAATCAACATCAAGATCACCGGAGTCATTGACATTGCCAAACATAAAACCGAGCAGACGGCCACCCCTGCCGGCCTCCTCCTCTTCCTCTTCCTCTTCCTCTTCCTCCTCCTCATCCTCGTCCTCGTATCGTTCCTCCTCCTCATCTTTGAAACAGAATCGCAATTTTTACTTATAGAAACCAAAATCAAACCCCAAGGCCTAAGCAAGTTAAGCAGCTGGAGCTTTAGATTTCAATTGAGAATCGAAGCATACCTGAAACGGCCATGGCTGAAAGAGAAGACTCTTGTTCGGTTGGGTTGTGAGTTGTGGAGATTCACCCGCTCTTAAATTCTGCAAATCTTTTTGGAGAGAGAATTACATTACAGTATGATAAATAGAGGGAGGGAAGGAGGATGGACTCGATCGGGTGCCACCGCCAGACGACGGGTCGTAATTGATCACTTTTTTTTTTTTCAAATGGAGCTTGTCGTTTTTTGACACCACATCTCTCTATTTGCTCTCACGTGTGAGTAACAGTTGTGCACTTGTGTCTCTCTCAATTACAACCTCAATTACAACCTCAATTGTACTGTTAACTCTTAACTTCTGACTTGTGAGTGAGGAAAGCGAAGAAGAAACAAATTAACAACACGCGGGGCTGGATCGTTTGGATTCTCTACCATGTCCCTCTCCCTAATGACAATTATGATATCAATGGCCTCCAAGGAGGTTTCTAACTCTCATCCCTGTACTATTCCATTCACTTAGCTCTTAGAAATTAATCTCTATTGGGGTTTATAGAAATTCCAAATGGATTTAGAAGCGATAAGTCTAAGCCTACTAAAAGGTCCAAGAAACGAAAGCATGACCAAGCTGATACTAGTGACGCCTTGGTTGAGGAGGAGGTTATTGTTAAAGAGACATTGGACAAGGATGAGAAACACATGACTAACAAGACCAAGAAGAAGGCGAAAGTTGAGCCCTCAGAAAATTGATTGAACATGCCTCGGTGCGGTTAATTGAGATATTCTTCCGGCTCTTTCTTGTTGTTGTTGAGGGAGTTGTTGATGGAGGTGTTATCCAAGCACAAAATACCTGCAAAACAACTATATACAAATAATACCCTTCTTGTGTCGAGTGTAGTATTGACAAGTAGGGATCGTTCTATCCGGGGAAATCAAGTGCTTTCAATTACACAAAGCATTGTATTAAAGGGGGTTGTCGAAATTTTTAATTATTATTTACTTACTAGTTTACGAAAATTAAATCCTAGATTACTATATACAATTGATCATCACCTTTCACACAATCACCAAACACAAATCTCATTATACATGCAACAAAATTAAAACAAGTAATAGGGGCAGCAAACAAAAAACAATTTCAAGATTAATTAAGTTCCAATTTAATTAGGGCCAACGCAGCTTATCCTAATTATTCAAGACATCATAAGTATTTAGAATCCGAAACGCGCGCAATCCTAAACATGGTACTAATCGGTTTGATAACACAACGCATGTAAATTAAACACAAAAAGCACATAAGCACATATTGTCGAATTGGAACATGTTAGCAAGTATGGCGTCACCCATCTCACATCGACATGTAAATTTCCATAATTACTCTAACCCTTAGATTAATACATATCAAAACCAACAACGCGTGTGAATCAACATGTATTAAATCGGCATATGAATTCAACATCTAGATAACACTCATGGCCTGCGAATGCATCTAGACATCTCCTTCGGTTCCACACGAATTAAGAAAATAAACCTAATTAAATCAAGAACACATTCAAAACCTACTGCCCATACAACATATTTAATCATATCACATGCATAAATCGGCAATCATATATAAAATTCCCAAACATTTATAACAAAGATCCAAAGATCCCATATATGATTATCAATACCGAAAATAAATTCAGAAACCAAAACATACTTCATAGACAAAGTTATGTTTAAATACAAAGAAACAAAAACCAATAGAGTACAATCCATGTTACAACCTTGATAAAGATTCGGCAAGGATTGGTGAATGATGATCGGATTGTTGGTAGAATATGGTGGATTCGGCCTTGGTTCTTGGTATGAAATTTGTGGATTTATTTTGGCAGGGATTCGGCAAGGATTTTGTGGAGAGAGAGATGATGATTTTCTGTGCAAAAGCCTTGGTATTTATAGAGGAAGTAACCTAGAGAAGCCAGCCACAAACCAAAACCGAATTGGTTTAGGTTTCCTTGATTTTCTGAATTCGGCAGAATGACCTCCGTGCATTGATTACGTCATAACTCTCTCTAGAAAATAGATATTGAGGTGATTCCAGTTGGGTTGGAAACTAGACTCCCGTAGCTTTCTATCCATATAAGGCTCGAATTCTGATTCATTGTCAGCTGTCCGGGAGAGTCCGTGGAAGTTGGATGACGTGCACAGGAATTTTGCCGAATTTGATCAGGATTTGTTGCGATTTTCTTCCTCTATTTTCTGCCGAAAATTCCCAAGATAATGGCTGAATAATTGAGCAATATCTCTTTAGGTTTTCCATGAATTAATTCAACTAAAAATCTTGCACAAAAGATGGAATTCAGTCCAAATTCGTAAGCCAAATCCATGTAGAACTCGGTTTAGGTTTTCTTCTTTCGGCAGACTTGACCTTCATGCATTCAAACTGGCATAACTTTTTCCTCAGAGCTCCAATTGATGCGATTCCAAGTCCCAGAGAAACTAGACTCGTAGAGCTTTCCAACGGCGTATGGCACGTTCTCTGGTTCCAAGCGATGTGTCCCACAGAAATTCCGGAAGTCAGGACACAGTCCCAGGAAAATCCTGGTAGTCCCTGGATTGGTTTGCTCAAACTGCCAAGTTGCAGCCTTCATTTGGGTGACTTCCCGAACTCCGATTGATCTGAAATTTTGACACAATACACTTTAGCTTCCCAATTATATGCATACCAAATTTCATCAAATTTGGAAAAGGATAGATCAGTTTAGCACGAGCCTCAAAATCACGAAAAAGACATATTTTACTTTATTTCCAGATTTCTATACTTAGTCATTTTTCTGATTATTAAGCACACTTTCTCCAAAACTCTACCAACATGACACTAAACTAAATTATGACTCAATCTTACTCTAAATAGACATAACAAAGCATAAATAAGGGATAATACACATTAATAACGTCGCACATTGTGCTCTTATCAGTTGTGTCCTAAACCAATCCTTATGATGTAATAATTATTGTAGTTATTATTAATACAAAATTACCAATAGATACACTTCAGAGTCCATAATTACCACAAGCAAGCATTTTTTTCAAAATTACTGGTAGCAAGTTTCCATCTACTTTAACTAAAGAAATTTGTTAACGATTAAATTACAAAATTATCCTTTCTTTATTTTTTACGACACTTATGAGGGTCAGTAGCATTACGCTATTTTTTAGAGTTAGTAGCATTACAATATTCTTAGGGTCAGTAGCATTACGTAATGGTTTATGGGTATGAAATTTCAAGAGAATACTTAACAATATTGAATTTTTTTTTTTTTTGGAAAATGAATTTCTTTATTGGGAAAAACCCCGACAAGCTCAGCAAAAGCAGAGGCTCAAATACAAACAAACCTAGAAAGGAAAACAGGGGAGCAGTTCTCTAACTCAAAGAGACAGATAATAGAAAGTCACCCCAAACACAGAAATAAAAATTACATAACACTGGACTGTTGCTCCGTTGATGGAGGGCCTGTAAGACCATCATTCCGGAGAACGGAGATCAAAGACAAAGGAGGTTGATTTGTCCAGAAAAGAGGACCCTCACTCTGGTAAGTAAGCATAGCTGCAAATTGTGCTGCTGATAAGAGCACAATGTGCGACGTTATTAATGTGTATTATCCCTTATTTATGCTTTGTTATGTCTATTTAGAGTAAGATTGAGTCATAATTTAGTTTAGTGTCATGTTGGTAGAGTTTTGGAGAAAGTGTGCTTAATAATCAGAAAAATGACTAAGTATAGAAATCTGGAAATAAAGTAAAATATGTCTTTTTCGTGATTTTGAGACTCGTGCTTAACTGATCTATCCTTTTCCAAATTTGATGAAATTTGGTATGCATATAATTGGCAAGCTAAAGTATATTGTGTCAAAATTTCAGATCAATCGGAGTTCGGGAAGTCACCCAAATGAAGGCTGCAACTTGGCAGTTTGAGCAAACCAATCCAGGGACTACCAGGATTTTCCTGGGACTGTGTCCTGACTTCCGGAATTTCTGTGGGACACATCGCTTGGAACCAGAGAACGAGCCATACGCCGTTGGAAAGCTCTACGAGTCTAGTTTCTCTGGAACGTGGAATCGCAGCAAAATATTTCTTGAGCAAAACGTTATGCCAGTTTGAATGCACGAAGGTCAAGTCTGCCGAAAGAAGAAAACCTAAACCGAGTTCTACATGGATTTGGCTTACGAATGTGACTGAATTCCATCCTTTGTGCAAGATTTTTGGCTGAATTAATTCATGGAAAACCTAAAGAGATATTGCTCAATTATTCAGCCATTATCTTGGGAATTTTCGGCAGAAAATAGAGGAAGAAAATCGCAACAAATCCTGATCAAATTCGGCAGAATTCCTGTGCACGTCATCCAACTTCCACGGACTCTCTCGGACAGCTCACAATGAATCAGAGTTCGAGCCTTATATGGATAGAAAGCTACGGGAGTCTAATTTCCAACCCAACTGGAATCACCTCAATATCTACTTTCTAGAGAAAGATATTCCATAACCTTCACTCGGAGGTCAAATCTGCCAGCAGGATAAGTTTGAGAAAAACTAGGTTTTGTGAACCCTAGTTGCAGCCACCCTTTGGCCTCTATATATTTGACGATTTTCACACAGAAAATATCTTCTTCTCTCTCACTTTTCACTAGCCGAAACTCTGTCCAACTAGCACCACAAATCCCATACACTTTTACAAGCCAAATTCCACCATTCATCACCACCACCGAATCCTCTTTGCCGATTCCTCTACAAGGTTTCTTTTAAAGTGTGATTCACTCAACTCTCATGGCTTGTAATTTTCTGTATAATTACTTAACTTTGTCTATGAAGTTTGTAAGGATTTGTGAATTGTTATTTGGTTTTATTAATTTTACATTGGATTTCCGAAATTCTGTTATGTGTTTTTGTTTTCTTTTTGTCTAGTTGATGAACATGTGTATGACGAATTGATTATATGATAATAGGGCAGTAACTTTGTTTGATGATTTGATGATTTTATTTGGTTTATTTTCTGAATTCGTATGCACAACAAGTTTTAGGGTTAAGAAAAGCTTTAGCTATGCTGATCTTGGGTTTAATTCTTTATGTTACCGAACCACAAATATAAGGTAAGTTATACACGAAGTTGATTTATCTTGTATTGGTTCTAAGGGATAGAGTAATTCAGAAAATATGCATGTTGAAGCAAGGTGAGATGACGCCATACTTGTTGCATGTTTCTAATTCAACTCATTGTGCTTATGTGTTTCTTGGTTTAATTTCTACACGAAGTGTCTTTAAACTGATTAGCACTATGTTTAGGGTTATGCACGAAGCTAATTCTAAATAATTGAGGAGTTTTGAATGATTAAATGAACCACGAAGGGCTCTAGTTATAATTGGAACTAAATTGCATGAAATCGGATTCAATAAAGTTGCTGCCGTATTGTTGTTTGATCGGTTTGTTATGTGCATGTGAGTCTTTGTGTGATGTGTATTGTGTGAAAGATGTCGATCATATGTATATATGTAATTTAGGATTTAATTTCGTGTAGAATATAGAATCAAATTCTGAAACTCCCCCATATGATTTTGTAATGCTTTATGTGATTGAACGCTCTGATTTCCCCGGATTGAACGATCCCTACTTGTCCTATACTAACGATGACACAAGAGGGTAATATGTGTATGAAGTTGTTTTGCAGATACTTTGTGCTTGGATAATAGCTCCATCAGCTGCCATATTAGCTTTTGTCACACCCTGAATTTTGGATAATAAAAACCCAAATTCGACAATCTGAAAATTCACAAATAAACTCAAATACTTAAAAGTTATTATACAAATAATTAAGTACTACATCAGAGTTTAATTGCGTGGTTCAAACACTCAAAATAATACGTCATCAAATGTCTACGACAAATAATTAGATGTAAAATAGAGTTTCTCACGATCACTCTAACCCAAAAAAATAAACACAAGCTGGACCATGACACACATACAATCAGTGTGACTCAGACGCCGCCTCCTGGCTGCTGGTCCTCATCTGCATGTCTAACCCCTACACCATCAAATGGTGCACCGGGTTGTAAACAACGAACCCGGTAAGCTTTCAAAGCTCGTGTGAGTAAAACAAACAAGTTCAAGATAATAAAATAGAAGCACATAAAAATACATAAAAATATAAAATTCAGACTGTCCTGCTTGAAAACATAGTTCAGGAAAGTACAAATCTTACACAATTAAAATCGTGACTCCTGCATATAACTTAGTTCAGGAAATCACGCACTATTAACAAAAATATATAATAATTGAAAAACAGCATAAAACTCATTTTTAAAGTCACACACGAGACTCCGGTAACCCCACAAATGAAAATCACATTTCCACAACAACCACCACCCAAAACAACCACAACTCATAAACAACCAAAACTTGGGGGCAATGGCCATTGTCATTCCCCTCCAACTCACACATATGCAGACAGACTAGAGCTCTAACTGATCTTGGTTAAGCTATATGTGCTATAAGGATCCCAATTCGACCACACTGGGCAAGATCCTTTCTGTAAGATCCCAATTCGTCCACACTGGGCAAGATCTCACATTCACACAACACACATGTAAGATACCAATTCGTCCACATTGGGCAATATCTTACATTCACACAACACACATGTAAGATCCCAATTCAACCACTACTGGCAAGATCTTACATTGGCCATTTGTTTCCAAACCAACCCACACACACATCACACAACTCACATAAACTTAATTATAACAAAATAATGTGCCCAATGCACAACCTCAACATATATATATGCACACGTAGGCATTCACTCAGGAACTGTCCACTAATACCAACTATAGTCATTGATCGTAAAATTCTTTCAAAATTATTTTTATATTAAATTCATTTTACTTACCAATGAACCGTAGTCGATCAAGTTCATTCAATTTAAAACAAATATCATTTCCATAAAACAATTTTACATATAACGATCCATTACTATAAATAAACTCGTATAAAATACGATCACCGTGAGGTTTACTCACCTTTAATACTCCCGCCGCGTCTTCAATCTCACAAAAGTGAGATGCTTACTCTCTTTCAATCACCTAAGTGAAATAATTGAAAATTAAATAACCAAACGAGACTTCCAAGCTTGGGTTCTAGCAACCCAATACTAAAAAGATAACCACTAATAAAATAAGTTTCCGATAATAAAACATGGGCTTCCAATCGATAATCACACTCCTATCGACGAGCATGCGAGGAACCCAAAATCACAGCCCAAACCCGAAATGGGCAGCCACCACGCACGGCAGCAACGACACCCGAAATGGGCAGCCACCACGCAACGGCGGCAGCGGCTGTGCGCCGCCACTCACAACCCCTAATCCACACAACCCAAACGTCCAACATGAAGAGCACAGAGAGGAGAGTCTGATGGTACCTGAGGCAACCTTGGTTCGGCCGGAAAATGGCTAGAGACGCCGCTACAAGGTCGAGCTCCAACCCCAGCAACTACCCGCTGCGAGTCGAACTCCAAGGACGACAAAACCACGTTCAGAAGGACAAGGACGACTAGAAGGAGGCTGCCTCGAGCTAGGCTTCGCTAGAGATGGCCCCGATCGCCGCCCTTGACGGTGGCAGTCGCTCCCGAGCTTTGCTGCACCTCGCACGTCGAGCGGCTCCGCTTAAATGATGCATTCGGCAATGATAAGGCCGAACAAGAGGTGAGCAAAGAAGACCTCGAAGTGATGAAGAAGAGGGATCTAGAAAAAGATCCGGCAACTTCCAATAAGGAAGCACCTAAGGTAAACGATTCTAATCTTAGTGGTTTAGTTAAAACTAACCCATCTTCGTGTTTACCTTTTCCCTCAAGGTTCAACAAGTCCAAAAAGGACAAATCTGATGAGGAAGTGGTTGACATTTTTCGCAAGGTTGAGGTGAACATACCCTTGCTAGAATGCATCAAGCAAATACCCAAGTATGCCAAGTTATTGAAAGATCTTTGTACCACAAGGAGGCATACACGTGAGGAGTAGGTTGTGAAGATGAGCGAGACAGTTTCAGCTGTTATCCAACACAAGCTTCCTCCAAGAATGAAAGACCCAGGCAGTTTCACCGTTCCATGTGTTATTGGACAATCACTTTTTTCAAACGTAATGTTAGACCTAGGGGCGTCAATTAATGTGATGCCCTACAATGTGTATGAGTCCCTAGGTTTAGGACCTTTGAAAAAAGATAATGTGATTATTCAACTTGCTGACAAGTCTAACAAATATCCTGAGGGATATATTGAGGATGTTCTTGTGCAGGTAAATAATTTGATATTTCCTGCAGATTTCTATGTGCTTCATATAGAAGAATCGCCTCTTAAGTCTACTCAACTTTTGTTGGGGCGACCATTCATGAGAACAACAAGAACTAAAATAGATGTTGCCGAAGGCAATCTCAGCATGGAGTTTAATGGTGCAGTGATAAGGTTCAACGTTTTTGAAGCTATGAGATATCCAATTTCTGATTTAAAACCATGCTATGCTATTGATGTTATTGACTCTTATGCACAAGTTTTATCAGAACCTTGGATCAATAGCAACGAGCTATTGAGCAAGGGGCAGGAATTGACAAACAAGGGGAGCGAATTTTAGAAGAAGCAAGGCTCGAACTTGAGCCGTGTATTGAACAAGTGGTTGCCGAAATTGAGGCAATCTCTTATGTAGGTTATAACTAACTCTTGTCAATTCTAATTTCCACTAATAAAATTCTACCATCTGTGGAACAGGCCCCAACATTAGAGCTTAAGGTTCTACCAGATCACTTGAAGTACATGTACTTGGGAAACGATGACACTCTACCAGTCATTGTGTCATCAAAGCTGAGTGAGCAGCAAGAAACTCAATTGATTGATGTGCTTAAGAGGAACAAGACCACCATTGGATGGACTTTAGCGGATATCAAGGGTATAAGCCCTACTACATGCGTACATAGGATCTTGCTTGAAGAAGGAGCCAAGCGTACTAGGGAGGGTCAGAGACGTTTACACCCCCCTATGATGAAGATTGTCAAGGACGAGGTAATCAAATTACTTGATTGTGACGTGATATATCCAATCTCGGATAGCCAATGGATCTCACCCATCCAAGTTGTACCCAAAAAGAGTGGAGTCACAGTTGTGAAGAATGACAAGGATGAACTCGTGCCACAAATATTGGTCACAGGACATAGGATGTGCATTGATTATCGAAAGTTGAATGCTACCACACGCAAAGATCACATGCCTTTGCCTTTCATGGACCAAATGTTGGAAAGATTAGCTGGACACGAGTTTTATTGCTTTTTAGATGGGTATAACGGGTACAATCAGATATGCATTCACCCAGATGACCAAGAGAAGACAACGTTTACATGTCCTTTTGGTACGTTTGCATATCGACGCATGTCTTTTGGTTTATGCAACGCACCAGGTACATTTCAACGTTGTATGTATTCCATTTTCTCAGATTACATTGAAAATATCATTGATGTCTTTATGGACGATTTTTCTGTTTATGGACAAGACTTTGATGCATGCTTGAAAAATTTGGAATTAATCTTGGAAAGATGTGTAGAAACTAATCTTGTACTAAATTGGGAAAAATGTCATTTTATGGTTAAACAAAGGATAGTTTTGGGACATATAATATCTGCTAAGGGAATAGAGGTTGATAAGGCCAAGATTCATGTTATGCAACACTTACCCTCCCCCAAAACTGTGAGGGAGATTCGTTCTTTTCTTGGCCATGCAGGATTTTATAGGAGGTTCATCAAAGACTTTTCTTTGGTGGCAAAACCCTTGTGTTCTCTTTTGCAGAAAGATGTGTCATTCGTGTGGAGCAAGGAATGCGAAGAAGCATTCGGCAAGCTCAAAGAGCTATTAACTTCGGCACCTATCATAGCGCCACCTGATTGAAGTTTGTCGTTTGAGCTTATGTGTGATGCATCAGATTATGCCGTTGGAGCAGTTTTGGGACAAAGAAAGGAAAAGAGGCCGAATGCCATATATTATGCCTATAGAACTTTGAATGTTGCTCAAATGAATTACTCCACCACAGAAAAAGAGCTTTTGGCTGTCATATTTGCTTTAGAAAAATTTCAATCTTATCTTTTGAATTCTATAGTGACAGTTTATTCAGATCATGCAGCTCTTAGGTACTTGATGAAGAAGAAAGATGTCAAACAACGCTTGATTCGATGGATCCTCTTATTACAAGAGTTTGACATCGAAATGAAGGACAAAAAGAGGAGTGAAAACGTTGTGGCAGATCACTTGAGCAGAATTGTGCAAGAGGAGGACACGCTCCCATTGAAAGAGTCTTTCCCAGATGAGCAGCTTTTTCAAGTAGAGACATATGAACCTTGGTATGCTGATATTGTGAATTATTTAGTTACTAAGACTTTTCCTAGTACAGTTTCGAATGCAGCCAAGACAAAGATCAAAAAGATAGCACGACACTACATTTGGAATGATCCATACCTTTGGAAGCATTGTAGTGATCACACTACCAGAAAAAAGGGTTTTCCCGACGAAAAAAAAAACGGCCGACGACTAAAAATTTTCGTCGGTAATTCTATAGAATGGCCGACGATTTTATTTTTTGTCGGTGGGAAAACAAAATCGTCGGCCATAGTGTAACCATAGCCGACGATACTGTATTTTCGTTGGTATAAACAAAAATCGTCGGCTATATTCATATTTCAGTCGACAATTTTGGATTTTCGTCGGCCTTTCTCTGAAACATTAGCCGACGAAAACTTTTGAAATTTTGGCCGACGAAATTGACATTTTCGTCGGCTATAAGTCTATATATTTTCAGATCTAGACAGCAGCTGCTCATTTAAAAAAAAAAAAAAAAAAAAGGGAGAAAGAGTGAAAAATCTGTGGGTATTGTTGAAATCCGTCCTCTCTTACATTGTGGAGCTATATATAGGTACGTATATGTGTATATATGTTGATTTTGAGTTTTAGTTGAGTTGATTTTGAGTTTTAGTGATTTTGAGTTAGTAAGTGATTTTTTGTTTTGTTGTTGTTTTAGTGTTAGAATGTATGTATATATGTTGATTTTGAGTTGTAGTTGAGTTGATTTTAAGTTAGAGTTTAATTATGTGTTTTAATTTGATGTTATTTTAATTAGTGTTAAAATATATATATATATATATGTATGTGTGTGTGTGTGCATGTGTGTGTGGAGTTTAATTATATATATATATATATATATATATGTTAATTAATGGTTGTTGAAAGTGTAATTAACTTAAATAATGGTTGATATATAGTGTAACTTAAATAATGGTTGTTAATGGTATATATATATATATATATATATATATATATATATATATGAGTTGATGTTGATAATAATATATATTGTAATGTAATTAATTATTAAGGATTTATTTATATATATATATATGTATGTGTTAATTAATTTCTTATTAATTAAAGTTATATATATATATTATTTTCAGGCTATATATATATGGATCCGGATAAGAGTTGGATTTCGCTTTCAAGGCATGACCGACGATACACTACAGGAGTTGTGAATTTTTTGCAGTTCGTCGAGGAAAATTCAAACGGGAATGAATACCATTATTGCCCGTGCAATAAATGTAGGTGTCGCAGTGATATGTGTCGATTTCCGATTAGGAAAGTATGGAAGCACCTAAAGAGTAAAGGGTTTTGGCCGAAGTACACGCTTTGGATATATCACGGTGAGCCATCATTAGATGGATCGCATGATCATGGGCAGTTTTTTTAGGCGGGCAGTAGTAGTACATCCAACGATCCAACAATAGCATTCGTCAACGACGTGTTTCCTTTTGAAAGCGGTGTACGTGGGGAACAATATATGCATGACCCGGTGCAGCCCTTCCCACAAGTTGTCAACACTGCTGCCTTTGACAAGTACAACAAACTAATTGCATTGCAACAGACCCCTGTGTCTTCAAGTTCTGAGGAAACAGTTCTTCAAAGTGTGATGGAGGTAATGAGGATTAAAGTCGAGACAAAATCGACTATCAGACAAGTGGATGAATATCTACAGTACACTTCTTCGTTGTTGGAGGAGGGTCATCGTAATCCTACCAATCACCGTAAGGTCCGAAGTATCCTCAAAGATCTAGGGCTTTCCTACATTAAGATCCATGCATACGCATTTGACTGCGTTCTCTTTTGGGGCAAAGATGCAGAAGGGAATGACCTTGCTAGCCTTGACGCATGTCCGATATGTCATCCTTCAAATGCAAAAATGTTGTGAAATAAGATATGACCGAAATAATGAAATACATTCAGGGGTTGAAAATTTACAAGATTCCGATAAAATCTGTGTGCCGAATGCAACATTTAACTTTTGCCATTTGAGTCAGAGGGTTTCCAGTCCTTCGAGACAGAGTACAGTTTTCGGTGCAGATAAACAGCACTGCCAACTGAACTTTGCTTCAACTTCCTTGTCAACTGTTTTTTTTTTTTTCAGATGTATAGCTGACGAAATTTCATTATTTCGTCGGCCATAAATATTAAAAAATACATATTTTATTTTACACCTAAAACGACAAAAGAAAAAAAATACATATTTTATTTTACGAGTACGGGTCTCTCGTCGGCTATGATTTAAAAAAAAAAAACAAAAAATGACCATATTCCATTTTCTATCACTAACGATAAACCATTGCTTCATCATTCAAATGCAAAAATGTTGTGAAATAAGATATGCCCGAAATAATGAAATACGTCTACGGTTGAAAAATGACAAGATTCTGATAAAATCTGAGTGGCGAAAGATGCGGTCAAAGGTTTTATTCCTTCGTTTCCCTAATGGCAGCGTTACCTTCGGTAAATATTTTGAGGAAAATTTTTATACGATTAGTTGCATCTCATCGATTTGAAACTATTATCTGTTGAAGGTCAGGCCAAAAAACGTCATTTAGACAGGCCAATTACCATTTCTAAGCGTTTAGAGGTTTGACTCACCCGGTTGACCGTTCCGATTGAGCCTTTAACGTTGTCAGCTGAAGTTGGATTTTTTTCCATACATGTATTTAATCTTAACGGTGATATCTGACGGTTGGAATAGATTTTATAAACTTTTAGATTCAAAATCAGAACATATGCACTAATGTTCCTTAACTTGTTTACTAAGTGTTTAAGTGAATGTATAGTTTCAAATAGTTACTATACGTAGACTCTTCAAATTTAAAAATGTTGTGAAATAAGATATGACCGAAATAATGAAATACGTCTACGGTTGAAAAATGACAAGATTCCGATAAACTCTGTGTGCCGAATGTTGAGGTTAACTGTTTTTTACTTTCGTTTTCCTATTGGTAGCCTGACGTTTGTTAAATCAATTTTGTAAAATTTTTATACGATTAGTTGCGTCTCATTGATTTGAAACTATTATCTGTTGAAGGTGAGGCCAGAAACCGTCGTTTAACTAGACTAATTTCCGTTTTTAAGCGTTTAGAGGTTTCACTTAGTGGTTTGACCAATAGTTTAGCCGACGAAAATTATATTTCGTCGGCTAAACTCTTGCGATCTGCGCCTTTTCATTGTCTGCCGTTGGATGGCTCAGATCCAACGGCTGTTGATTTTCCAAAGTATAGCTGACGAAATGTTTTAAATCGTCGGCTATTCTCTCAGTTTAGCCGACGAAATATAATTTTCGTCGGCTAAACTCTTGCGATCTGCGCCTTTTTATTGTCCACCGTTGGATGGCTCAGATCAGACGGTTGCTGATCTTCCAAAGTATAGCCGACGATGTTCATAGAATAGCCGACGACATTCAAAGAATAGCTGACGACATATTCTAAATTGTCGGCTATTCTCAAAGAATAGCCGACGAAATCTTTTAATTCGTCGGCTATTCTCTCTGCTATAAAAGCAGAAAGCCGCAGCAGCCCGACTTTTTCAACCCTAAATCCGCAAAAACTCCTCCTCCGCTCCTCAAATCGGCCGTGCGTCTCCTCCATTCCGATAACGTCGTCGTCCTCCTCCTCCTAGACACGCCGAAATCCGGCCTCCTCCTCCTCCTAGACATCCCGAAATACGGCCTCCTCCTCCTCCGGCCACCTCCTCCTCCTTCCCCTCCTCCTCCTCCGCCAAAACAGATCCGAAGGTTTTTTGGTTTTTTTTTTCTTCAATTTATTTTAATTTTATAATTTAGGTATATAATTTAGATATTTAAGTGTGTGTTAAATTGTTATATATATTGGTTATATGTATAAATTGTTAGATTAATTATATATATAAATTTGTAGATTAATTATATAAATTGTTATATATTTGTTAATATTGGTTATATGTTAATGTATATTTTAATTGTTATATATATTGGTTATATGTATAAATTGTTAGATTAATTATATATATAAATTTGTAGATTAATTATATAAATTGTTATATATTTGTTAATATTGGTTATATGTTAATGTATATTTTAATTGTTATATATATTGGTTATATGTATAAATTGTTAGATTAATTATATATATAAATTTGTAGATTAATTATATAAATTTTTATATATTTGTTAATATTGGTTATTTGTTAATGTATATTTTAATTGTTATATATAAATTGTTAAATTAATTATATATATAAATTGGTAGCCTAATTATATAAATGGTGTTGACAGTAGCCGCAGAGGGGCTACAGCAAGCCCACAGACCCGCGGCAAGTACACCAGGGCCCGGCCCAGGACTCAGGATCGGAGCACCAGCACCAGGCCTCGGGGCCCAGCGGTCTATCCTGCCTCCAAGGGTCCTGGGACCAGGGGCGCCTGCCTGCCAAAGAGGGCACCAGAATATCCAAACAGAAGGGAACCAGTCCCACATCGAAGGGCAAGGCCAGCCCTCACCCTCAACCACCTATATATGGGCCTCGACTACCACCATAAATAGGTAACTTGTCTCCCTCCCTGCTTACATACGTGCCCAGGTTATATATATTCCAACTATACTAACTTAGGCATCGGAGAGGTGAAGGCCGGCCCGCCCGGTATTCCCCTTAGTAAGCAGGATTGCAGGAGATCGAGTTGGATTCATCAAGTATCTACCAAGACCCCCGGGTTTAGGCAGAAACAATTGGCGCCGTCTGTGGGAACTCTGAACAAGAAGCCGTGCAAGCAACACCGCTGGCTGAGATTGTGGGAATGAGTCAAGAGAAAGGAACTACTGAGGAAGGGCGTATTGCAGCTGTGCAAACGCTCGCCTCCACCCCTGTCGTCACGCGGGAGATGCGTGGCGAGCAGGGCAGCGATTTGGGAAGGAGCCGTGGAGGGCCCTCTGGTGATCCAGAGCCCCGCCACGAGAGCTCGCACGGGAAAGACCCGATAGAGGACGAAGGCAGCCCAGTGCTTCGTGGCCTATCCCTGACGTTCTCGGATGATCCGAGTGATCAGTCTGAGAGCCAGGATCAAGACCCCACGTACAGCCCCGACCATGACGGCTTGGCGGGAAAGGTACGGGCAATGGCCGCGGAAGTTAGTCGTCTCAGAGAGGAGAACGACCGGGACCGAGCCAAGTCCCAGGCCCGATACGAAGAGATAGAGGCAGTAAACACCGCCCTGGTAGCCGCCCTAGAGAGGGGGCAGCAGCGCAGTGCTGCCATGGCCGAGGCACAAGCCGCACCCCTGCTATTCCAACCCCGGCGGCTAGAGGCTGGACAATCTTCGGGCGCCCGATCCAGCGAGCCTATGCGGGAGAAGTCACGAGCCGGCGAGGACCTGCCGAAGAGCACGCCCGCCTCCCACCAGCCGCACACTTCGTCCGTGGGTGAAGTGGATACTCCAACCGCCCGGGCGCTGCAACTGCTAGCCAGCACCGTGTCGGATCTGAAGGCCCAGATGGAGGCAAACGAGAGGAGAGCGGCCCGGCCATTGGAAGGCGCCCGGTTCAACGAGCGCATGGGCCCCTTTTCACACCGAGTCATAGAGTCGGGGAGATCTGGCAACCAGAAGTCCCTCAAGCTCACCTATTCCGGGTCCGGTTGCCCGTATCAGCATCTGGACAGCTTCCGATCCCAGACCTGCGCCAAGGGTTACTCCGATGCAATCTGTTGCAACATCTTCCAGGAGACCCTGTCCGGAGAAGCGCTCAGTTGGTTCTACGAGCTTCCTGCGAATTCAATCGAGGCATTCGAACAGCTGGCTGACCGGTTCGTAGGCCGCTTCATCCTCCGAGTCGAGGGAGCGCGGACATCCACCGTCCTCTTCAACTGCATCCAAGCCCCCGGGGAAGAGTTGAGAACCTTTGTCAACCGGTGGCAGACGGCCACGGCCGGAGTTCGGAACTTGGACAAAGGCATCGCCGAGATGGCATTCAAGCAGGGGCTTCGGGCAGGGAAGTTTTCCTACGCCGTCAGGGTAGAACTCCCTCAGGGCTACGACGAGTTGATGGCTATGGCCATCCGGCATGCCCAGGCTGATCATGAGACCTACGGGAACCACCTGCTGAAGAGGAAGCGGGATGAGCAGTCTTTGGACCATCCCCGGGTAGAGGATCCCCCGCGCAGTCACGAGAGCAAACCCGGCCAGCGAGCCGAGCACGGGAGTCGCCGACCCGGCCGGAACAACAACAACAACGGCAAGACCTGGCCGCAGCGACAGCAGAGACCCTTCTCTGACAGGCCCCAGCCTCGGACCGAGAACAAACCTGCACCGTACCACCAAGAGCGCCCCCTGGCAATTATGCCAGCACCCCCGGCTAATCAAGAAGTCTTCTCCACTCTCACCGCATCATATGAGGACATCCTGCTGGAGAATGCGGACGTCATTGCCCCACCGCCCCAGAGAAGGTACCCCAAGGGGAAGCTCACGACGGCGCAGACAGGCAAGTACTGCTCGTACCACGATGAGGCAACTCATCGGACGAACCAGTGCTTCGCCCTCAAGACTGCAGTGCAGGGCTTGATTGACAGCGGCCAGCTCCAGAGATATGTAGGGGAGAGAGGAGCAGGCCCCGACCGGGAGGGTAACCCGGCCTGGTAAACCCGCTGGGTCCAGGCGGCTAGTTTGGCATATCGCCGGTTCAACCGATTGTAAAGATCAAATATATGCAAACTACTTTTGAAAACTCTGGCCCCGCAAGCTCAGATATATATATTCATAGTTAAAGTATCCAAAAAGTAAACCGCTCCGGAGAGTTTCTTTTACAAGCAAAAGCGAGAAAAACATCCTATGGAGCCGCATCTCCAGCGGTGGCTTCGTCGTCGACCTCAGCTCCGGCAGGTTCGGCACTGTTGGTAAAAGAATCCAAGTGCGAGCGATGTTCTGCTCCTGACTGTTTCTCCACCGCCAGTTGCTGGATGACCGGCTCCACAGGAGCATTTCCTTCGGCAGAGGTACCAGGCATCAGGGAAGTATTTAACCACCCCTTCGCCGCCCATTCCGTGTAGGCATCCGAGATGCCTTCCTCCCGGGCCTTCTCCAGGCAGTCCAGGAACCGATTGCTCTCCTCGTATTGAAGAACGAACCGGTCGAACTGTCCCGGATCATCTCCGCCAGCAGCAGCAGCGGCGGCACGCGCCTGGAGCTCGTCTATCTTGGCCTCCAGCTCGGCCCTCTCAGCGTCAGCCCGCTCCCGCTCCCTCTCCATGCTCCGGTTCTGCTCCTCCAGCTCCCGGGCCCTCTCCTCCATCTTCCTGGCCTTTTCCTCCATCTTCTTGGCTCTCTCCTCCGCCCTGGCCTTCTCCCGATCCGAGCGGGACTTCTCCACCTCCAGAAGCTTCTGAGACCTGGATAGCGCAGCTATCTGCCTCTTCAGCACCGGGAGCTCCTCACTTGCATCCGACTGGTACAGGTGGTAGAGCAGCTGCAGGACAGTAAAGGCAGTCAAGTGGCAAAGAAAGAAGGCGGGATATAAGCAATACGGTGGTACCATGCGGTACTTACCCGGAGGATGGATTCCTTGCATTTTGGCCGGTTGCCACCCGCCAGCACGCCATCAACCCCGGGCCTGTCCAGGCCGAAGTTGGCCAGGTCCGCCATCATCTGCCGAACGAGAGTATTGTCCGGACTTCCCATACCCACCTCCGCAGGCGCAGGACTGCTCTGGCGGGCCGCTCCGGCTCCCTCCCCAGCATGGGATGTTACGCTGCTGGTTGTCCTGACCCGCTTCGCCAGGACCTCCCGGGATGATCCGCCAGTTAGCGTCACCAGCAAAGGGGACGGACCCTCCGGCCCTTTCCGCTTCTCTCCCCGCCCTTCGGGAGCGGCGGCACGTGCGCTTGCACGAGGAACAAAAGCAGCGATACCCAGGCTCGCCGCACGGTTGGGGACCCTGTTTTCTCCCCCAGGAACCCGCACCGGTCCCCCGGTGCTCTTGCCCTTCCCTGGCACCGCTGCTGCCACAGAGTGATGGGTCTTCACTCGCTCCGGCACGTAGGACGATTCGTCCAGATCCCGGGCTTGGGGCTCCGCATGCAACGTAACCCGCCCGTCCGCTTCCACCGAGGACCGGGCCACGCTCGCACCTTTCTCCGTAAGATGCTTCAGGAGATCTTCCCCGTCCATCGAAAGAGTGTTTTCGGGCTTGATCACCGCCCGGGTTGACGCACCTGCAGGACAAAGAGAAACGTTAAAATTGTTGAGCAAAACCTAGCACAAGTCCCACCGCTAGGGTTTGTTACCCACCGGGATCCCGCCCAAGCCCACAGTGTTCCAGCACTTCTCGCCGGATGAAGTTGTACGAACTTCGCTCCAGGTGGTCCCAGCAGCCGAGAATAGTCAAGACCCTCTCCTGCTCCAACTCGGACAGCTGGAACGACTGGTCGCCTATGGGCTGGAAGGCGCCAGGCACCCGGTACCTCCTCCTCTTCACCTGCCAAGCCCCGCCAGCCATCACCACCTTCTTTCTCCAGCTGTTGTCTACCCATGAAGGCATAGTGGTGATAACCGCTTGATTGTTGCGGGAGTTGAAGGATAAGCAGCCTTTGGACCCCGTTTTCCTCGAGTAGGACAACCTATACAGCGCCCGGAATTCATTGATCGTAGGCATACTCATTCCGGACAAGTCGTATAGGCAGCCTAGGCTTAGTAGCCGCCTCCATTGAAGACCGGGCAGCTGCGCGGGCGACGCTGGCAGGGCACTCAGAATATACTGCACAAAGTCAGGCAGCGGTAGCGACATCCCGTGCCGGAACTGGTCCGGATGCACGGCAACCCAACCCTCCTCCGGGTTACAGGCCGACTCTCCAGGGTTCAGTGGACGCAAAAAGATATCGTCCGGAATACCCCACGTTTCCCGAAACACAGCGATCTCCGCGGGAGTCAGGCTCTCCTCCGGTTCGTCACACACCACGGCAGTTCTTCCCCTGCCAAGCGTGTAGCTTTCAGCGTGCGCACCGGCCATTCGCACCCCGTGCGGTATCTCAGCTTCCGAGGAATCTGACCCGGAATCCGAGGACGTGGACGAGGCACCGCTCCCGGAGCGGTCCGCGGCTTCTTGCTCCGGGGCTTCAGAATCGAGCCAGTCCTGCATCCTCTCCACATCATCCACCACAGGACCTCTTGCGGCAGATTCAGAAGCCTCCTCCGAACTCGAAGTGTACATCTTAATCTAGGGGCAGAAAAGCAAAACCCTAACGCTCGTCAGCAACAGACTACAACACCACCTTCAACGGCCTCCCCCCCAAAAAGTTTGCCGCTGAGCAACCCAGTCAGCGACACAGATCCCCCCCCCCCCCCCCCCCCCCGCCGCAAAACAACAAATCAACAAAAAACCAAGACACACCGGGGCAAAGAACACAACTTACCGATTAGTATGCTCAGCCGAGGACAATCCGCCCAGCGAAAGCAACGAGCAATGGTAAAAGGAGGCTTGGGAGCGCTTCAAACAACGGATCTCTTGGGGCAAGGAACTTAGGGTTTTCTTCTCGCCGGACCACCTCCCTTTTTTTCTCTCGGTCTCTTAAAAACGTACAAGAAGCAAAGGTAGAAAGAAGAGCAGAAGAGACCTATTTATAGAGGAGACCGGTGCCCTAGGCATTTAGGAATCCCTCCAAAAAACACAATCAGAACAAATCAAACGCCTGCGAATCCAGGCCCTCCATCACAAAACCGTCCCCTGACGGCACGTGTCCCAGCATTGGTAAAACTGCCCACGCCATCATAACTGACGGGACTGATGGACTCCCTCCTTAAATGCATGTCAGCCACCTGTCCCACACGCTGGCGACAGGAAGGTAGGAGCAGGAGCCAGGGAGTCACGCTCCCCTACGCTTCCCCAGATTCCACGGTTGCACGCCATCATCATTGCAATTCAAACCGCTTAGGAAGACCTCTCACCAGTTATGCTGATCCAACCGCTTCAAGAGCATCTATCCGGGTTTGAGCAGGACCTCGCACCGATATGGCATGTTACCCGCGCGAGTCCCGCCCGGTACCATGGTAGTCCGCGGTTATGATTATTCAACCGGCTCCATGGCATCTTCCCCCGCATTTACACCAACGACCTCGTTTCGATATGGCAGAACGCCCGGGCGAGGCCCACCTCATCGATTCCGTCATATCCCACCAGGTTGAGAGTACTTTCCGGAAACATAAACATCCGGACCCATGGCTTTTTCACAGGGGGACTCGTTTCGATAGGCATGTCACCCATCGAGTCCGCCCGCCTCCATGGCAAACGCATGGGCTTTACAAACCGGGCGAGTCTACATCTAACACATGTACCCTTGTCCAGCAGGATAAAAACCCTGCGTCGCATTGAACCGCGATACTGTCCAGCAGGATAAAAACCCTGCATCGCACTGAACTGCGATACCTTTGGGAACACATGGGGGAGACTCGTTATCTCTACACCATCCCACCGGGCAGATTGTATCTCTAACACAGAACAAGTCTCCCCGCAGGCTAACAAACCTGCACATCTACCTCATCGCTTATTTAAACACAAAGCTGAGAAGAACTAGCAAATGTTTGCACCGCTCCGTTCTAGTTTGGCAGAACAACCGGTTCTGGCCCAGTTTGCACCGCTCCGTTCTAGTTTGGCAGAACGCCCGGTTCTGGCCCAGTTGGCACCGCTCCGTTCTGGTTTGGCAGAACAACCGGTTCTGGCCCAGTTTGCACCGCTCCGTTCTGATTTGGCAGGATGCCCAGTTCGGGACCAGTGAGCTTCGAAGGGCAGCAGACCCAATCAGAATTCCGTGCATTAATCTCTTGCATGGCGGATTTCAACGCCTCATCACCATCATTCCATGCATTAATCTCTCGCATGGCGGATTTCAACGCCTCATCATCATCATTCCATGCACCATCTATCGCATGGCATCATCTCATACACTCTTCGGGTTTCCACCCCGTTCCATGCTCTAACACTCGAGCACAATCCTGTTTTACATTACCCAACATGCTTATAAATTATTTCTTGCCATCAGTAACAGGTACTCACCTCGGTCACGCCCAATCTTTAACGCGGACTTGGGGGACTGGGGACCTGTAGGTTGGTAACCCCGCGGGTCTGCGGGACAAGAGCAAGACAGATAAGTCCCCATTCAAGATTGCACTTGACCGGGAACTTGGGGGACTTGTTGACAGTAGCCGCAGAGGGGCTACAGCAAGCCCACAGACCCGCGGCAAGTACACCAGGGCCCGGCCCAGGACTCAGGATCGGAGCACCAGCACCAGGCCTCGGGGCCCAGCGGTCTATCCTGCCTCCAAGGGTCCTGGGACCAGGGGCGCCTGCCTGCCAAAGAGGGCACCAGAATATCCAAACAGAAGGGAACCAGTCCCACATCGAAGGGCAAGGCCAGCCCTCACCCTCAACCACCTATATATGGGCCTCGACTACCACCATAAATAGGTAACTTGTCTCCCTCCCTGCTTACATACGTGCCCAGGTTATATATATTCCAACTATACTAACTTAGGCATCGGAGAGGTGAAGGCCGGCCCGCCCGGTATTCCCCTTAGTAAGCAGGATTGCAGGAGATCGAGTTGGATTCATCAAGTATCTACCAAGACCCCCGGGTTTAGGCAGAAACAAATGGTTATATTTTTGTTAATATATAAATGGTTATTTGTATGTATATATATATATTAATAATGAAATATAGTTATATTTGTATATAAATGGTTATATTTAGGTTAATGGTTAGTATTATTTAAAATTAGTTAAAATTTAAATATTAATTTGTTAGTATGTTTTAAAATATGTTAGTATTATTAGTTATTATATTAATTAGAATTTGTTATTTAATGTAATATAATTTAATATTAATTAATGTATTAATGCCTCAAGCTCCAGATGGCCGATGCACTCAGACAGTTATTCGGAGGCCGTCGTTCTTCCAGATCTAGGGGGTCTGGAAGTTTTGCCGGTTCCGGAGACTCCGACAGGACCCTTAGCCAGCCTGAGAGGACCACCAGCCAGCCGCGGAGGAGTGTGGATTCATCCCAGCCGCGGAGGACTGTGGATTCATCCCAGCCGCGGAGGAGTGTGAGTTCTCGGCACCAGACCTTTCTCCAGGAGGGGCGGCCGTCGAGCAGTTCACGTCCCCCTCTCGGGCCAGATGCTCCGAGGTCCAGTAGGCAGCTATTTCAGGACGAGATAGGTCCAGACGTTCCTCAGGTCCGTATGCCTGAGGTTCATCGGGAGCCGATGACGAGTCCGGCGACGTCTGCTGCTGACTCGACTGAGGGGCCTACTCTCCCAAATCAGCTCTACCTCCCGTACAACATTCCTGCGATACCCGAGGTCGACTTTCGTGGTGTGCCCATATGGCCTGATATGCCTCAGTACGTGAGTGTTGCGGAGGCATACCATCAGTAGCCATTTGAGAGACCTGAGCTCCTGATTTCGGCGAGGAGAAAAGGAAAGTCGACAGACGGGTCATCGAGTTCAGGTAACATTTGATTTTATAATTAAATGTTTTATTAAAATTAACGCACTAATATTTAATTTTATTAACCAATCGTCGTTTATGTGATAGGGACAGCCGCTAGCAGTTCAAGCAGGAATGCGAGAGGTGTCATATGTTTTGACACACTCAGGAGAACTGTTGAGAGCAGGGGGAGGATCCAGATCAACGAACCCCGTAATCAGGAGGTTCAGGGGAAAAACCGCCGCGATTACGCGGGTTGCGTGGGGGCACTGATTAGGGATAGAGTCCCTATGTTGTGGACACGGTGGGCTGATGTGCCGGAAGAGATCAAGAGGGAGGTCAACAACGCGGCGTCGGTGAGTAATTTAAAAAATTTAATTTCTTTATCGTAATATTTAATAATTTTCGGTATTGTTATAATTGTAAAACTAATAAAATATTATCTTTCAGGCATACTTCGAGATTGCCGAACACAAGCAGGCTTGGGCGGACGCGATGCAGAACTCGAGGTACGTTGGGAATTCCTCATCTTATAATTTGAAATATTTTATGATATTAATAATATTTCTAATGCACTTTTATTTTTTCCGTAGGTTCAAAGAGTAGAAAAACGAGCTCCGTACCCACTTTACCGAATACGACAACCGTGGTCGTATGGGTACTCCAAGAGAGTTCATGTTCAGGGAGTACGAGTGGCGTTGGTTGAAGACAGTAGACTTCAACAACCCACTTATGCTGGTAAATACTAAACTTAACTATAAATGTTTATTTTGTTAAAATTTTAATTATTAGTTTAATTATTTTATAATTATTACACTAATATTTTTTTATGCATTTTTTCTAATATTTTATTATTTGTTTGAAGGAACGGTCTCGGATAAACTCTGCGAACCGCCGCCGTAACACAACCCCCCATCATGGTGGTTCTAGGCCATTTGCACAATATCAGGAAGAGGCGCTTAGAGATCATCCTGATAGCAACCCATACGTGGAGACGTTCAAGAAGGCTTATCCACAAGCGACATAACAGCTCGTAAGTCGTTGATTACGATTTAAAAATTTTAATTATTAATTTTACTTAATTATATATTTGTTAGAATATTAATTAATTTTTTTTCTCATTCAATTAGGAGAGGGTGAACCGGGCCGAAGAAGAAGTGTTGCAGGAAGTAGTTTGAGAGACACAACCGAACATTTCAGAGGCAGATCTGCAAGAAGGCATGCGCCAGGTCGACCGATCGAATGTCCAAACGGCAGCGAGGATGTTCGACGCAGCCTTCCCAGACCGGTCAAACCAATACTACTGCCGGGGTTTGGGAAGTTCTGGAATAGGGCTCCTGAAGACCACTAAGGGAGGTCAAAAGAAGGGAGGCGGGGACAGCCAACAGATGAGGGGGGAAATGTAGAGATTGGCAGAAGAAAATGCAAGATTGGCGGCCGATTCCCAGAGATCACAGGAGCAACACCGCAGAACACAGCAGTATCATTTGGATATGTCCAGTTGGCATGCTGAATGCGAGAGAATTCGGCGACACAACTACGCCGGCCAACAAAACTGGTGATATGATATGTTCGCGGCACAACAATAAGGCCTTGAACCCCCGCCCCTGTTTCAGCCGTTAGTTGAACCTCCAATGCCTCAACCTCCCGAGTTCGTTCAGCATGATGACGAGCATGATGGAGAGCAGGATGCTGGGGATGACGTGGTGGACTTTAGTGCTTTAGGTGATGATTAGGGTTATATTTTATGTATATTGGAACAAATTAAATACTAAGTCATTTAGACGTGTTTCTTGTTGGTGTAAATGCATGGATTGTCATTGTGAATTGCAGGTTGCTTGGAATTGTAATTTAGAAATTAATTTAATTTTTTCCCCAAAATGTAAGAATAGCCGACGATATTGGCATTATTTCGTCGGCTATAAGTGCTATAGCCGACGATATTTACCAAATTTCGTCGGCTATAACCGTTATAGTCGACGAAAATGACATTATTTCGTCGGCTATAACTAACTAATACCTATTAAAATATTAATATATTCCGACGAAATAACCGACGAAATAGATGAAATCGTCGGCTATATTTCAGAACAAATAGCCGACGAATTTCGTCAGCTATAGTTTACGATATCGTCGGCCATACTCGAAAATATCCGACGAATTTCGTCGGATATTTTGCCCAGGTTTGGTAGACAAAATGAATTTTCGTCGGTAATATCGTCGGCCATTCTCGAAAATAGCCGACGATTTTGGACCTAAAAAGACAGCCCTTAAGGTATTGAATTGTGGATTCTTTTGGCCTACAATATTTAAAGATGCGTATGCCATGTGTAAGACGTGTAATAGATGCCAAAGAACAGGTAATATTTGTCCAAAAGATCAAATGCCCCTTTCTCCTATTATAGTGGTTGAAATTTTTGAGTTATGGGGTATTGATTTTATGGGACTTTTTCCCTCATCTACAGGCTTTCTTTATATATTGTTGGCTGTTGATTACGTTTCAAAGTGGGTGGAGGCGAAAGCCACAAGGACTAATGATTCTAAAGTTGTTGCAGAATTCTTGAGAACTAACATATTTTCCAGATTTGGAGTACCATGTGTGCTTATAAGCGATGGAGGTTCTCACTTTTGCAACATAACTATAGAGGCGTTACTCAAGAAATATGGAGTAACTCCCAAGGTTTTCACCCCATGTCACCCTCAGACAAGTGGAATGGTAGAAGTTTCGAATAGGGAGATCAAGAAGATATTAGAGAAAACTGTTGGCCCAATAAGGAAAGATTAGAGCGACAGACTTGATGATGCTTTGTGGGCGTATATGACAACGTACAAAACGCCGATAGGGATGTCTCCCTTTCGGCTCACATACGATCAAGCGGACCACGAAACCTATGGGCATCACCTGCACAAGAGGAAGCGGGAGGAGCCCCTTCCGGTCCGCCAAGAAAACAGGACCAGACAGCGGGGCCAGGACCAAGGTGCCCAACCCAACAAACTGGCTAGAAACTGGGGGAACCAACTGCAGCAGAAAGCCTTTCCTGACAAGCCCCAGAGCGGGCACAGGCCTGCGTATTACCGACAAGAACCCCCCTGGCGATCATGCCAGCGGAATGTCAAGAAGTCTTCACCACTCTAACCTCTTCGTACGAGGACATTCTGTACGAGAACGGGAACATCATTCCCCCACCGCTAAAGAGGAAGTACCCAAAAAGGAACCTCACCCCGGCGCGGACAGGCAAATACTGCTCCTACCACGATGAGGCTACCCATAGGACAAACAATTGCATCGCCCTCAAAACAGCGGTGGCGGGATTAGTTAGCAGCAGTACCTAGGAGAAAGGCAGGCAGATACCTCCCGGGACCGGGACCAGGGTTGGTAAGCATGCCCGGGCTCGGCGATAGGTCAAGAGGCACAAGAAATTTTGAGCCTAATGCTAAGTACTAATTTTTCCAACACAGTTAGTTTAGCATACCAACGGTTCAGCCGGTGTAACATTATAAGATATATATTCCAACTGTTTTGAACGAAATCCAAGGCAAACCACCGGTACTACAAAAATCCAAAGGCAGGCAACACAAAAGCTCGTGAGCAAAAAATCCATTCCAGTAATTTACCAAGCTGGTGTAAAAAAGAAAAAATATATATATATATATAATATGCCTAAGGAGCCGTCCCCTCCTCCCCAGCGGGCTCAGCCTGTCCACCGGCTTCCTTCGGTAGAACCGTCGCATCCTCCTCGGCGGGCTCGGATTGCTGAGGTCCGCCCTCCTCTTCCGGCTGCTCCTCCTCCCACGGCTGCCCATCAATATAATCATCGGCCTGCGCCTGCGACATTTACGAGGTATTCAGGTATCCCTTCTTTTCCCACTCCACGTAGGCATCGGTGATACCTGCCTCCCTAGCCTTCTCCAGAAGGGCAAGAAACTGCTCACTATCGTGATATTACTTGCTAACCTGCTAGAAAACCTCCGGGTCCTCTTCTCCAGCCGCATCGACGGTGGCGGCACGCGCAGCGGCAACTTCTAACTGGAGCTCATCCACCTTGGCCTCCAGCTCGGCCCTCTCCTCCTCAGCCCGCTCCTTCTCCTCCTCGAGGCTCCGGACCTAGCCCTCTAGCTTGGCCACCTGCCTCCTGGCCCTCTCCTCCAGTCTGGCCTTCACCCGCTCAAGCTTGGACTTCTCAGCCTCCAAGCGCTCCCGGGCGCCGGCCAGAACGGCCACCTGCTTCTTCAGCTCCGGCAGCTCCTCACTCGGGTCCGGCTGGTACAGATTGTACAACAGCTGCAGAATGACAGGCCACCGATTAGGAAAAAAAAAAGTGTTGTTCGACCGGTGCCGTAGCACCAAACTATTCGTACCCGGAGGACCAACTCCTTGCTCTTCTGACGATTCTCCCCCGACAGGGCTCCAACGGCCCCAGGCCGGTCACGTCCTCCAGCAGGTTTCGGACGAACGGGCTTTCCGGACCTCCCCTCCTCAGTTCTTTCACCGGAGCGGGACTACTCTGCGGGGCGGCAAAACTTGAAGCCGCAGCGGCTCTATCCCTAGCGGGACTCGTCCCACCACTGGTCAACTTAAGCCATTTCGCTAAGTTCTCACTAGACCACCGATCAGTCAGCTTCACCAGCGCGGAAGGCGGAATGTCCAACCCTTCTCCGTGTTACAAGCTGATTCTCCGGAATTCAGCGGCCGTAATTTCACCTCATGCGGGATACTCCACGTTTCCCGGAAGGCGGCAACCTCTGCGGAACTCATGGTACCCTCAGGTTCGTCACACACCACAGCCACTTCCGCATCCCCAATCATGTAAACTGCGGGCGAGGTACCAGGAAAGAGTACCCCATGGGGGATGTCCTCGTGCCCCAGAGACCCGGACGGCGAGGCCTCGCCCCGGGAGCTGGCGACGGCTTCTGACTCCTAGGAAACCGACGCAAGCCAATCCTCCAACCTTTCCTCATCGTCCATCACAGGTCGTCTGGCGGCCGATTCAGAAGTTCCATCAGAGCTCCCAGAATCCATGTAACCTAGGGGGAGGAAAACAAAACCCCACTGCCGGTCAGCGACAACCTAAAACAGGGCCCTCTGCGGCTGCTCCCTAAATCTGCCGCAGATTCCCAGCTCCAAACAACTCATCCGTTGTGATAGGGATCCCCCGGCAAAAGAAAACCCCGCAAAACAAGAACCAACAAAGAAAAAACGGAAACAAAGGAGGCGGAACTTACCGATTACTATGCACAACCGAGGAAAGTCAGTCCTGGGAAAACACCGAGCAGTCGTATGTAAGACTAAGCACGCTTGAAGCACGGATAACGTGAGAATACCTTCACAGAACTTTCTCCGGATTCCTCTCCAGCGTTTTCCTCTTCTCTCTCAAACCAGAGTAAAAAAAAAACAGAGTAAACAATGAAGACAAGGAAGGCCTTTATATAGACAGGTCCGGTATCCTAGGCACCCCTGTAATCCCCCCAAAATACTCAATCGGGGCAAGTCAAACGCTTGTGAATCCGGGCCTTCCATCTCAGACCGCTCCCTACTAACACGTATCCCAGTATCAGTAAAATCCCCACGCCATCATAACTGATGGGACTGATGGGCTTTCGCCTTCAATGCATGTCAGCCACTTCCTTAGCCTATAAACGATAGTTGAAGGAGATGGGGGTGAGAACCGAGGCGCCCATCCCCCCACCACTTCCCCAAGCGCCAACCTCAATTTAAGGAAAGCCATCCCATCGGGTCACTGCTGTTGCCATCGGCATCCCATCGGGTAACATAAATTCCATCGATTATGTGGCATTCTATTGGTTATGTGGAATTCCAACGGGTTATGTGGCATTCCACCGGTTCACAGGCATTCCAAATGGTTATGTGACATTCCACCGGTTCACAGACATTCCAACGGGTTATGTAATATTCCACGGGTTCACAGGCATTCCAACGGGTAATATACATTCCACCAGTTCCACCTGGCATTACATCGGTTCCGTGGCATTCCATCGGTTTAGTCATTTTCGTTCGCGCCTACGGGCACGGACAAGCCAGCAACAACTCAAGGCTTCAAATCATCGGGCTTTATAAACCGGGGAGTATTATTTCTCTAACACAGGACAAATCTTCCTGCATGATAGAAACCCTGCACATACATCACGCCTGTACGAACAAGGGCTGTGACACGATCAGTGGTACACCCAACAACAACCGGGTCACTGACCGGGAGAATTGTTCCTCTAACACAGGCCAAATCTTCCCGCAGACTAGAAACCCTGAATCACACAAAGCTGTGAAAAATATGGGGGACAAATGGCCGGGCCACCCCACCGGGAGAATTGTTTCTCTAACACAGGACAAATCTCCCCGCAGGCTAGAAACCCTGCACATAACCTCACGCCTGTAATGTTCCGATTGAGAAGAACTAGCGGATGTTGACCGGTGCTTGAACACGGCCCCAACATCCCACTGATAGATCTGTTGGCTCGCACCATATAGGTCTCCCCGCAGGCTCGCAACCCTGCACATTACCCCACGCTTATTCCAACAACAAGCTGGGACGAATCAGCGGGTGCTGACCGGTGCTATATCATGGCCGCAACACCCCACCGAAAAATTAACCTCTAAAACAGGACATATTCTCCGACTTGTACCACTGTTGGTAGCGATTTTCACTGGGGGACTCGTTCCGACATGGCAGTTCACCGGCCGGGTCCTCCCGGAGCATTTCATACCTAACTCGTTCCGACATGACAGTTCACCGGTCGAGTCCTTGCGGAACATGGCATGGTGGATTTCAACGCCACATTATCATCCCATGCACTCATCCGGGTTCACACGGCCCCATATGCATGGCATGGCGGATTTCAACGCCACATTATCATCCCATACACTCATCCGGGTTCACCCCATCCCATATGCATAGCATGGCGGATTTCAACGCCACATTATCATCCCATGCACTCGTCCGGGTTCACCCCGTTCCATATGCAGGGCACGACGGAACTCAAGCACCACACCATCATCACAACTCATACTCATAACTGTTGCACATCATCATGAACAGGCACTCGCATCACCACGCACCATCATAACAGATTTTCTGCTCGAACGTCCGGCCAAGCCCAATCTTCAACGCGGACTTGGGGGACTAGGGCACCGTTGGGTCGTTAGCCCTGCGGGTCTACGGGCCTGCAGAACAAGACATATTTAAGTCCCCATTCAAGATTGCACTTGACCGGAAACTTGGGAGACTTGTTGACGGTAGCCACAGAGGGGCTACCCAAGCCCACAGACCCGCAGCCGCACCACCCGGGTCCGGTCCATGGCCCCGGGCAGGATCGTTAACGCCCGGACCCGAGGCCCAGCAGCCTACTTTATGGCCAGGGGCCTGGGAGCCGGGGGCGCCAGCCTGCTGAACAGACTACCAAAGCTGCCCCAATATATGAACAGAAGGGGATCAGTCCCACATCGAAGAGTGAGACCAGACCTCACGCTCGACAACCTATATAAGTGCCTCAACTACCCTCATTAATAGGTAACCAACTCTCTAACTACTTATTATTCCCGCTTAAGTTATCCATTTATCCCAACGGTACTAACTTAGGCGTCGGAGAGGAGAAGACCGGTCTGCCCGGTATTCCCCTTAGTTAGCAGGACTTGCAGGAAGGAATCACACCAAGATCCACCAGTCTCTGTCAGGTCTACGGGTTACAACAGAAACAAGGCTCTAATTAGAATTGGAATTAAATTTGTCTAAATGCTATGTGAAATATTGCTGCCTTGAATCTTTTATTTCGATTAATACATGTGTAAAGTGATTTCGTGTTAAGTGTTTTTGTAGAGAAGATGATCATGTGTAAATAATAGTTTTAGGTTTTATTTTTCGTTACATTTAGTAGTTGATTAGATACAATTCTCAAACCCCCCCCATATTGATATGTGATGCTTTGTGTGATTAAATGCCTTTGATTTCCCCGGATAGAACGATCCCTACTTGTCAATACTACACTCGACACAAGAAGGGTAATATATGTATGAGATTGTTTTGCAGGTACAAGTGATGCAGCTATTATCCAAGCACATTGTACCTGCAAAACAACTTCATACACATATTACCCTTCTTGTGTCATCGTTAGTATATGACAAGTAGGGATCGTTCAATCCGGAGAAATCAAGGGCTTTCAATCACATAAAGCGTTACAAAATCATGTTGGGGGTTTGATATTTGAATATAATACCTACTGAATTTTACGAAATTAAATCTAAATTATTATATACAATTGATCATCATCTTCACACACATAGCTTAGCACGAAATTGCTCAATAACATGCAATACAAGAATTCACAACTCACGGCAGCAAGTATTTCACATAGCACTTAAACAAATTCAATTCCAATTCTAATTAGAACCCTTCGCGGTTCATCTAATCGTTAAGACTTCACAAGTATTTAGAATTAACTTCGCGTATAATCCTAAACATGGTACTAATTGGTTTAAAGACACTTCGCGTAGAAATTAAACACAAGAAGCACATACGCACAATAAGCCGAATTGGAGACATACAAATATATAATGGCGTCACTCATCATATTTGAACATGTAAATTTTCAAGGTTATAACAGCCCTAATTAAATAACCTAGACCACAACAACTTCGCGTATGATGCAATCTAAACTATTTTGGTATATAAAATCGGTACCTAAGGAGAAGCCACAAAGTCAGCTCTCAAGCACACAATTTGTGATGCACGAACTCATGAAAATTAATCAAATCCATACAAGAACACATGTGAACCTACTGCCCTAAATCACAAACTCAAATCATACATGTTACTGTTCACGAATCAAACAAAAAGAAAATCAAAACACATAATAGAATTTCAGAAATCCAATGTTAAATTAATGAAACCAAAACAACATACATCAATCCATTCAATCTTCGTAGACAAAGTATTGAATTTATACAGAAAATAAAAAGCCATAAAGAAGTAATCACACTTTTGAAGAACCTTGCAAGACTTCAACAAAGATGGATTCGGCAAAAGAGGTATAGTACGGCTGCTCTAGTTTCTGTATAGGATTTTTGTGAAATTATTTTGGTAAAGTTTCAGCCTTGCTTGAGCGTGAGAAGAGAGATGATTTTCTGTGTAAAAATCGTCCAATATATAGAGGCAAAAGGGTGGCTGCAACTAGGGTTTACAAAACCTAGTTTTTCTCAAACTTATCCTGCTGGTAGATTTGACCTTTGAGTGAAGATTACGGAATATCTTTCTCTAGAAAATAGATATGGAGGTGATTCCAGTTAGGTTGGAAACTAGACTCTCGTAGCTTTCCATTCATATAAGATTCGTGTTCTAATTCGAAGTGAGCTATCCGAGAGAGTCCGTGGAAGTTGGATGACGTGTACAGGAATTCTGCCGAATTTGATCAGGATTTGTTGCGATTTTCTTCCTCTATTTTCTGCCAAAAATTCCCAAGATAATGACTGAATAATTCAGCAATATCTCTTTAGGTTTTCCATGAATTAATTCAGCCAAAAATCTTGCACAAATGATGGAATTCAGTCCACATTCGTAAGCCAAATCCACGTTGACTTCGGCTTAGTTCTTCTTCTCCTGTTCGTACTAGGGAAGCATTTTTTCTTTATTCTCCGATTTTCTTCTTGATAAGATGACTCCCTAATACTCCATTATGTTCAGTAACTCTTCAATAATGATCTTGGACACGAACTTGGTGAAGAAAAACCAAAAACTCTAAAATCGGACAGAAGGTTTTCTTTCTCGGCAGTACTGACCTTCGTGCATTCAAATTGGCATAACGTTTTGCTCAAGAACGATTTTTCTGCGATTCCAGTTGCATATGAAACTAGACACACAGAGCTTTCATCCATATAAATTTCACCTTCAAATTCCTTGTCAATCGTCGGGAATAAATTCGAGAAGTTGAGTGACGGGCACTGAAATCTGCTGAAGTTTCTAGATTTGCATCCGATTTGAACTTGTGATTCTTTGCATCTTATTTTGCTCCGATTTCAGTGAATCCTTGCCATGCTCAATTCTTTATGTGTCAACTGTATATGAGAGAAGAAAAATCTATCAAAATTAGTGTTTATGTTTTACAGATTCAATAAAACATCTCAGAGACTTTTCGAATAAGTTTTTGATAGAATTCTGTCCACATTCTTCAATTTAAGCACATTCTCACATTAAACACAACCAAAACTCATGACTCTATTACATGACTCTATATTACAATACTAAGGGTTAAACATTGGATAAATAAGGGTAAAAACATGTTAAGAACGTCGCATTTTATGCGCCTATCAACAAGTGTGCTTGTAATTTGGTCGCATCACCTCCTCAGCATCGGAAGAAATAGAATTCTCCGCAAAACCAGCAATCATCATGATCTCTAATAATTACTCCTAGACCAGCCACATTTGGGGCTTTCCATAAAACATCAAAATTCACCTTGTGAGTATGCCGGGGAGGTCGGGTCCAAGTGTTGCAGATCTGATCACTTGGACATGACAAAGTAGGAGTTCTAATCAAGTCAGCTTGTGTGAACTTTCGAGCCAGAGATGTCGCCTTGGAGATTACAAACTTGGAGAGAGTGCATGGAGATCCCCTATATATGAAGTCACACCTTACTTTCCACATCGACAAGAGCAAGTGATACTATTTAAATTCCATACTCTATTCTCCTAGTCAATCAAAGTCTTCACCAAGGTTACCGGAGGTGAAGTAGACTGATTATTCAGAGAAACCTTCCCCACATGGGGAGGGATTCACATGTCATTCCATACATCAATCATATCACCATTGCCCACATGCCACCTACACTCCTTCATGATTGCATCCCTTGTGTCTATGAGGCTCAACTAACTCCAAGATGGTCGATGGTCTTTCACCGCCTTCATGAAACCACACTTGGGGAAGTATCTGGCCTGTAACACCCTTGCCCATAGTGCATTAGGGTCGGACATTAATCGCCAACATTGCTTTCCCAATAAGGCTTAAAATGATGGAGGTCCTTAAAACCCAATCCCCCTTCACTCTTTGTTTTTTAAAGATGATCCCAAGCCTTCCAATGGTTTTTCTTTCCATCACTATTGTATCCCCACCAGAAATTGCAAATGGTGGAAGTAAGATCATCACGAAACCTTTCGGGAGTTTAAAACACACCATTGGGTAAGCTGGGATTGACATGGCTACAGATTTAATAAGAACCTCTTTGCTTGCCCAAGACAAAGTCTTTTTCTTCCAGCCATCTAGTTTGCGTTGCACCCTGTCAGAGATATTGCTCAGAGCTTCCTTTTTTGACCTTCCTCATATTGTAGGGAGTCCCAGATAGATCCCAAGATTTTTGACCTCCAAAAAACCCAGAAGTTCGCAAATTAGAAGGGTCATTTGCTCTGGGGTGTTAGGGTGAAAAATAAACTTGATTTATCCCTATTAATCTCTTACCTTGAGGCTGAACAATGTTCCTTGAGAATGAGGGAAAATTGCCATATATTGCTTAGAATGGCATTCAGGAAGAACAAGACATCATTGGCAAAGAAGAGATGAGATATAATAGGACAGCCCCTGCAAAATCGAACCACCACAACTGGTCAATCTCTTACTGCTTTAGAGATTCGTAATCAGAGGACTTCACTCACTAGAAGAAACAAGTAAGGGGACAAGGGATCGCCATGGCAGAGGCCCCGGCTTGACACAAAAGTCTTCCCCGGTTTCCCATTTTATAAAATAGAGAAAGACACCGAGGTTACACAGGCCATAATTACCTTCACCCAAGGCCTAGCAAAGCCAAAACATATTAAGGCTCCTTCTAAAAAGTCTCATTCAACGCGATCATATGCCTTATTCATGTCAAGCTTGAGAGATAACTCATTGTTTCCCCATCTTTCTTCATCTTGAGATAATGATACGTCTCATGAGCAAGAAGAAGATTGTCTTTGATTAGCCGATCCGCGACAAAAGCATTTTGATTAGAGGATATCAGAGCTAGCTGGTAGCACTTCCCTCAGGCGATTAGCCAAGAACTTCGATAGAATCTTATATGAGTTATTGCAAAGGCTTATAGGGATGATTTGGGATGAGGCGACCGGGTGAGGTCTTGAGGTAGTGGCGGTCATATTGGGATGATTTGGAGACTTTTTTAGGTGTTTTTATCATATGTGGCGGAGCTGCCCGCGCCGGGGCGGTGGCTGAGGAAGGTGGAACAGTAAAAGGTAAAAGTAAATAGTGAAATAGTAATTCAGTAATTAGTCAAACAGTAAATAGTAAAAGTAAAGGGTAAACAGTAAAAGTGAAGTGGTAAATAGTCATTTGACTTTCATAATTACTGTTTGACCTAGAATATTGACTACCGGTAAAATGATAGAAATTGGTTAAAAGGATTTTAAGGACGAAATAACCAGTAAAAGAATAAACAGTTCGATTTTGGGTGTATTCAGTAAATTTAGAACGTATATGGCATTGATTTTCGACGCACAATTTAACTGAGAAGTTTTGTGCGAGTGAGGGCGTCTAGACCGTTATAATTTATTTTCGAGTTTTGGAATATTTATAAATATGTCTCTATTACAGGTCGAGAGGATACTCGACGTGACGAGAGCTTGAATTAGCAGCAAGCACAGTCGTATTGTGAGTGAATTTTTATTTTAAATAATGCATGCATAAATATTTTTGAAATGTAATTTATTTTAAGAGAATATTACTAAAAAGGGTCATCTCATTTTCAAAATGATAAAAAACTTCCCCTGTTTTTCACTTGTTAAAAAGGGACCTCTTATTAATGTGTAAATGATGAAATGGTTAATTTATTTATTTTTAATGATGAAAAAAGACTGTTTTGATTTTCAACTGTGACCATTATACCCGTTCTCATTTTATAGGGAAAGGGAGCTCCTTCCTTTACATATTCTTCAATGTGGGATGCAAGTCCCATTTCTAGTCTATAAAGCCTATTGTGAAGGCATCTTGGCAAGGTCGGGAAGATGACTTCCCGACGAGGTCTTGGTGACTTCCGACTATCGTTGGAAAGCTTGTATGTTGCCTACGATATGTATTTTGTGGTTGGGCCCCACCATGGCTTGTGGACCCATAAAGAGGGTGATAATTATGCTTGGTGGCATAGCATACTAGCCATGCTAGTAGTGGTATCAACAACTATTGAAATTGTTTCAACTATGAAAGGCCAGAGCATGAGTAAAGAGACATATGAGTTTCCCCACTTCTATCATAATTCTAATAGAAAGAAAACTCTCTCTTTCTCTCTAGCATATGTTGGTGAACAAAGGAAGAAAAATAATACTTGCATTGATATGACCCGAACCTTAAATTACCCCCTGACCGTTTTACTTTTATTTTTACGTTCTGTGAATTATTTTTACGATATAGAAGTTTTAAAGGTTGACTGATAGGAGCACAATGTGCGACGTTATTAATGTGTTATTATCCCTTATTTATGCTTTGTTAAGTCTATTTAGAGTAAGATAGAGTCATAATTTAGTTTAGTGTCCCTTTGGTAGAGTTTTGGAGAAAATGTGTTTAATTGTCAAAAAAAACGACTAAGTAAAGAAATCTGAGCAAAAAGTGCAAAATATGTTGTTTTCGTGATATTGAGGCCTGTGTTAAACTGATCTATCCTTTTCCAAATTTGATGAAATTTGGTGTGCATTTAATTGGGAAGCTAAAGTGTATTGTGTCAAAATTTCAGATCAATCGGAGTTCGGGAAGTCACCCAAATGAAGGCTGCAACTTGGCAGTTTGAGCAAACCAATCCAGGGACTACCAGGATTTTCCCGGGACTGTGTCCTGACTTCCGGAATTTCTGTGGGACACATCGCTTGGAACTAGAGAACGAGCCATACGCCGTTGGAAAGCTGTATGAGTCTAGTTTCTCTGGGACTTAGAATCGTAGCAAAAGATTTCCTGAGTAAAAAGTTATGCCGGTTTGAATACACGAAGGTCAAGTCTGCCGAAAGAAGAAAACCTAAACCGAGTTCTACATGGATTTGGCTTACGAATGTGGACTGAATTCCATCCTTTGTGCAAGATTTTTGGCTGAATTAATTCATGGAAAACCTAAAGAGATATTGATCAATTATTCAGCCATTATCTTGGGAATTTTCGGCAGAAAATAGAGGAAGAAAATCGCAACAAATCCTGATCAAATTCGGCAGAATTTCTGTGCACGTCATCCAACTTCCATGGACTCTCCCGGACAGCTCACAATGAATCAGAGTTCGAGACTTATATGGATAGAAAGCTACGGGAGTCTAGTTTCCAACCCAATTAGAATCACCTTAATATCTATTTTCTAGAGAAAGATATTCCATAATCTTCACTCGAAGGTCAACTCTGACAACAGGATAAGTTTGAGAAAAACTAGGTTTTGTAAACCCTAGCTGCCTCCCTTGCCTCAATAAATACCACAACATAATTTCAGAATAATTATCATCTCTTCCTCACTTAAACTAGCCAAAACTCTGCCGAATTGCTTCCAAGAATTCTCACCAAGAACATAGCCGAACCATACCCCACCACCTTTCATAAAATCATTCCAATCATCAACACCAATCCACTTGCCGAATTCTTCAACAAGGTTGTCACTTGGATTGTAATTTCAATGGCTTTTGTTTCTTTGTATTTATACATTAATTTGTCTATGAATTATGTATTGATTCTTGGATCCGATTTTGGTTTTGTTATTTATTCATGGGATTTCCGAATTCTTGTTATAATTGTTTGGTTTTCTTATGTTTAATTGCCGAATTTTGCATGTTATGTAATTGAATATGGTATGATGGGCAGTAGGTTTTTGCATGTTTTCTTGATTTAATTAGGTTTATTTCCTTAATTCGTGTGCAACCGAAGGAGATGTCTAGATGCATTCGAAGGCCATGAGTGTTATCTAGGTATTGAATTCACTTGCCGATTTAATACATGTTGGATCATACGCGTAGTTGATTTTAATGTGTATTTATCTAAGGGCTAGAGTAATTCTGGAAATTTACATGTCGATGTGAGATGAGTGACGCCATACTTGCTAACATGTTCCAATTCGACATATTGTGCTTATGTGCTATTTGTGTTTAATTTCTACGCGTTGTGTTATTAAACCGATTAGTACCATGTTTAGGATTACACGCGTAGTTGATTCTAAATACTTGTGATGTTTTGAATAATTAGATATACCGCGTTGGCTCTAATTAAATTGGAACTTAATTGATCTAGAATTCGATATTTGCTTGCTGCCCCTATTACTTGTTTTAATTCCGTTGCATGTGTAATGAGTTTTGTGTTTTGTGATTGTGTGGAAGGTGATGATCATTTGTAAATAATAATTTAGGTTTTAAGTTTCGTAAAAATCAGTAGGAAATTAGTTATAAAAATTCGACACCCCCCTTTCTATGTGCAACACTTTGTGTGATTGAAAGCCCTTGATTTCCCCGGATAGAACGATCCCTACTTGTCCTAACTACAATTGACAAAAGAAGGGTATTATGTGTATGAAGTTGTTTTGCAGGTACTTTGTGCTTGGATTATGTCTCCATCATTGACTCTTTTATAAGTTGACTCGACCGAGAATTTTATTTCACAATGAGATTAAGGACGTTAAAACGTGTTTGTGGACACGTAGCACGTTTAATTTGGAGTTCGTATAAAAACGTTACGATGTAAAATACGTAACTTTCTGATTTTTTGTCGAGTATAAATAGTCGAGAAGGAAATTTCCTGAAACGGAAATTCCTTTTCCTTTTTCTTCTTCTTTCTCTTTTTGTTTCTTTTTTTTCTTCTTCTTCCTCCCTGCGCGACCCCGACCCCCCACCGACTACAGCCCCGCCCTCGGTTCTCTGTCGTCCGGCCAACAATCGGCTTGCCACCGGTCGCGTTCGACTCATCTTTCCTCCCTCTTCAAGTTTGTGGTGGTGGTTCAAGGTGAATCACCGTCGTTGGGCTGGTTGAAACCCGAACCGACTGTGTCGAACCAGAAACTTCCTCCTCCGGCCACGGTTCAGCCCCATTTTGGGGGGGGGGGGGGGGGGGGGGGAATGAAGGTCTCGAATTGTGCAACAAGTCCATGGAAGGAATTGATCTAATCGAACCAGGTAAGGAGAATTTGAGATTTGAAATTCTAGGGTTTTTGTGAATTCGGTGGAGGTTGTGTAATTGGTGTTTTTGATGTAATTGGAGGTTGGAATTGAATTCAGGACATTGTTTATAGTCGATTGAGTGTAATTTGATGTTTAATTGGTTGATTTTTGGTGAAAATTGGAAGTGGTGGTGTTCTGCCACCGTGTCGGCCGCCGCAAAGTTTTTGGCGGCAGAGGCGAGTGGATTGAAGTCCTGAGGTGGTGGCGATCATGTTGGGATGATTTGCAGGCCTGTGGAGGTGTTTTTCGCCTCTGTGGCGGAACTGCCGGCAGCAGGGCGGAGGCTCTGCTGCTTCCAGCGGCAAGAGGTTGAAGAAGGGTGAATAGTGAAACAGTAAAAAGTGAATAGTGAATGGTAAAACAATAAAAGTAAATGGTAAACAGTAAAAGTGACATGGTAAATAGTAATTTGACTTTAACAATTATTGTTTGACCCTAGAATATTACTGTTGACCTGCAATAAAAGATAAAAACCGGTTTTAAAGGGTTTTACGACGAAATAACCAGTAAAAGAATTGATCGGACTCGGAATGGGTGTCCTGAGTAATTTCGGACATAAATTGTTTCGATATATGCGGCCTAATTCCTATACTGATAACTAGAGAGAAAATTAGGAAGTTTTGTGCGAGTGAGGACGTCCATAGATTTAACTTTTATAAATTAATTTTGAGTTCTGGAATATTTATAAATACATCTCTGTAACAGGTCGAGAGGTTACTCGACGTGACGAGAGCTCGGAATAGCGGCAAGCTCGACCGTACTGTGAGTGAATTTTATTTTAAATAAATGCATGTATATATATATATATATATATATATATATATATATATATACAGTCCGTCTCAGATGCGGACGTCCGCACCGTGCGGATTCAAAGCAAACGGCAGGCAGCATCTGCGCCATCGTCGGTTTGCGGCGGCGGCCGTTTGCAGCGAATACGCACCTCAGAATTTTCCTATATATATATATATATATATATATATATATATATATATATATATATATAACTCAAAATTTTATGAATTTAATATTTTTGTAAAATATGAATTTGAGTTATATATTTATGACTATTTTTTAAATAGTACGTATATTTATCCGGAAATGAGATTTCCGGGAATTTTATGATTTCACTATTTGTGAATTTCACGACATGCGAGACAAATCGATTTTATATATATTTCTTTCGAGATTATTTTACAGCATGTGGGATATGTCGGTTATACATATTTTCTTCGAGGCTATTGTTCTATTTAATTATATTTATAAGCTTCAGATGTGCGGTCGGGGACCGTACTGATTTATGATATATTGGGGGATGTGTATTTCGGTTTTGTTTTCAGATTTTATTCACCATATCAGGGTCCGATGTGTTATAGCTAGCTAGTCTATACAGAGGTATACCTTGGGCCCATGAGGGATGTTTTGACCAGATAGGTTAGACTCGCCTCGGTGGTCGACCGTTTGAGGGTATGCTCTTTACCTTGAGCCCACGCGAGACATGATTTGACCAGATAAGTCAGACTCGTCTCGGTGGTCAAGCGCTTGAGGAGTTTGGTAGCGCAGGATGCTATAGAGCCTGAGAGGCTCAGACGCTTAGCTAGAGAGACTTATTACATGGTGCTAACCTTCCCCTGTTTTATTCGATATTGTTATATGGCCAATGGGATTGGTCTTGATATGTTATTATTTGGTTTTCGGGAATTTTTTTTATGAGATTTTCATTTATTTAATAAATTTCCGAACCAGCGGGGCTGAATTTTTTTACTACTACAAGAATATTTGGGAATGGGCCGATGTGACTGGTCCAGTTATTTATCATATGGTTTTCGAAAATATTTTGCTTTGAAAATATTATTTATTTATTTGATATATCCGCGGGGTTGATGTATAACTACGATTTTTCTGAAACGTGGGACGTTTGATAAAATGCATGCATCGTAGTTTTTATATTTATAAAATATCGGGAAAGTAATATAATGTTTTTATTTAAGGTATTATATGAAATTGTTTTTATAAATCGCCAAGTGTGCAGATTAGTTTATCAAAGGTCAAGAGTACTCGGAGTCGAGGCATAATCATCATCGTTGTTGCTTCCGCTAGGTGGATATGTTGATTGTATTAGACTGCTCTGATTACCTGTGAGCCAATTGAATAATAGTTAAGATTGATTTTGTGTTTATTTGTGGCGGTTGTTGTGATTTGGGGAGCAGATGGCTCCCAGTGTTGAGGTTGGAACTGGATTTAGAAGTGTTTTTGTTCGTTGCAGGTTTTAGGGTTGTCTATCCTAAGATTGACTTATCGATTTATCGATAGAGTTAGTCTTAAGGTGGTCTCCGCAGGGCCTTATCCGAGTTTCAAGGTGATCCGCAGGGCCTGTATGTTTGGTATCTGAGCATTAGGTCCTCTCATTCCTTGTGTCATGTTATCTTTTATACTTGATGACGCCTAGTATTCTTTGATTGATGGTCCGACTGCGGTAGATTTCTATCATATACTTCGACGCTAGTGTGTTCATTAAGTGTGTGAGTGAGATTCATTGGTGTCTTGTTATGTACTCTGTAGAGTACTATTCTATTATGTTATTTTATATGCTTGGTGTTTCTGTCAGAATCCGGAGACTCTAACAAAAGCAAAAGCAATAATAAAGATCGAAGAAGGGTTTAGAGTGGTTCGCCATGCCATCAGTGGGCATGACTATGTCCACTTAGAATATACTATAGCCGGCTAATAAGCCATCGTGGTTACAAGGGTGGAATGCCCAGTTGCAGTTAGTTTCATATCTAGGGGGAAGCCTTCCTTTTATAACTAAGGAAGACTTCCTTCTTTTACAAGTTTCCAATGTGGGATGCAAGTGCCCATTTCCTACTCACGAAGCTACTTGCGGAGCCCGGTGGCACGCCTTCCAGATACGGCACCGGTGATCTTCCACAATGAAGATGTAGCCGAGGTGCCGGTCTACCCGATGCATGCCGGAAGTAAGACCTATCGCGCCGGTTGGCCGGTCTACGAGGTCGTTGAATATGCTTGGCGGTGCACCATATATACTGTCAACACTTGGTGATGCTTAGTACCTCCGATTAATGGACCCGACTGCAGTGGATACCCATCGTATACTCCTTGGTGCTAATATCATTATTAAGTATGTAAAGTACATTCCAGGTATCGAGTTGTATCTTTTAGACTATGCCTCGAGTACATCGACCTCCTACGACGTTGTTCTTGCGTACGTAATAGGTATGTGGGTTATACCTATTCAGTTGTGCGTTCACGCTTATCAGCAGTTCTAGCATTGAGTTACGAGTTGGGAACTCAGATGTTTTGGCCCTACTTCTTTCGAGATGGGAAGGTGTTATTCCTGATAGGGCTACACATTGAGACTTTGGTAACTTATTCACGTTGTGTTATGGGAGTGGCCCTAGCTCTTGAGCAGCCTTTAAAAGTGATCGATTTTGGAATTGTTGGCAATGCAAAAGTGAGATGATTGTCTTTGTTGCAACTTTTTTGTAATGAGTGAAAAATTGAATTTGTAACTTTCTGAATCTCATTTCAGATTGTTACGTGTATGTTTTAGATCCACTCATAAACTATATTTGTGGATTGACCAATGAATTTGGCGTATGTGGAGAAAGTGAGTCCGTTGACGTTTAAGTGGCAGTGTACATGTGTAGTACCTGTGAATCTCTTAACCGATTTATTTTTGAGGTTGACCATATTGGTTGTGAGGGAAGAAATGAAGAGCCATATAGAGATTGTGGGAGCTATAAATAATTCCAAGGTCGCAAGATTGGATAAATGAAGAATTAAGAATTGAAATAGCTACCAAGATTGGAGATATTTACCTTGAAATACGTGGTACCTGAGGGGAAAGTGATTTGAAGATGTGGTCGTGGCAACATTGGGAGATTAGTACGAAATCGAAGTTAGGTGGCTATGGTGAATCCTAACAACGTAATTATTGTGATATAGTCATTGTGACTATGAAATTATCGAGTTACGGGAAAGTGTGGTTAAGCCTGGCCACATGGCTTTACCGCGTGAACAGCTAGAGATGATATCTGAAATACCAATATCGGGGATCTATTTGACCATTATATGGTTAGCGTAGTAATTTGGAAGAGAAGATTTTGGTAGTTGCACCAGAATTTGACAAATGACTTTCTTTGACTGGTCATTATATAAATATTCATATTTATATTTGATCAACCACTTCTTTCGTTCCATTGTGTTTCTTTTTCGAGGAACCCGATTCAGGATCCGTGAATGGCTACTATTCGCATTGAAGTCACATGTTTATCTATGGTGGTTGGAGTGAGATCCAACAGTGATTTTCAGGAAGCATAGTTTGAAATCCAAAGCTATTTTTAGTTATTTTTCAGACTTCAGTCAGAATTCTATCTGCTACCGTCATAGCGATATCTTATTGGTTGTCGAGCATTTATCTGGCTGATGGAGAATGTTAGCGCTGACTATTTAATTAGTCACAAAACACTTGTCAAGCAAAAATATCAGGTTTGTTCCTAATTCGACAAGCGTAAAAGGCGTGTGGATGGTTGCATCTTGGATTCTTGAGATCGTAGAAGTAGAGATTTCGACGCGAAGGTGTTGGTGATATTGAAGTTATTAGATACATCATTAGAGAAGAATTGGGTAGTGTGACTGGATCGTAGGACGCTAATAAATCAAGTGACGTTATTAAGTGAAGTGAATCTCGAGAACGGTAATATGAGTAACGAATATTTGTTTTGGTACTTGTTTTGCGGGGCAATGCTAGGTGATTTTTTTTTTCAAGATGTTTTACTTGTGACTTATAGTATAGTCTTACGGGAAAGGGGTTTCCTTGTTGACTCAGGAAGTGTTTCGAGTCAAGGCTTGTGTAAGGAATGTTGTGACTTGAGTAGTGCATATTCTTATAAGTTGAACGACGTTTTGTTAGTGGGAGAATTTCTTTTGGGATTTTATTTTGGTGGGACCACTTACGATCTAGAGATGACTTGAGAAGTCATTATTTATGTAAATGCGTATTTGTGTTTTCGTTGGATAAATCATTGATTTGAGTTTATCCTCATGTTAGCTCTCGTGGGATGAGGTGCTGACGAGAGCATTTATAATTAAAATTGATGTTTCGAGGATTTCTTCTCTTTGATGCGAGTTAATGGAGGATATTGGATATTTGTTGACTCGAGCAACTCAAGTTGTGAGGTTTATTTTGTAAATTCAACGAGTCTTTTGGTACTTGAGATATTTTCTCTCGAGTTTAAGATCATATCCTGAAATTCAATTTTTCTTGTGATGCTGTTTTCGACAATTGTCGATCTAACAGTTATGGTGTTAGTCATCGGTTGGAAATTTCCTGGGGCATCCAGACAATTCCCTATTGTCTTTCGGATCTGGTTTATTGGTGGTAGCTAATGTATCTAGTCGAAAGCCTCTGTTGGTTGCCACATTTGACGATGGTTCAGGTTCCACTCTTTTATGAGATGTGAGTTACGAAAGTTGCTTTATCCATGAACGAGATTGGACTTTGATAAGTCAGTTTTCATTTGAAACTAGTCCTGACTATTTTAGTGCGGGAAGCACAAATTGAGGACTCGTCCTGAGACCATATGAGAGATAAATCATTGAATAGCTCACATGAGATTTTTTTTTATTAAAGTAATGAGACATTATTGAATAATGTGACAGCATGTAAAAGCTGAGAGGTAGAACTTTCGGGTTCTCAACAGCATTTGCCGGTGTCTGTGTGGGATAGGATATTATCATTTTGAATTGTGTATATGGCGTATCCCGCACCCAAAGTAGGCATGATGATATGTGGGTGATGGAGATTGTTAGACTCTGTGATGGCTAAGTCCATGAAATCTGATCGAGAATCGTGATTTAATTTACGTTTCTAGAAGGAGTTGCAGACAGCTTTATAGGTACGATTATATTTCAACACTGCCTTGCAAATTTGGATTGGTGAACAGACATAGAGGTCTGTCAACATCCTAAAAGTTATGTTTAGTTTTTCTGAGATGCAGTTCAGGGGTAACTGAGATGAGCAACTCTCCTTGAGAAAGTTATGCTGATAATTGAGGTAAATCATGAGGTAAAGGGAACAACCTGAGAAACTAGAAGAACAGTGAGACATCAGTAACTCCCATCCTTCTTCTTGACAGGTGCGTAAATTTCGAGGAAGAAATTTTTATAAGGAGGGGAGAATTGATACAACCCGAACCTTAAATTACCCCCTGACAGTTTTACTTTTTTTTTACGTTCCGGGAATTATTTTTACGATTCAGAAGTTCTAAAGGTTGACTCTTTTATAAGTTGATCCGACCGAGAATTTTATTTCACAATGAGATTAAGGACGTTACACCGAGTTCGTGGACACGTAGCACGTTTAATTTGGAGTTCGTATGAAAACGTTACGATGTAAAATACGTAACTTTCCAATTTTTGGTGGAGTATAAATAGTCGGGAACGAAATTTCCCGAAAGATAAATTATTTTTCTCTTTTTCTTTCTTTTTTTCTTCTTCTTCCTCCCCGCACGACCCCGACCGCCCACCGACTGCAGCGCCGCCCTTGGTTCTCCGTCGTCCGGCCACCAATCAGTGCGCCACCGCTCGCATTCGACTCGTCTTTCCTCCCTCTTCAAGTCTGTGGTGGTGGTTCAAGGCGAATCGCCGTCGTTCGGCTGGTTGAAACCCGAAAAAGTTCGACTGTGTCGAACCGGAAACTTCCTCCTCCGGCCACGGTTCAGCCCGATTTTGGGGTGGGGGGGGGGGGAAATTGAAGGTCTCGAATTGTGCAACAAGTCCATGGAAGGAATTGATCCAATTCGAACTAGGAAAGGAGAACTTGAGATTTGAAATTCTAGGGTTTTTGTGAATTCGGTGGAGGTTGTGTAATTGGTGTTTTTGATGTAATTGGAGGTTGGAATTGAATTCAAGACATTGCTTAGAGTCGATTGAGTGTAATTTGATGTTTAATTGGTTGGTTTTTTGTGAAAATTGGAAGTGGTGGTGTTCTGCCGCCGCAAGCGGCGGCTGCGTGGGCTTTTGGCGGCAGAGGCAATGGGAGTGAAGTCCTGAGGCGATGGCGATCATGTTGGGGTGATTTGGAGTCATGTGGAGGTGTTTTTGGCCTTTGTGGCAAAACTGTCGGTGACGAGGCGGCGGCGCCGCGGCTGCCGACAGCTAGAGATTGAAGAAGGGTGAATAGTGAAACGGTAAAAGGTGAATAGTGAATGGTAAAACAGTAAAAGTACAGGGAAAATAGTAAAAGTGAAATGGTAAATAGTAATTTGACTTTGACAATTATTGTTTGACCCTAGAATATTATTGTTGACCTGCGGTAAAAGATAAAAACTGGTTTAAAAGGGTTTTACGACGAAATAACCAGTAAAAGAATTGATCAAACTCGAGATGGGTGTCCTGAGTAATTTCGGACATAAATTGTTTCGATATATGCGGCGTAATTCCTATACCGATAACTAGAAAGAAAATTGGGAAGTTTTGTGCGAGTGAGGACGTCCGCAGATTTAACTTTTATATATTAATTTCGAATTCTAGAATATTTATAAATACGTCTCTATTATAGGTCGAGAGAGCTCGGAATAGCGGCAAGTTCGGCCATACTGTGTTTTATTTTAAATAAATGCATGCATAAATATTGGTTTGAAATGAAATTTAATTTTGCTTTATGACTTCTTAAGCATGAAATGAATTATCAATAATGTTTATGAATTTAATATTTTTGTGAAATATGAATTTGAGATATATATTTACGACTATTTTTAAATAGTACGTACATTTATCCGGAAATGAGATTTCCGGGAATTTTATGATTTCACTATTTGTGAATTTCACGACATGCGAGACATGTCGATTTTATATATATTTCTTTCGAGATTATTTTACAGCATGTGGGATATGTCGGTTATACATATTTTCTTCGAGGCTATTGTTCTATTTAATTATATTTATAAGCCTCAGATGTGCGGTCGGGGACCGTACTGATTTATGATATATTGGGGGAAGTGTATTTGGGTTTTGTTTTCGGATTTTATTCACCATATCAGGGTCCGATATGTTATAGCTAGCTAGTCTATACAGATGTATACCTTGGGCCCACGAGGGATGGTTTGACCAGATAGGTCAGACTCGCCTCGGTGGTCGACCGTTTGAGGTTACACTCTTTACCTTGAGCCCACGCGAGGCATGATTTGACCAGATAGGTCAGACTCGCCTCGGTGGTCGACCGATGTGCGGTCGGGGACCGTACTGATTTATGATATATTGGGGGAAGTGTATTTGGGTTTTGTTTTCGGATTTTATTCACCATATCAGGGTCCGATATGTTATAGCTAGCTAGTCTATACAGATGTATACCTTGGGCCCACGAGGGATGGTTTGACCAGATAGGTCAGACTCGCCTCGGTGGTCGACCGTTTGAGGTTACACTCTTTACCTTGAGCCCACGCGAGGCATGATTTGACCAGATAGGTCAGACTCGCCTCGGTGGTCGACCGTTTGAGGTTACACTCTTTACCTTGAGCCCACGCGAGGCATGATTTGACCAGATAGGTCAGACTCGCCTCGGTGGTCGACCGTTTGAAGAGTTTGGTAGTGCAGGATGATACAGAGCCTGAGAGGCTCAGACCCTTAGCCTTAGAGGCTTATTACATGGTGCTAACATTCCCCTATTTTATTCGATATTGTTATATGGCCAATGGGATTGGTCATGATATGTTATTATTTGGTTTTCGGGAATATTTTCTTTTATGAGACTTTCATTTATTTAATAAATTCCCGACCCAGCGGGGCTGGATTTTTTTACTACTACAAGAATATTTGGAAATGGGCAGATGGGATTGGTCCAGTTATTTATCATATGGTTTTTGAAAATATTTTCCTTTGAAAATATTATTTGTTTATTTGATATATCAGCGGGGTTGATGTATAACTACGATTTTTCTGAAACGTGGGACGTTTGATAAAATGCATGCATCGTGGTTTTTATATTTATAAAATATTGGAAAAGGAATATAATATTTTTATTTAAGGTATTATATGTAATTGTTTTTATTCACTCACTCTAACGTTTTTAATTTTACTAATTTCCCCTGTACCCTTTGTTTTAAATCGCTAAGTGTGCAGATTAGTTTATCAAAGGTCAAGAGTACTCGAAGTCAAGGCATAGTCATCATCGTCGTTGCTTCCGCTAGGTGGGATATGTTGATCCCTTATTTGTATATTTTTTTTTTTTTCAGTTCATTGTATTAGACTGCTCTGATTACCTATGAGCCAATTGAGTAATAGTTAAGATTGATTTTGTATTTATTTGTGGCGGTTGTCGTGATTTAGGGAGCAGATGGCTCTAGGTGTTGAGGTTGAAACTGGATTTAGAAGTGTTTTTGTTCGTTGCAGGTTTTACAGTTGTCCATCCTAAGATTGACTTATCGATTTATTGATAGATTTAGTCTTAAAGTGGTCCCCGCATGGTCTTATCCGGATTTCAGGGTGAAATCTGGGGCGGGCCCTGTCATGCATACTTCTTTCTTCCCTTCCTTTCATCTTCGCTATCTCTGGATTCACTTGGTGAAGATTCTTAGAGATCACATAATCTTGTGGTTTTAGTAATCATACCAAGGAGATTTCATTAGTATAAGGAGAACAAGAAGAAGTTCTTAATTCAATATGCTTCAAGGTGGAGGAAACAAACACAAGGAGAGATCAAGGAGATGAGCTTTGGTGATTCACTTGGATCGGATTGAAATCACGCTCCAAGGGTGAGTAGAACATAAAATCCCTCTGTCCTTCCTTATATATATATGGAAAAAATTCACACACAGTACCTGAACTTAGGTGGTCAGGTCAGTTTGATACCTTAACTTTTTTTCGTACGATAAACATACTCCAACTTATTTATCCGTACCAAATGTGTACCCACGTCACTGTTTTGATGACGTGGCACCTCTGTTTTTGTATCAAACTGACCTGACCACCTAAGTTTAGGTATCAAACTGACCCGACCACCTAAGTTCAGGTATCAAACTGACCTGACCACCTAAGGCCACGTCATCAAAACAGTGACGTGGGTACACATTCGGTACGGATAAATAAGTTGGAGTATGTTTATCGTACGAAAAAAAGTTGAGGTATCAAACTGACCTGACCACCTAAGTTCAGGTACTGTGTGTGAAATTTTTCCTATATATATATCACAATAAGCCAAGATCATGGGTTAAAAGAATGGATTTTATGTTTATTTAGTAGTTTAATTGTTAAACTAATTCCGCAATAATTAAAAAGTTTTAAAAGCTATCCATTCCTTCAGTTGTTTACTTGTTTATGGCTTAAATGGTACCATCAACACATCAGAAAGAATGTATGTCTTACATAGGCACGAAGAGAAGTATTCGACTCCTAATGAGTTGATAATAAGCCTGAAAGTTTGAAGACACATCGAAATCGAGTATGCAAATAGGAGGCTAGGTGTTGTCCCTCAGTCTGTTGACACTGTTCACCTTAATCAAGCGGAATGGCAGCCACCGGAATGGAGTTTCGTTAAACCGAAATGTGGTGCCTGTGATGAGAACAGTACATGGCTCCGTAGGCTTGGGGTGGTGTTTTGAGATGAGTCCGGGAGTCTAAGAGGAGATTAGCTGTACCACAGGTGGGTAGGGCAGTGGAGGCACTTGCTTTGCTTGCAGTCCCCTGTTGGGTTGAATAAGTTGGAAATTTAGGAGATGCCGTTATTATTAACACTCTTCATGATAATTTAGAGGACTTCAGTGAGGAAGCGAATGTCTTGGATGAAGCTAAAGAGGTTATGAGGGGTCATGTTAGTCGTAGTTCTTGCAGTAAAATTGCCCACCGGATTGCAGAGGGAAGCTATTCAACCTGTTAATCCTATGCTTTGACTACGATCAAGTTTCACAGTTGATGTTTTTCATAATCAAGTTTCCGAGTTCTTCTAGGAAAGTTGCATCTTTTGATTAAGACAAAAAATGAATGTTGGAATAACTAGTCCCAACTCCTAAGCGGTACTGTTAAGAGTGTTAGGTACATTCCAATTCAGGTAACTTCCAACTCTCTCCTTGCTACTCATCTCGTCAGCCTCAGGAAATCCATAAAACACCAGTCAAGTGGCAAGTATCCGAAAACATCAAAAGACTATTAAGGCTAAAACACGGAAGTTTGAACAAATTGTACATGGAAACAGTAGAAAGCAACCAGAATGAACAAACCAATTCACCATTACAATCATTTACAGCTACTTCTTATCTACCTCCCATCTGCAGATGTGAAAGATTCGGCAAAGCCATAGGGACGCGTGGGGATGCTAGTCTGGGTATTGTCCAAGCTTGGAAGAAGCAATGAGGAAGAGGATTCCATATTGCTCCTACCTTCATAAGCCTGCCATTTCTTAAGTGCTTGTGGCAATGACATATCAAGATCAATACCATATATGTCTTCAGAACTTTGATCACTTGGTTTCCAAAGCTCCACCAGAGAAGATAGAACATTAACAGCATGGCTCATGTCAGGCCTTTGATAGGGCTCTCTTGCGGAACAGTGACCTGCCAGCTCAGCAACAGTGCTTACACTGGCAAGTGTCCCCTCATCAAGATCAATAGTTGGATCAATGGCCTTACGGAACGAGTCCTTATTAATAAAAATCCTCCGAAACCATGTGACAAGGTGCATGCTCTCCTCAGGCTGGCTCTCGTCAAGTGCTTTTCTCCCTGTGATAAGCTCCATCAAAATCACCCCGAAGCTGAATACATCTACTTTAGTTGTCACACGACCAGTAACTGTAAAAGAAATGTCAATATCAATATCATTTAACAAGACAACATGGAATCTGAATATATTTTCTGAAAGAACAATATGAATTTATATATGTAAGCAGACATATTCTGCTGCACAGATGAGGTAAAGTTAAGAGAGACAGAGGGAACAGAAACAGCAGGACCGCAAGGAAAAAGGCATAAATAGCTTTGCCATCAATTTGCATAACTGGGTTTAGAGAATCTAGTTATGAGTTCCAAAAGGCTGAAACGAGCTGGCAACAACTGATATATGAATGAGAACAATCCAATATAGGCACAATATTGTACCATCATATTAAAAAGTAAGGACAAACAGCAAATAGTTCAGAGAACCTAGCACTGATGACCCAAAAGGCTAAGATCACACCTGGCAGAGAACTGAATTCAGAACTTTAAATTATTATTGAAACAAGCAATTTGGTGAACTCTAGATTACCCCCCATCATCATTCATATAATGGGTTTTCTTTCTCTGTACCTAACACACAAATTCCAAAGGAAAAGTGATAACTTCAAGTTTTCCAATTGGCTTTCTTAACAATGCCAGTTAGCCGTCCAACCAAACTATAGCAGATTGCAATTGACGGTTCCAATGTCTGCTATGAAATTAACTGGCAAACTTCAATAGTTTCTTATGAATTAGTTAACAAAAAATATCTAAGCCAAACAAGTTGAAACTGCATATTTTCTTTTCCTTTGTCGGAAATTTCTGTGGCCTAGAGAAACAACTATCCTCATTCACATAATGTTTAAGTGGACGAGCTAGCAAGTGGCATGGAAGGAGATAGATTATGAGATCCTACGCTGAAAATAAAAATTGAAAAAAAAAAAAAAACAGAAAAATAAGAAAGATTACATATATGCGGTATGGTATTTCTTGTGGTGAGCAATTCAAAACATCGAGTCAAATAACTAAAACTTCATTGTAGTCTTTGCCTGTTATGCAAGCACTGCCATTGAAAAACCTAGCGATGATGTCTCAACTTTATTTTCTTCAAATAGCTGGGGTATACCACTCCCATGGCTTTTGTATTTACTTTTTTCTTCTTCTTCTATATACCTTTCTATCACTTACGTTGATGTAGATACAGTTATTTGAAACATCTTAGGACAAATAAAGTGATAAATATAAAACAAGAATTAATACCTGCATATTCTGGTGCCAAATATCCAAAAGTCCCTGCAATTCTGGTTTCAATTGAACCTTTACCCTCTGGAGCAAGCCGCACAAGACCAAAATCTGCAACCTTAGCCCTCATATCATCTCCAAGAAGAATGTTTGAAGGCTTTAGGTCTCTATGTATAAAACTCTGATGGGCTAAACTATGAAGATACTCAACTCCCCTTGCTACATCTAACGCAATGGTCAACCTTTTTGTCCATTCAAGTGGCTTCAGTCCTTCTTCAGGCCAGTTAAAAATGTACCTACTGAGAGTCCCTTGAGGCATATATTCATATACAAGAAGCCTTTCATTGCCATCCAAACAATACCCCAGGAGAGCGACTAGATGCCTGTGCCGAACCTTGGTCAAAACAGCAATCTCAGACTTAAATTCTGCAAGCCCCTTTCCGGCTATTACCCCAGCCTCCATTCTCTTAACAGCAATCTTCGTTCCATCATGCAGCTCTCCTTTATACACTGTCCCAAAACCTCCTCTTCCCAATATATTTTCTCCACTGAAATTGTTGGTCACATTCCGTAGCACTTGAATAGATATCACCATGTTTCCTGCTTCAACCATCTGGATGCCGCTTGGCTCACTAATAGGAAGCGTGTGAGCTTCACTAATCGCACCAACACTAACACTAGAGCCTGCAACTGTTATTTTCATGCTCTCATTATCAGATCCAGAATGGCGAGGATGGATTACCATTGCATTCGGGCTCTGAACTCTGCTCAATCGCTTTTGTTTAGTTCTATACAAACAGATAACCAACAGTGTAATTAAGAACATCACAAAAACACCACCGATAACAGAGAACACAATAACTCCTACCAAATTTGAAGATTTCTTCCCATGAGAACTGTTACCATTTCCAGAAGTACTGGTAGAAGGGTTAGTTGAATTCTGAGACAGCCCGCTGGTACTCTTTTCCTTCCCAATATCAGGGTTACCATCAGTATTTACAATCACATTAGCCTTGGTAAAAGCTGGGATTTTGCCATAAAGCAAATTGTTTGACACATCTAATTGAGTAAGTGCAGGCAGAGTGGCTAGCTCCTCTGGAATAGTTCCTGTCAAATTGTTATCAGCAAGAACCAGTCTTTGGAGTGACTTGAGTGAGGCAAAGGCAGGAGAAATGGTTCCGGTGAGACCCATTTTCTGAAAATTGATGACTGTAATGTTGCCATTTCTACAAGTGACTCCAATCCAATCTGCACAGGGATCATTCCCCTTCCAATTCTCTGCAAACTTTTGGGGATAAGACATTGAACTGAGAATCAAAAGCAAAGTGTCCACTCGAGGATCACATTGACCAGGAGTTGGCAGGCAAAACTTATTCGAATCCTTGGTCATATCTACTGAAACCCCCTTGGGAAAATCTGGCATTGGTCCTTGGAGAAAGTTGTTTGTCAAATTCGCAGACTCTAATGACTTGAGGTTCAACAACGACACCGGAACAGGTCCAGTGAACAAATTATCTCTCAAACTCAAACTCCTCAAATCTGTCAACCCCGAGAAGTCGGGTAATGGACCCGAAAACCCATTGGAATGCAACCAAACCTCAGTCAGCGTGGTCATGTTGCTTAAGACATGAATGCTGCCAACAAGCTTACCTGCGCTCTGTTGACCATTAAGCCAAATAGACTGCATCTCCGACCCCGAAAAGGTCTCCGGCAATTGGCCCTCGAGGTTATTGAAAGCCAAGTGCAAGTTGACCAGGCTCGGAAACGCATCGTCGTTGAAAAAATTGGGTATTTTTCCGGTAATGTTGGCAGAATTGGCGGAGAAATTTTGAAGTGAAGATGCGTTCTGGAGGGCTTGGGGGATCTCCCAAGCAGTAAATGGGTTGTTGTCAATCTCAACAGACTGAAGTGAAGTCATGCCAGTAAAGAAATCACTAGGAATTGAAGTAAACAAGTTGTTACTAAGTAACAAGACTTGCAATGAGGCTAACCCACTTAGTGTCGGAAGAGGACCCGAAATATTGTTCCACTGAAGCTCTAACCGCTCAAGCTGAGTCAGGTTTTGGAGACTTGGAGGGAGCGTACCTTGAATGTTCTGGTGACCAATCTGGATCCGGTTCACCCTTCGGTCATCCGAGCAGCCTACATAGCTCCACTTGCACGGGTCCGGGTCGGACCATCCGAATGAAGCAGGCAAGTTGAGGCTCTTCTTGAGAGCTAGCATTACTGCCGCATCGTTGCTTGAGCTTGTTTGAGAGGTGGCACAGAGGAACAAGGAAGAGAACCCGGAAAGCAGAAAAGCCAAGAAGAGCTTCTTGTAGGACCCTACACCTACAACATGAACATGTTGGGGTTTCTTCTTCTTCTCCATGTTTGAACAACACGTTCACAAATGTTTTCTAGTTTAGAGAGAAGTCAGTTGCATAGTGCATGCAATGATCGAATAAGTTATGCTATGTTGGTAATGAAGAAAGCTTTGGGGGAAGAAGATGGAGAGAAAAGGGTATATCAACTCCCACTCGAAGAAAGGGTTTTTGTTTGTTTCTTTTTTGGAGAAGAGTTGCAGTTGCAGTTGCAGTTGCACATGGGGGTGGGGAAGGGTGGGCCACAGAGCTGGTTTGGCAGTGTTAAAAAGGCTGGAAATGAGTCAGGACTGGTTTTTGATTCCTGGTCCATCACCCTCCAAGTTGCCATATTTACACTGACTACTATTTTAGTATATTCAAGCATTAACTTTTATGTTTGTATTTTTCACTATTTTGTGTATCTGGTTCTGCTGAAGAACAGTTGCATGTCTCCAGGAGATAAGCTTTTGCCAAAAGAAAGAAGAAAAGAAAATGAGCTAAGCTTTGTTAATTGTTAATTGTTAGTTAAGCAAAATATATATAATAGAAAGAAGCTGCACATGTTGAGGGCCACAAATCACAATGATGCATCATCAGATGCTTGTGGAAACGAACAAACTAGAACTTGTGCACATGGCGTGTTTTCTGTGGCCACTATCTTTATATTCAAAAAATAAAAGAAAATTATTTTTCTATAAAAGAATTAAACTAAAGGGTCCAAGAAAAATTACAGCGACAAACCTATGCAACAATTAACACTAAGTTGATCCAAATTATAGACAATGAATGTAGGAATGGCAGTTTTATGTGGGTCTCATAAAATTTTAAAAGTCGTTGTGGTTACGAAAAGAAAAGAATGAAATCTTTAAATTGAGAAAATAAATGAGATTTTTTAACTATCTTACGAGTACCAAACCCAGTGATTCTATGAGACAATGACTCAGTTACTCCGATTACGTGAACGTATACCTCCTCGCTCTACTTGTGTACCGACGGACGCACAAGTGCATGACTAGTTCTCCCACTTTGCCTGATGTGCACATGTGTACGACTAGTTCCCCCACTTTGCTTTAAGACATACTCATACTCAATCTACTTTAGGTTTCGAAGCTCGGCGGTCGTGCGACCTAGGTGCTATCGTCTAGACACAAAATTCAATGGTTTCAGAAGGCTAGAACAAAAGTTCTATCATGGAGCAAGGCAAGACTCGTTGTTGGTTACCACGGAGAGCGAGCTCCCTATCGCCCCCCTTCACAGAGAAGAGATAGCCTATGGCCCTTGAGATCTAGTTAAACAAATCTTGACATCTATAATAAAGACAAACGAACTAATAGGCGAACCTTTTTGCCCCTTACTCAGTTTGGAATATTGTGTTGACAGTACCACTATTGTCTAATAAAAGCCGCCCTCAACCTCATAAAAATGGATTTGCCGAGTCGTCGCTCGTATGCGTGGGGGGGGGGGACGTATCCCACGTTTCCCAGTCTACATAAAAGGCGGATCCGCCATGACATCATTCGTATGAAGGGTTAAGGCTATAAATTGACAATAGCGACCTTACATATTCCTTCTTCCCCTCGAAAACCAAAGTAAATAGAACATAAATAAACCCCTTTAAACTTCTAGCAATTTAACTAAATGTAACAAACATATATCACATGATAGATCAAATAAATTTCGGCAATAATGAAAAACCATAAACGAAAACCTACTTAAATTATTACAATTCCGAAAAACTTATTATACAAAACCAAATTCCGAAAAACTTATTATACAAAACCAAAAACTATAAAATTTAGACAATCCGAAATATGAACAAATAAACATATAAACAATTGTTACAAAGTAACACTTCATCAAATTAAACAATTTTAATTTCCCAGGCAATGGCGCCAAAAATTTATGAGACCAAATTACGAGCACAATTTGTACCTGCAAAATAATCTCATACATATATTACCCTTCTTGTGTCGAGTGTAGTATTGACAAGTAGAGATCATTCTATCCGGAGAAATCAAGGGCATTTAATTCACACAAAACATTACATAATCATATGGGGGGTTGAGATTTGTATCTAATCAACACTAAATGTAACGAAAATAAACCTAAAACTATTATTTACATATGATCATCTTCTCCACAAGAACACATAACACGAAATCACTTTACACAAGCATTAATCGAAATACAAGATTTAAGGCAGCAATATTTCACATAGCACTTAGACAAATTTAATTCCAATTCTAATTAGAGCCCTCAGCGGTTCATCTACTCGTTAAGACTTCTTAATTATTTAGAATTAACTCAGCGTATAATCCTAAACATAGTGCTAATCAGTTTAAAGACACTCAGCGTAGAAATTAAACATGAAGAACACATAAACACAATAAGTCGAATCAGAGACATGCAACAAGTATGGCGTCACCTCACCTTGCCTTAACATGTAAATTTTCATGGTTATAACCGCCCTAATAAACAATCTAAATCACAGCAACTCAGCGTATGAAGCAATCCAAATTGTTTTGGTATATAAAATCGGCACCTAAGGAGAAGCCATAAAGTCAGCCCTTAAGCACACAATTTGTGATGCACGAACTCATAAAAATTAATCAAACAACATCAAAATAACATGGGAAACCTACTGCCCTTTACCAATTATTTACGAAAACAACATGTAAAAATACATACAATATATCATAGGAACCCTGAATCAAATTCGGAAATCACATACAAACATTGAATCAAATTCGCAAGCAATATATGAACTCTTAATAAAATTCGGAAATCCTTAATAAAGTATACAAACCAAAAGTTATAATCCAACAAATCATACAACATGATATTGTAATTCATACAGAAAATTAAAGAAGCCATGAGTTAGACGAATCACACTTTAGAAGAACCTTGAAGATGCTTCGGCAAATGATGAATTCGACAATGGAAGATGGTGTGAACTTTGAAGGTGATGGTGGTTCGGCTTTGATAAATTTCTGTATAGGATTTGTGGTTACACTTTGGTAGAGTTTCAGATAGAATTTTGTGAGAGAAAGAGATGGTTAAACAAGGGCAGCTGTACCCTTTATATAGGAGAATAAGATTATCACGTTCTTCTAGGCTTATTTTGAGTTATTTTATGGTATTTTTTACTGGACAGTTATTGGGAAAATGACCAGGCTTGTTGCATTTATAACATTTAGTTTTATCAGAAGGTCTTCTCTTTTGTTTGTTGTATGAAGTATTTGGTTTATTTTTGTGAAATTTATTTTTAGAATAAAATTTGTTAGGAGTGAAATTATTGTTTTTATAAAATTTATTACGGATAAATTTTCTTTTACTAGAGTAATAGTTTGATTCAGGATTTTGCCATGAATTATGTATAACAACAATAAGGTAGGTACTGGAGCAGTGAATCTCGGTGTGCAATGACAAGTTTAACAAGACCAACGCCAAGAGTATGCTTTAATCCGATATACCATACCAGAAGATATCAAATAAAAAAACTTTACATAATAACTTGGAGAGAATACAAAGTTTAATAATTTTAATAAGGCTCTTACAATTTAATGCATGAGGGGATAGGATACAGGAAAGGGAAAGGAGAGGATGACTTATGAACTAACAAAGTTCTCAACACATGAGATGCTCTGTGCTATACTAGAGGAGAAGAGGGAACTATTCTAGAGAGGATTTGAGTAACTGATGAACTGAGTGTGAATATTTGAGCCTGCTGAATGAAGGGGAGGAGCTCTCCTTATATAGACCTTGGTGCCGAAAGTGACTGCTTTGATTGGAGAATCTGCTTTTGACTGTAGATTGCTTTTAACTGTAGAATTACTCATAAGCTGCTAAACCGACAAACAGGAAGGAACACAAATTAGCTATGTTTGTCCGGTTCTCATAATGGATGAACAGTAAAAGTTTTCACTGTTCATGAATAGTGACTTGTCTTTTATGAATAATCATAGGGATCTTGACTATCTTGATAATCTTCATCAGGTAGTTCTGATACGACCCGAACCTCGAATTACTTTTTAACTGTTTTACTTCTATATTTACGTTCCGGAAATTGTTTTACGATTCGAAAGTTCTAAAGGTTGACTTTTAGATGAGTTGACCCGACCGATGATTTTATTTCATGACGAGGTAAAAGACGTTGAAACGAGTTCGTGGACGCGTAGTATGCTCAATTTGGAGTTCGCATGAAAAAGTTATGATGTAAAATCGGAAATTGTCCGATTTTGGACGAGTATATATAGCCGGGAGAAAATTTCCCGAAAGGGAAATCCCCCATTTTTTCTTTTTCTTTTTCTTTTTCTTTTCTTTCTTTTTCTTCTCTCTCCTTTCTCTCTCCTCTTCCACGACTTGGCCCGACCTCCACCGATTCTCCGCCGTCCGGCCGAACTGGCCGGCGCACCGGTCACGTTCGGACCGGCTCGGCCTCCTCTTCGCGTCTGTGGTAGCGGCACAGCGTGAAACGCCGTCCTTTGGCCGTGCGATGACCGAGAGGGTTCGACACAGTCGAACTGGAGCTCCCTCCTCCGGCCACTTCTTGGCTCGATTTTAGGGGGGAAATGGAGACCTTGATTAGCACAAGCATCCCACCAAAGGAATTGAACCGAATCGATCTAGGTAAGGAGAAATTAGGATTTGAAATTGTTAGGGTTTTGGTGATTTTTGATGGAGGTTGTAATTTTGATGTTTTTGTTGTAATTGGAGGCTAAAATTGAGTTTAGAACATTGTTTGGAGTCGATTGAGTGTAATTTGGTGTTGAATTGGTTGATTTTTTGGAGAAATTGGAGTTTGGGGGTTTTAGGCCGCCGTGTCGACCGCCGTATACGGTGGCTGAGCTGGTGGGCGGAGGCGACGGGGATGAGTCCTCGAGGTTGTGGCGACGCTGCTGTGGAAATTTGGGATCGATTGGATGTGTTTTGGCTTCCCATGGCGGCGCTGCTGTTCCGGCGGCGCCACTGTTCCGGCGGCTGAGGAAGAAGATGAACAGTAAACCGGTAAAAAGTAAAAAGGTAAAATGGTAAAAATGTGAAAAGTAAATAGTAAAACAGTAAAAATAAATAGTAAACAGTAAATGGTAAATAGTAATTGGATTTTAACCATTTACTGTTTGACCTAGAGTAATTACTGTTTGACCATTAAAAGTTACTGTTGACTTACCGTAAAAAGGTAAAAGCTGTTTTAAAGGGGTTTTACGACGAAATTCCTATACCGATTAGTGAAAAAAAGGAAAAATTGGAAGTTTCGGGCGAATGAGGACGTCCATAGATTTATCGTTTATAAATAAATTCCGAGTTTCGTAATAATTATAATTACGTCCCTATTACAGGTCGAGAGGTTATTCGACGGGACGAGAGATCAGATTAGCAGCGCGCTCGGCCGTACTGTGAGTGGATTTTTATTTTAAATAAATGCATGCATAATTGTTTTAATGAAATGAAGTTTATTTTAAATGAATGATTTGAGAAGCATGAGAATTCATATAATTAAAATGATATTGATATTTAAAGAACTTTATGGTTTTGGGGTTATGCTTTTACTACTATTTTAGTAGTACGTGATTTCATCTAGAAACGAGGTTTCCGGAAATAGTATGTTTTAATTATTCATAATTGATCATGCTGAATAAGTTTTAATGGTATTTAAATGAAAGGATCGGAAATGAGATTTCCGGAGATTTTATGCTTTCGGTATTTGTGATTTTTCCGACATGTGAGACATGTCGAAGTTATATATTCTTTTCGATATTATTTTTATGACATTGAGACATGTCAGATGTATATATGTTCCTTCGAGACTATGATTTTATTTGATTATATATATATATAAACCTCAGATGTACGGTCGGGGACTGTACAAATTTATGATATATAAGGGAAAGCGTATTTTCGGTTTTATTTTCGGATTTTCACCATAGCAGGGTCCAGATATATATTGATGCTAGCTAGCTTAGTCGCTTGATCCCATGCGAGGTGACGACTTGACCATATAGGTCATATTCACGCTCGGTGGTCGACGTATACAGCCAGCGTGGGACGCTCTAGAGTCTTGGAGAAGAGAGGCTCTGACCCTTAGTCTTGGAGGCTCGTCATTAAATGGTGGTAGTGACGTTCCCCTGTTTTATTATATGATATGGCCAATGGGATTGGTCAGGATATTATATTAATTGGGTTTCGGGAATATTTTCTCTTATGAGACTTTCATTTATTTAATAAATTCCCGAACCAGCGGGGCTGGATTTTTAATTACAAGAATATTTGGAAATGGGCCAATGAGATTGGTCCAGTTATATTTTATTTGATTATTCAATATACCAGTGGGGTTGGGTTTTTACTACAAAATGATTTGGGATTCGACCAATGGGATTGGTCGTGGTATGTTACTATTTGATTTTCAAAGTATTTATTTTGAAAGTATAAACAAAATATTATTTGTGTATTTGAGATATCAGCGGGGCTGATTAATTATTATGGTTTTCTTAAACGTGGGACGTTTTACGAAAATGCATGCATAGTGGTTTTCAATTATAAAATATTGGAAAAGTAATATAATATTTTTATAGAAGGTATTATACGATATTATTTTTATCCACTCACTCTAACGTTTTTAAATTACTTTCCCCTGTGCCTTTTGGTTTAAATCGCCCAATGTGCAGAGTAGTGATCAGAGGTCAAGAGTACTCGGAGTTGAGGCATAGCTATCATCATTGTCGCTTCCGCTAGGTGGGATCTGTGATCCCTTATTTTTATATTTCTTGTTATATTTCCATTTGTAATTCCAGTTCATTTTGTTAGATTGCTCTTATTACCTATGAGCCAGTTGAGTTAGATTTTGTATTTATTTGTGGGGGTTGTTGTGATTTGGGGAGCAGGTGGCTCTAGGTGTTACGGTTGGAACTGGAATTTTAGAAGTGTTTTGGTTGTTGCAGGTTTTAGGGTTGTCCATCTTAAGATTGACTTATCGATTTATCGATAGAGTTAGTGTTAAGGTGGTCCCCGCATGATCTTATAGGATTTCAGGGTGAAATCCGGGGCGGGTCTTGTCAAGTTCAGCCTGCTCGGCCCAAGTAAGTAGTTTTTTACTGGGTTGTTTCTTCTGATTGCTTGAATGACTAGTAAAGTGACTGTGGGCCGGAGATGTCGATTGGGCTGAATTTTGGTCTTCATCTTCAGAGGTGCTGTCAGATAGGCCAGCAGCTTGGGCCAGTAATTGATGAGCTAACTCATTTAACTCTGCTGAGTTGATTGACTTAGTCTTGGATTTGGATGAAGAAGATGCAGGACCCTTCCCTTTAGACTTTGAGGATTGAGCAATTTGTTGAATGGGTGTGATTTAAATAATGGGAGCAGTTTGCTGGGATATCTTGAATGGGGTTACTGGTGATGTCTTGATTGGGGTTACTGGTGATGTCTTGACTGAGATTACTGGTGATATCTTGACCTGGATTACTGGTGATATCTTGACCGGGGCTACTGCTGTGGGAGTAACTGAAGGTACTGGATTGAGGGCAGGTTCTGCGTAGAATTGTTCGAGTACTCTTTCAATTTGGAATTTATCCCACCATTTAACTAGAAATCTTCTGGATACTGTGCCACATGTAACTTGGGAATCTTCATTTAGAACATATTTCCATTTGAATATCCATGGAATTTTATATTTTGCCATAAAATGTAATGTTGGAGAAAAGTTCTTTTCATAGGATGTGAAGGTCATGACTTCAGAAAATTTATCTACTGCTTGCTGTAATGGTTCTGGTAATAATTCATATGGGTAACCAAAGGAACTCCACCAAGAAAGGAACCACATAGGGAAGTTTCTTTGAAATTTTTTGTCAAAGTTAATAAACCAGGAATGCTTAAAATCAGCAGCTTGGTGGAAGATGATAAAATGCCAAGCATCTTCATATTGATGATAATTGAAAGCGAGACCATCATATGTATGGAAAAATAGGGAGGATCTATCCATGACCCAAGGGGAATAAAATTGACTATATAGAGGGAATGATAAAGTATTTTGGAAGAATTATTTACATCTTTAATAGGTTTGATGGTTACTGAATTTGTTTTGAAAAGAATATCTTTGTAAAATCTGAGAGAATAATCCAGGTGACTAGGAAGATAATGAAAATTTGAGGTAAAATAATATTTTGCCAAAGCTACTGGGTTTTTTATATGTCGTAAGCAAGGTTCAACATGAAAGTGATTACTCTCTGTTCTGAAGACATAGGGTGAAGATTTTGAGTAATAGCGTTTAGAGGGTTGACTAAAAGCAGTTGCTGCAAAAGGATCAAAATCGTTGACTAGGGCTGACTGAAAAGTATGCCGAGGATAGGGGGTGGAAGTCAACATTAGTGGTCTTTGATTGACAGGGAGAATAGAGTCTATCTGAGGGTAATAGGGATGACTAGCTCTAACTATTTCTGAATCAGGTTCAGATTTAATTGATCTGGTTGACTGAGAGTTGACTGGAGCCTTGGGATTAGGTTAACTAATTCGTGACTGGGACCGGGTTATCCGGCCTGATTTGGTTGATCTGGTGTCCATCGGATAAAGATCCCTGAAGAAATTCACGGGTAAGGAAATCAGGAATATGGTTATCGGTTCCTTTAATGAATGCAATATCAAAATTAAAAATACTTAAAATAGCTTGCCAACGAGCAAATATTTGTTTACTTGCAATATTTTGAACATCTTTTTAGCACTTTTGCAATCAACACGGACTAAAAACTTTTGGTTTAATAAATCATCTTGAAATTTACTAATACAAAGATAATAGATAAGATTTCTTTTTTAATAGTACTATAGTTGTGTTGTGATTGGTTCCATACACCAGAATTGAATCTGACTATCTGCTCAGGTTGAGAAGAAGAAAGTTGTTGTTTGAGAATGCCACCAAATCTGATATCAGAGGCATCAGTTTCTACAATTTTAAAAGAATTAACTGAAGGGATCCCTAAGCAAGGTAATGTCTTTACGTAACTCTTAATTTCTTTGACTAATGTTGTATGCTCAGATGTCAAAGGAGGTGGATTTTTCTGTAATCTATCGAATAGAAGTTTGTATTTTTGGTGGAGATTTTGATAAAAATCTGCAACATAATTTAATGAACCTAGAAATCTTTGGAGTTGATTTTTATCTAGGATAATGTCGGAAAATTTATCAGCAAATTGAATAGCTCTATGGATAGGAGTAATTTGTAAATGATGAATGTTGAATCCTAGGAATCGGATATTTGTTTGGAAAAGTTTAATCTTAGAGGCTGAGACCACTAGCACATTGGCTTTTATTATGTGAAAGAATTGGTTTAAATGTTTCCAATGTTGGTCTATTGATTGTGAGAATATAAGGACATCGTCTATATAGACAATGGAAAAATGGCTGTAGGGATTAAAGATATCATTCATAATGTTTTGGAATTCACTAGGTGCATTTTTTAGACCGAATGGCATAACATTCCATTCGTAATGACCAAAGGGTGTGACATAGGCAGTTTTGTATTTATCGTTTTCATTTATCTGAATTTGCCATAATCCAGATTTCATGTCAAATTTAGAGAAAATGACTGATTTGTTTAATCTACTAATGAGATCTCTTTTATTAGGAATAGGGTATCTTATCCATTCAAGGGCTGGGTTGAGTGGTTTGTAATTGATGACTAGGCGAGGAGTTCCTCGTTCTAATTCAACATTTTTCTGGACATAAAAGGCTGCATAGGACCAAGGGGATTTACTGTGATGAATTATCTCTTTCTGGAATAAATCGGTGATTTCTTTTTTACAAAATTCCTTGAGTTCATGACTCATTTGTATAGGTCGTGCTTTGGTAGAGATGTTTTTCTCATTAAACTCTTTAATATATGGAAGAGTGACTATGTGTTGTTTTCTGTGCCAAAAGGCAGTGGGAATATCAGAACATATTTCTTTAATAATTTTTTCTTCAAAATCTTAAATCTTTTGTTGAAGTAAAGAATCTTGTATTTGTTGATCAATTCGTTTAAAATTAATTTTTTCTTGTAAATATGTTATGTGTTTTTGTTTTGATTGGATAAGATGGATAGATTTGGAGATTGAATTTTCTTGAAATGCTTTGAAGGTATGAATTTCAGGATTAGTGAGGAAGGGAAATTTGACTGGTTGGCCAAATGGATGAGTAGTAATACCATCATATTCTGTTATGAATGGGTATAAAAGGGTAATGAAAGGTAGGCCAAGAATAACTTTGTCAGTTAAATTTTTTATTAAAACAAATGGAGTTTTGAAGCAAACATTATCTTGACAAACATGTGCATTTGAGATTTCATATTTCATATCCATTTTGGTGTCGTTGGATGATCTAAGTGACTCTTTAGTTTTTTCATAGTATCTTGAGGGGATGAGACCCTCTTGAATGCAATTGAGGTCTACACCAGAGTCCACAAGTGCAGGAATAGTTAACTGGAAATCTTTTATTTTTATTTGAAATATAGAATACTATTTTTTTAGATTAATGTGTTGAATAGTATTGATAGTAGTATTTTCAGATGTGTCTTCATCATGTGGTATGTGTGTTTCAGGGGAAGTAAATTGTGTGGGTGTGTTATCTTGTTGAATTTTCAAAAATTGAGTATCAATTTTTACCATGTTTAAATCATTTTTAATTTCTTTATTTTCAATGGTGAGTTCTGAATATTGGTGTTGTAATGTTTGAACCTGAGTTTTAATGATCTTGATTTCATGTTGTAGATCTTGAATAGTAACTTTTTGTTTTTTATTTTTAAATTTTTCAAAAGTAGTAGTAAGAGATATTTTTGGATGTGGAATATTGACTTCATGTTCTTGTGTAATTAATTTCTTTAATTTTTTAAGGTATTCAGTCTTAAGTTCGGGATTATCGATTTTTCTAATTAGATCAGTTAATAACTCTTCTTGTTCTTCTTGTTTTGAAAGAACATTTATGGTTTTACAACAGGCGTCTTTACATCCTAGGGTAATATCTGGGGATGATGTATCAGAACGAAGGGAAGAAGATGTTTCATCTGACTCATCTAGTATGGATTCGATTTCAACTTCAGAATCTGTGTTTCTTAATTCGAGTAATTGAATAAGATTATCACGTTCTTCTGGGCTTATTTTAAGTTGTTTTATGGTATTTTTTACTGGACAGTTATTGGCAAAATGACCAGACTTGTTGTATTTATAACATTTAGTTTTATCAGAAGGTCTTTTCTTTTGTTTGTTGTATGAAATATTTGGTTTATTTTTGTGAAATTTATTTTTAGAATAAAATTTATTAGGAGTGAAATTATTGTTTTTATAAAATTTATTAAGGATAAATTTTCTTTTCTAGAGTAATAGTTTGATTCAGGATTTTGTTTCTTTCTTCTAGAAGGGGGAAGAGAAGGTAGACCATATTGTTTACAAAAATTTCCCAATTCATATTCTGCTGTTTTCTTATTATTTTTAGCATGGGTACTTAACTTCATGTCTATACACATTTTAATTCCTTCTTTCTGAATAAGGGTAATTATATTTCCATACGTGAGTGAATCATAATCAATGTGACATGTTTCACTACTTAAAACTTGTCTAATTTTGTGTGCAAATATTTTTTGTAGACCATTAATAAATTTTTCTTTTCAAAATGGTTGGTTACTATCATCTCTAAGTATGACTCTGGAGATAAAAACGTTTTTGTACCAATTAAAGTCACTTAATGTTGGACATATAAGGTTACTAAGTTGATCATGAATTCTGGAGGTAATGTGACTAGGTGTTCCAATAAAATGTTGGATAATTGTAAAAAATAAGGTATTTACTTCATCTGGAATTCCCTTTCCAATGTGTTTGTTGACGGTAGCCACAGAGGGGCTACCCAGGCCCACAGACCCGCAGCCGCACCACCCGGTCCCGGTCCCGGTCCCGGTCCCGGTCCAAGGTCCGGGGCAGGATAGTTAACACCCGGACCCGGGGCCCAGCAGCCTACCTAATTATGGCCAGGGGCCCGGGAGCCGGGGGCCCCAGCCTGCTGAACAGACCACCAAAGCTGCCCCAATGTATGAACAGAAGGGGATCAGTCCCACATCGAAGAGTTAGACCAGACCTCACGCTGGACAACCTACATAAGGGCCTCAACTACCCTCAGTAATAGGTAACCAACTCTCCAACTACTTATTGTTCCCGCTTAAGTTATCCATTTATCCCAACGGTACTAACTTAGGAATCGGAGAGGAGAAGACCGGCCCGCCCGGTATTCCCCTTAGTTAGCAGGACTTGCAGGAAGGAATCACACCAAGATCCACCAGTCTATGTCAGACCTACGGGTTACAACAGAAACAATTGGCGTCGTCTGTGGGAAGATTTAAAAAAAAAAGTTACGTTGCATTACCAGCGGGTAGAAGAGCGGGTTCAAAAAAAAAACATGGCAGAAAGTTCAGAAGCGGGGCGAGAAAGAAATGTAGAAGAGGATCAGCGAATCCTACCAGAGCAAGTGTTCATCGCTACCCCGGTCGTGATACGTGTGCTTAAGAAGTACAAGACCGCTATAGGTTGGACCTTGGCGGACATCAAGGGAATAAGCCCTACTACATGTGTTCATCGCATCTTATTAGAAGAAGGAGCTAAGCCGACAAAGGAAGCTCAACGTCGAATTCACCCTCCCATGATGAAAGTTGTGAAAGAAGAGATTATTAAGTTGCTTGATTGTGGAGTGATTTACCCAATTTCGGATAGTAAGTGGATATCTCCCGTGCAAGTAGTGCCGAAGAAGAGTGGTGTAACGGTTGTCAAGAATGAGAAAAATGAGCTTGTGCCACAAAGACTTGTAACCGGTCATTAGATGTGCATCGACTATAGGAAGCTCAACGCTACAACGAGGAAGGATCACATGCCTTTGCCGTTTATGGATCAAATTCTAGAGAGGTTAGCCGGCCATTCTTTCTATTGCTTTCTTGATGGATATAGTGGCTACAATCAAATCATGATACACCCGGATGATCAAGAGAAGACCACTTTTACTTGTCCATTTGGCACGTTTGCTTATCGGCAAATGCCATTCGGACTATGTAACGCACCCGGCACGTTTCAAAGATGTATGTATGCTATTTTCTCGGATTTTATTGAAGACATTATTGAAGTGTTTATGGATGACTTTAGTGTGTATGGAGGCACCTTCGATGCATGTTTGGGGAACTTGGAGAAGATACTTGAGAGGTGTGTAGAGACAAATCTTGTGCTCAATTGGGAGAAGTGTCACTTCATGGTCACGCAAGGTATTATACTAGGGCACATTATTTCGGCAAGAGGCTTAGAGGTTGACAAAGCCAAAGTGGAGCTAATTCAAGCATTGCCGAGCCCTAGGTGTGTGAAGGATGTGAGAAGTTTTCTTTGCCATGCGGGGTTTTATCGACGATTTATCAAAGACTTCTCTTCAATTGCCAAGCCATTGAGCAACTTGTTACAAAAGGAGGTGACGTTTGCGTGGTCGGAGGCATGTGAGATTGCCTTTTGCCGATTAAAAGAGATGCTATGTTCGGCGCCGGTCTTAGTTTCACCAAATTGGGATGAGCCGTTTGAGTTGATGTGTGATGCTAGTGATTATGCACGTGGAGCGGTACTTGGACAACGAATTGAGAAGAAGCCATGCGCCATTTACTATGCTTCAAGGACTCTCAACGATGCTCAACTCAACTACACAACAACGGAGAAGGAACTCTTAGCGGTAATCTTTGCTTTGGAAAAGTTTCGATCATATCTTTTGAATTCCAAAGTTATTGTTTATAGTGATCATGCCGCTTTGAGATATCTTATGACAAAGAAGGATGCTAAGCCGAGGCTCATTCGATGGATTCTTTTGCTTCAAGAGTTCGACATTGAGATTAAGGACAAGAAAGGAGTAGAGAATGTTGTAGCTGATCATTTGAGTAGACTTGTCAAAGATGTGGATCGGCGGCCCTTATGTGAGACCTTTCCGGATGAGCAACTTTTTCGACTTGAAGTGCATGAGCCTTGGTATGCCGACATTGCAAATTTTCTTGCTACACACCGATTTCCCCAAGAGATGTCGAACCACCAACAAAAGAGAATAAGGAAGCAAGCTCGACACTTCTTGTGGGGTGATCCGTACTTATGGAAGCAATGTGGTGATCAAGTTATTCGAAGATGTGTGCCGGAGAATGAACATCGCTCCATCCTTGCTTTTTGTCATAGTGAAGCTTGTGGAGGGCATTTTGGAGCTAAGAAGACGGCATTGAAGGTACTTACTTGTGGTTTCTTTTGGCCTACAATTTTTAAGGATGCTTACATGTTTTGTAAGTCATGTAACCGATGCCAAAGAATGGGGACTATTGGACCATGGGATCAAATGCCATTACACGCCATCACTTCTATTGAGATTCATGATCTTTGGGGGATCGACTTCATGGGACCGTTTCCTTCGAGTAAGGGCTTTCTCTACATATTGCTTGCGGTTGATTATGTGTCAAAGTGGATTGAAGCCAAGGCTACACGCACCAACGATGCCAAGGTGGTCGCCGAGTTTCTCAAGACCAACATCTTTTCACGTTTTGGAGTTCCAAGAGTCTTGATTAGCGATGGAGGATCCCATTTTTGTAACCGCACCATTGAAGCCTTATTGAAGAACTATGGAGTCACTCATAAGATATCTACACCTTATCACCCCCAAACAAGTGGTATGGCCGAGGTAAGTAATCGAGAGATCAAGCAAATACTTGAGAAGACTGTTGGACCTTCAAGGAAGGATTGGAGTGATCGTCTCGATGACGCTTTGTGGGCATATAGGACTGCATACAAGACACCGATAGGTATGTCACCTTTTCGGTTAACATATGGCAAAGCATGTCACTTACCGGTTGAACTTGAGCATAAAGCATGGTGGGCGGTTAAGGCTTTCAACATGAGCATTGATGAGGCCAGCCTTCATAGGAAGCTTCAACTCAATGAACTTGAAGAAATATGAAATGAAGCTTATGAAGCCGCATGGATTTACAAGCAAAAGACTAAGGTTGCTCATGATAAGATGCTTCGACGGAAGAAGTTTGAAGTTGGCCAAAAAGTTCTCTTGTATCACTCAAGGCTCAAACTTTTTCCGGGTAAGTTGCGCTCTCGTTGGATCGGACCATTCATTGTTCTTCAAGTATATCCACATGGAGACATAGAGATTCGGAATGAGGTTACGGGAAACATATTCAAGGTAAATGGACATAGACTCAAGCCGTACTACGAGCCATTTCAGCCCCTAAACGTTGAAAACGATGTCCATGATCCTCCACGCCAAGGGGCTGCCGTAGCTATTGTTACTGCCGAGACACTTGCTGCCGAGCTGCAGCCTTCACAAGCATCCACTGCCGAGACTAGTGGCCGGCCACCTACTGCCTCTAAGCCACCATCGTACCAAGCTGCCAGACCTGCAATTGCCGGCAGCTCAAGCACCACAATACCGGACACGCTCCACCTTGCTGCCGAGCAGCAGCGCCCAACTCCAGCCACACCTCCACCTCCTGCCGGATCTGCCATTGCCGGCAGGATTGACAAGCTCACACAAGAGGCCGGACACAAGGCAAATACGCCTCAGGACACGCCTGGACAATTACCGGACACGCAGCTTCAGCTGCCGGATACACTATCCTCCACAAGTGTCGGATCGGATACAACTTTCACCGAGCTACTTCTTGTGCTTCTTCATGCCGATTTGAGTTACTTTAGAACGCGATGAACACATGCAATCAACAACAGTGAAAAGTCTAGGCTATGGACTATAAACACAAAGCGCTACTTGGGAGGCAACCCAAGTCGATCAAAGAAAAGTGAAGGAGCCATCACCGAGAGTTTGAAATTTCTTAACCCTTCTCTTTTTCTTTGATTTGTGATGATATGTTGGTATATGTTAGACTATTGCATGCTTAGGAAATTCGTTGATATAGATTTGTGCTTACATTGAGGACAATGTAATTTTCTAAGTGTGGGGTGGAATAACGTATTCCGTTTATGTTTTTGTGTGCTTAGTTTAGAAAAGAAAATTCAGGAAAATGTTCCACAAAAATAGAGTGTTTAAATTGTTTGTTTCAAGTCTTAGGATGCCCCTAATATGTCAATGATGTTTTTCTCCTCTTTGCATACATAGATGATAGTTGTGCATACAATTAAAATTGTGAGTTTCATGGATTATGTGCATTGGTAGGAGCATGTAGGACTTGTTGATTAACGAAGCATGCATGTTTTTAGCTAGTTCATTTCCTAAATAACCTATGTGAGCTTTAGAGCCAATTTGCATTCTTCTTGAGCGATAAAAAGATAAAATTCGATAGATTCGTAGGAAGCATGAAACCTCATAATTCTTTGACTATTCGATGACTATGTGCCATAGCTTTTTAATGAACTCTAGTATGCTAGAACTTACTCTTGTTGATTTTCGAGACGTTTATATCATAAAATACTTCGATTTTGAATATGATTGAATGAAGATCATTTAGGTTTACCACCAAAGCCAAATAATATCATGAGCCCTATTGGAGCCCGTCGTGGGACACCTTAGTAAACCCCTTTTGAGCCTACGTTGAGCCTTTTCTTTCATCACCCTTAAACACTTTCCATGAGCTTAGTATAGTTGTGCCTTTACCCTTGATCAAAGTATTGGAAAAGCTTGATTTTTGAAATCTTTTTCGCGTGTGTGATGAAGAAGAACAAGTGTGGGATAGACTTAGCCATGAATCTATATGAGAAGTGTATATGTATGCCGTGCCAAAAGAAAAAGAAAAGAGAAAAATTTTGCTCGGACCAAAAGAAAAAGAAAAAGATACCGTGAGCAAGAAAAGAAAATACAAAGCATAGGCACGGCATAGAAAAGAAAAAGAAATTTGTGCATGGCTATTGTCTTGAGTATTGTTGTAATGTTATGGAAAGAAAAGAATGAAGTTTGGGTCGAACAAGATGAAATTTGACCCTTTCGGCGAGAAGACATAAGGAGATTTGAGCTTTGCCAAAGGCCATGGTGACGTTTTTGAGCCTCCTTATCTAAATATCGAATATCTCTTAGCCTAGCCCCATTACAACCTTTTGATTGATCTTTTTCATGATTCTTAAGATGGTTAAATTTGATTGTGGAGATTATCTCGAGAGTAAGTGATAGTTGCATAAATATGCAACTTTCTTGGTCTTTAATGTATTCCCTATACTTAGATTCTTGTTATGAATTGAGCATTTTAACTATGTTCTATTGTTTTATAGGTCTTTTGGAGAATTATGACAAAAGGAGCACATTAAGCTGATTTTGGGAATTCTGCCTGCTACTGATCAGTCAACTTCAACAGAGGACTGGGAACGGACCAGGAGGAATTAAATTATGATTTTTACATGCTTGGAAAGCCCTGGATGTCTAGTTTCCGTAGCCACTTCCGGAACATCATTCCGAATTTTCTAGAGGAAGTTATGGCCGATTTACTACAGAGAGGTCATTCTGCTCAGAAATGCTGACTGTGGACCGAAATGCGTATTTGGAAATTTGGAGGCCCAAGTCTTATTGTGATGATCATGGACGAATTTGTGGACTTGGACCCAACTAATTACTGATTTGGATTGTGGAAAAGAAGCCAAAAGCTGAAGGGATTAATTAGTTGGATTTGTTTTGGGCTAGGGTTTCCTTGTCAGCTTGGTGTTGGACCAATGAGGAAAAGGAGATTAAAACTCCTAGAGCCATCACGTGAAAGAGAGGCACGCACTTGAGGAGAAAAATCAGATTGGGAGCAGAGAGTTAACGCAAGAAGAAGCTGCTGCCAACTAGGGTTTTCCATCTCTGTTTGTATCAAAACTCCTCCATCATGTTTTGCTATTATATTCTTATGATTATGAGTAGCTAAACTCCATAGTTAGGGGCTGATCGAAGCCCTAGATATGCTACGATTTTGAACCCCAGTTGATTTTAATAACTATTTGGATGAGTTTTATTCACTGATTATCCCATTGATGATTTCTATCTTATGTATCTATGGTGATCAACGTAGTTGCATGATATAGGATCTAGCATCTAGAATGTGTACATGACCACCATACCATTGCATGTTCAATAGAGATAATACAGGCTCCTGTGTGAATGAATCCTAGGTGATGTAAGAGCACCCACCATAGTAGCTCTTGAAGCTTTGTTGTTCTTCAAACATTCTTCAATCTTAATGACTCTAGTTCTCTAGGCTTACACCACCATATGTATAAGTCGGTTGATTAGGGATCAAGAAAGAGCGGACACCATTCCCTCTTTCATGCCAAGTAAGGGAGTGTAATATGCAAGATGACTTAACCATAGCTCGTGCATGGGGAACATTCATCCATGGTTATTAGAATTAGTTTGGGGAGTCGTAGGATGTCTAGGGTGGAGAGAAGTGCCTAACTCCCATCACATTTGATGTACATCAATATTTACTTTTCTGAAATTTACTGTTTTCTGTTATTTACTTTATTTGGCCGAATTATTTCGGCAACCAAATCAATCCCGTTTTAAACCAAAATTTACGTGGTAGTCCACCACTGTATCTAGTGTCTTGTGTTCAAATTTCGTGTTCATTGGTCAAGTAAATATTTAATTATAATTTTCGAAGTGTCTAGGGGTCGAGAATTCCAGTTTTCTGGAATTCGCGTCTTTTGTGTTTTGTTGTGTCATAGACTTAGTCTCACTAACTCCTCATGTTCGATAACCCTTGTATATGAGTATTACATCGATATATCTTGAAAATATAAGGTATCTTTGAGAGGTGCTTTTGCACTCATCAAATTTTAGCGCCGTTGCCGGGGAGTTACTTAATTCTAAGTCTTGTAGTGTCTTTTTGTTTTTCTTGTTTAGTTTTTGTTTAGTTTTCTTTTTCCTTTGAGTCTTATCTTGGTTGCTATATGTAGGAAGTTGTATGCATACAAGGAGCAAGTCATTAGACTCCCCACCACTGTTATACGATTCAGAGATTGAGAAAACAGCAAGGCTTAACAAGAAGCTCAGGAAGCAACAACAAGCAAGCACAAGTAACAGTGGTGGTGCGAGTTCTGAGCCAGAGGTTCATACAGCATCTGAGTCAGAAGAGGAGGAACAGTTGACACCTCCACCTACACCACTAGCAATGGCCACTTTGAAAGAATCCTTTACACCGGGTACAGGGGCTGCTAATTCACCAATTGTGCTACCTGCAAACTTGGGAACTTACTCGATTCAGCCTGCTCTGATAGCAGCATTGCCACACTTCAGGGGCACTCCCTCTGAAGATCCACAGGACCATCTAAATGAATTCACAGCTCTTTGCAGGATTCAGAAGTCACAGAATCTAGAAGAAGATACCCTCAAGCTTCTTCTGTTTTCCTTTTCACTGAAAGAGCAAGCAAAGTTATGGTTCAATTCGTTGGCAGCAGGTTCAATGGATACATGGGTGAAGATGGCTACCGCTTTTATGAGAGAATTCTATTCAGCATCCCGGACCAAGAATCTGAAGAAGCAGATTAGTACTTTTAAACAGAAAGATGGGGATGAGTTTCATGAAGCATGGAGTCAGTTCAAGAGCTTGCTTCGCCAGTGTCCTCCCCACAAGTTTGATATTAATACTCAGATGGAGTACTTCTATGAAGGACTTGATACCTTTAACAGGCAGAAACTTGATTCAGCTAGTGGGGGTAACTGGTGGAATTTGATCGGCGATGCAGCTAAGGTGATTGTAGAGAGTCAGGCAGAGAACTCCAGGCAATTTCACTCTAGAGATCGATCTATGGGAGCAACTAGGAGATCTGTGAGTGTTGCCACAACTGATGGGGCCATGGAAAAGAGGATGAGTGCTGTGGAGAATGATATTGCATTGATTGCCAGCTCCTTGAAAGTTGACAAAATTCATACAGTGGCTGCGGTTCAGGTAGTGTGTACCATTTGTTCTTCTAATGATCATATTACTGAGGATTGTCCTAAGTTTCAGCCTATCCCTGAGGAGGAAGATGTGAATTATACTGGGAGGCAGTACAATAAGTACCAAGGTAACAGTAATCATCCACTTTTGAGCTACAAAAGCAACAATGTCTTGGATCCCCCAACCAATCCACCCGGATTTGCTCAGAGACCACCTAGAGATGGACAAACATATGGTCAAAGGCAACAACAACATTATCAAGCTCCAGCGCCTCCAGTAACTACAGGCCCTACCGGATTAGAGGCTATGTTTCAACAGATGATGCTTGATAACAAGAAGATATTGGAGGGGACAAATACAGCAATGAATACTCTCTCCCAAGAAGTCAGAAATATGGATCAAAGACACGGAAAATCCATAGAGCTTTTGGAGCGTCAGATGAGTCAAGTACAACAACTGTTGACTCAACAAAACTTTGGTGAACTTCCTAGCCAACCTGAGGCAAACCCAAAGAATGTGAGAGAATTGCACGCCATGGAGTTGAGAAGTGGGAAGGTAGTAGAGAAAGAGCCAATGTCGAAGAAGGATGCATCAATGATAGAGGAACCGGTTCTGGAGCAAATTGTGTTTGAAAATTCGGAGAACCAAGATTCTGCCCCAGTTCGACCGGTCGAAATCCTTCCAGAAAGTAAAAGTTTAAAGCCAAATCAGGTATCTTCTAAACCTTCTTCTTCCACTGATATTCCAGTTCCTTTTCCTAGCAGGTTGAAGAAGCATGAGAAAGAGGACAAGACCAATGATATATTGGAGATCTTTAGAAAGGTTCAAGTGAACATTCCTCTTCTTGAAGCATTGAAACAAATTCCACAATATGTAAAGTTTCTCAAAGAACTTTGTACTGCTAAGAGGAAGTACAGGCCAACTGAGACGGTAGCTCTGAGTGAAAAGGTATCTGCTGTTCTCCAAAGGAAGCTACCTCCTAAGATGGAGGATCCAGGTCGTTTCACTGTTCCATGCATTGTTGGACATCACAGGTTTTCTGGTGCTTTATTAGATTTAGGCGCTTCTATTAATTTGATGCCCTATTCTGTTTATAACAAACTTAACCTGTCTCAACAATTGCAACCAACTTTGGTGACTATTAAACTTGCTGACAGATCTAGCTGCTACCCTCTTGGTGTTGTTGAAGATGTTTTAGTGCAGGTAGGTGAGCTAATCTTTCCAGCAGACTTCTTCATCTTGGATATGGAGACAGAACCGATGCCCTCTGAGCTTCCATTGATTCTTGGTCGTCCATTCCTGAGGACGGCCCGAACTAAGATTAATTGTTTTGAGGGGACTCTCACAATGAGAGTTGATGATAAAAAGATACGCTTCAACATCTTTGAGGCCATGAAGCACCCAGGTACTTCTAGTGATCATTCATGTTATTCAATTGATGCGTTTGATAGTTTCATGCAGGAATACATTCAGTACTCTATGGAGGAGGATGCTCTGAAGAAAGCCATCGAAATTGGTGAAGAACCCACTCCACCCAGTAGCAATGAGCAATTTCAAAGGGAATTGGATGAACTAGAAGCTAAACCGGGTTACACACCTTCAAGTGTGGGGTGGGATGATGATGAGAAGAGTGCATGAGGATTGAGTCTTCCCGAGACTTGGTCATGGAGGAGGCGTTTTATGATGAAATAGCTGAGCTAAACTCGAGACCGTTTGTACCAACAGGTAAGGGCTCAAAACCCATTCCATTACTGGTTTCTGAAAAGGCACTTCGCCCTTCCATTGAGGTACTCCCTGAACTTGAACTTAAACCGTTACCTGAGCATTTGAAGTATGCATTCTTGGGAACTATTGCAACTTTGCCAGTTATTATTTCTTCAAAGCTAACTGAATTGCAGGAAGAGAAGCTGTTGACAGTTCTTAGGGAATACAAGGAAGCAATTGGATGGACAATTGCTGACATAAAAGGCATCTGTCCCACGTTATGTACACACAGGATATATCTTGAGGAGGGAGCTAAGCCCACAAGGGAAGCTCAACGCAGGCTAAACCCTCCAATGATGGATGTGGTGAAGAAGGAAGTTATCAAACTTCGAGACGCAGGTATAATCTATGCTATCTCTGACAGTAAATGGGTGAGTCCTGTGCAGGTTGTTCCTAAACGTTCTGGCATCACAGTTGTGAAAAATGATGAGAATGTGATGGTGCCACAAAGAACTCAAACCGGATGGAGAGTTTGCATTGACTACCGCAAACTAAATGCAACCACACGTAAGGATCACTTTCCTTTACCCTTTATTGATCAAATGTTGGAGCGTCTTGCAGGTCATGCTTTCTATTGCTTCTTGGATGGGTATTCTGGCTACAACCAGATTGCCATTCACCGAGAGGATCAAGAAAAGACCACCTTCACCTGTCCGTTTGGCACTTTTGCCTACAGACGGATGCCATTCGGGCTCTGCAATGCCCCTGCCACGTTTCAGCGATGCATGATGAGCATATTTTCAGACATGGTTGAGAAAATCATTGAGGTATTCATGGATGATTTTTCAGTTTTTGGTGATTCTTTTGACCTATGTCTCCATCATTTATCTATGGTCCTGAAACGTTGTGTTGACACTAACCTTGTCTTGAATTGGGAGAAATGTCACTTTATGGTGGAACAAGGTATAGTGTTGGGTCATATTGTCTCTGCACGAGGCACTGAAGTTGATAAAGCTAAGGTTGATGTTGTGCGTACCTTACCCCCTCCTTCAACTGTGAAGGAGGTGAGATCTTTTCTTGGACATGCAGGTTTTTATCGCAGGTTTATCAAGGACTTTTCCAAGATATCCAGACCTACGTGTGCATTGCTCCAGAAAGATGTAGCTTTTGACTTCACAGATGAGTGCTTGCAGGCATTCAACAAGCTCAAGGAACTTCTGACAACTGCTCCCATCATACAGGCACCTGATTGGAAATTACCTTTTGAATTGATGTGTGATGCTTCTGATTATGCAGTTGGAGCAGTCTTGGGTCAACATCCAGCACGTTTGCCCCATGTGATTTACTATGCATCCAGGACTTTGAATGATGCTCAGTTGAACTACTCAACTACTGAGAAAGAGCTCTTGGCTGTGGTCTTTGCATTGGAAAAGTTTAGGTCTTACTTGTTAGGAACTAAAGTTGTTATTTACACTGACCATGCTGCTTTGAGATATCTTATGACAAAACAGGATGCAAAGCCCAGGTTGATTCGCTGGATGCTGCTACTTCAGGAGTTTGATATTGAGATCAAAGACAAGAAAGGTACTGAGAATGTGGTGGCAGATCACCTGAGCAGGATCACACATGGATCCAACGTAGAGGAGGATACATTGCCTCTGCGTGACAGCTTCCCTGATGAGCAGCTTTTAGCTCTCAACGTTGATGAGCCTTGGTATGCGGATATTGTTAACTATCTTGTGTCAAAAAGAATACCAAGGGATTACAGCAGAGCTCAGAAGGACAAACTGGTGAAGACAGCAAAGTACTATGTGTGGGATGATCCATATCTGTGGAAACATTGTCCTGATTCGTTGATAAGAAGGTGCGTTCCTGAAACTGAGTTTCCATCTATTTTATCTTTTTGTCACTCACATGTAGGTGGAAGACACTTTGCTGGAAAGAAAACGGCTTTGAAAGTGCTTGAGAGCGGATTCTTCTGGCCAACTCTATTTCGCGATGCACCTGAGTTCTATAAATCTTGTGCCAGATGTCAGCTCACAGGTAACATAGGTCCTAGAGATCAAATGCCCCAACAACCAATTCTAGTTGTGGAAATCTTTGATGTGTGGGGTATTGATTTAATGGGTCCTTTCCCTAGCTCTCACCAAAATGTCTACATTCTACTTGCAGTTGATTATGTTTCTAAGTGGGTGGAGGCAGTAGCCACTCGTACTAATGATGCTGCTGTTGTTTTGAAGTTCTTGAAATCACTGTTTGTTAGATTTGGTACTCCCAGGTACATCATCAGTGATGGAGGTTCCCACATTTGTAACAAGTCTTTTGCAGCTCTACTCAGGAGGTACAATGTTCATCATAAGGTGGCAACACCTTATCATCCTCAGACGAGTGGACAGGTAGAAGTCTCCAACAGGCAAATCAAGCAAATTCTGGAGAAAACTGTTGGACCAAACCGCAAGGATTGGAGTCAACGCTTAGATGAAGCGCTGTGGGCATACAGGACTGCTTACAAGACACCGATTGGGATGTCTCCCTATCGGTTGGTCTATGGGAAAGGATGCCATCTTCCGGTGGAGCTTGAACACAAGGCATATTGGGCTGTTAAACAGTTTAACTTTGATATTGATGATGCAGGTGTTCATAGGACATTACAGTTGAATGAGCTTGATGAAATTCGACACAATGCTTATGAATCTAGTCGAATTTACAAGGAGAAAACAAAGACCTTCCATGATCAGATGATTAAGAAGAAATCTTTTGTTGTTGGACAGAAGGTTTTGGTGTTCAACTCGCGTCTGAAGTTGTTTCCAGGTAAGCTTCGATCTAGATGGATAGGTCCTTTTGTTATACTTAATGTGTTTGCCCATGGTGCATTAGAACTTCTCAATCCAAAGGACGACAACATATTCAAAGTAAATGGACAACGTGTCAAGCCATTCTACGAGCCAATGCATGAGAAGGATGTGGAGGAAGTACCTCTCCAAGATCCTGTGATTATGGAATGATTTGAAGTGTACTATCTGGCTGAAGACGTTAAACTTAGCACTACTTGAGAGGCAACCCATGTTGATGGAGAAGCGAGGACAACAGATTTGCTTTCTTAAACCCTTCTCCTTTTGTTTTATTTATCCATGATTAGTGTGTTTTGTGTGTGTTATGTGCTTCAATCCATGCTTGTTTGATGTATTGCATACTTTAGAATTGTTTTACATTGAGGACAATGCAAATTTCAAGTGTGGGGTGGGGTTTATAGCATGTACTTAGCGTCTAGAGTAAATTTTTCGTTTTTAGGTGTTTTTTTCGGAACTATGCAGTGTACTGTGTTGGGTGAATTTTCGAAAATAGCTAGATGACTCAGAAAATTCTGAAATTTTACAGGCGTGTTGATATATGTGTCTAGTTTATCCTGTTACAATTTCAGCTCATTTGAACGAATGGTTAATTTTAGAGAATTTTTACAAGATTGGTGAGCAGTTCAGGGAAATTTTCAGAAAAAGCTACAGTGGTCATTTCGACCCATCGAAAATTCACCGGAAACTGAGTCTTTTCTTTGTTTTCTAATGTGTCTTAGTGTTTAAAGAAGAGTCTTAGGAGCCCTTAACTAGTCCATGATGTGATTATATCTTCCTATATTGTGACTAAGAGTGAACATTTGCTTACATGATTGAATTTCTTTGGTTAATCTTGATGTTTGGTGCATATGCTAATGTGTAGTGGATGTAGAAACAGGTTAACATGGTACAGATCTTTTGAGCATGCTTAAAACTTTGTCGAGATTCATTAACCTTGTGAGCGACTGAGCCTAAATGTGATATACATGCTTTCTTTCTTGTGTGTCAATTGCTTGCTACAGATTAAGTTAATGGACTCTAGAGATTACTAGAACTTGCTCTTGTGCTTATCGAAACTTATAGTCAATACTTGTTTTGATTGAGGAAGTGATAAAGGCATCTAGGATCTTCCACCATTGCCATATGAAGCATGTGTCCCATATTTTGTGTACACAAGATGTGCACCCCTTAGTTAACCACTTTGAGCCTACATGTTTAAACTTTTTGTCATCACCCGCATAATCCTAACCTTGAAGCTTAGAATAGTTTTATCTCTACCTTGTTCTAGAACTTAGTAGAGCTGTATATGAGACAGGTACATGAAGATCAAGGTGACAGTTGGTGAAGGTGATGCAAAGGAATAAGTGTGGGGTATCAAGCTAGTGTTTTGTAATGAAAAAGAGCCGAAAAGAAAGAAAAAAAATAAAAATAAAAGAAATCGGCAAAAGAAGAAAGAAAATTGATTCTTTGTGTTCTAGCTTGATACCCCGGTTTGACAGTTGATGTTAAGAATGATGTGTAGGCCCAACAAGATGAAATCTGGCCACAATGGTGATGCATATGATGAGAGTTAAATGGTGAAGATGTTTCAATAGTTGTAAAGTTCGAGAGAAGGTCTCTCATATGGTGCTCTACTAGGTTTTAGAACTTTTGCTTGAATTCCATATCCGTTTGTTCTTTGAACCTAAGAGTTTAGCCCCTTTACAACCTATTGAAGTCCTTTTTGATCCTCAAGATAGACTACCTTTGATCTGTGGAGATAAGTCACAAGAGTTGAGCATATGGTTCGGTCCATTTGGCAAGTAATTGAGTTGAGTGAATACCTTAGACATATTATGAGAGAAACACTCTTGAGAGCATATCTATGTGAGGTTGAATCTTGACTTGTTTGTTGCATGCTACAGCTTTACATTCACCATGTTATGTCTTCGTTCTACATATTACATGTATACCATGCATTGACATTAACCTTCGAAATTCTATGGATTGAAATTGATTTATTGTGTGAGCTTGGTGTTACATTGTAGGAAGATTGCTGAGACGTTGTGTTAAGGGCATTAGAGTTTGTCTGTGTTGAGTCAGTTTTGAGTCTTAGTTTAGTGTATTGCTCGAGGACTAGCAATGTTTAAGTGTGGGGTATTTTGATAGTTGCATAAATATGCAACTTTCTTGGTCTTTAATGTATTCCCTATACTTAGATTCTTGTTATGAATTGAGCATTTTAACTATGTTTTATTGTTTTATAGGTCTTTTGGAGAATTATGACAAAAGGAGCACATTAAGCTGATTTTGGGAATTCTGCCTGCAACTAGTCAGTCAACTTCGACAGAGGACTGGGAACGGACCAGGAGGAATTAAATTATGATTTTTACATGCTTGGAAAGCCCTGGATGTCTAGTTTCCGTAGACGCTTCCGGAACATCATTCCGAATTTTCTAGAGGAAGTTATGGTCGATTTACTACAGAGAGGTCATTCTGCTCGGAAATGCTGACTGTGGACCGAAATGCGTATTTGGAGGCCCAAGTCTTATTGTGATGATCATGGACGAATTTGTGGACTTGGACCCAACTAATTACTGATTTGGATTGTGGAAAAGAAGCCAAAAGCTGAAGGCATTAATTAGTTGGATTTGTTTTGGGCTAGGGTTTCCTTGTCAGCTTGGTGTTGGACCAATGAGGAAAAGGAGATTAAAACTCCTAGAGCCATCACGTGAAAGAGAGGCACGCACTTGAGGAGAAAAATCAGATTGGGAGCAGAGAGTTAACGCAAGGAGAAGCTGCTGCCGACTAGGGTTTTCCATCTCTGTTTGTATCAAAACTCCTCCATCATGTTTTGCTATTATATTCTTATGATTATGAGTAGCTAAACTCCATAGTTAGGGGCTGATCGAAGCCCTAGATATGCTACGATTTTGAACCCCAGTTGATTTTAATAACTATTTGGATGAGTTTTATTCACTGATTATCCCATTGATGATTTCTATCTTATGTATCTATGGTGATCAACGTAGTTGCATGATATAGGATCTAGCATCTAGAATGTGTACATGACCACCATACCATTGCATGTTCAATAAAGATAATACAGGCTCCTGTGTGAATGAATCCTAGGTGATGTAAGAGCACCCACCATAGTAGCTCTTGAAGCTTTGTTGTTCTTCAAACATTCTTCAATCTTAATGACTCTAGTTCTCTAGGCTTACACCACCATATGTATAAGTCGGTTGATTAGGGATCAAGAAAGAGCGGACACCATTCCCTCTTTCATGCCAAGTAAGGGAGTGTAATATGCAAGATGACTTAACCATAGCTCGTGCATGGGGAACATTCATCCATGGTTATTAGAATTAGTTTGGGGAGTCGTAGGATGTCTAGGGTGGAGAGAACTGCCTAACTCCCATCACATTTGATTTACATCAATATTTACTTTTCTGAAATTTACTGTTTTCTGTTATTTACTTTATTTGGCCGAATTATTTCGGCAACCAAATCAATCCCGTTTTAAACCAAAATTTACGTGGTAGTCCGCCACTGTATCTAGTGTCTTGTGTTCAAATTTCGTGTTCATTGTTCAAGTAAATATTTAATTATAATTTTCGAAGTGTCTAGAGGTCGAGAATTCCAGTTTTCTGGAATTCGCGTCTTTTGTGTTTTGTTGTGTCATAGACTTAGTCTCACTAACTCCTCGTGTTCGATAACCCTTGTATATGAGTATTACATCGATATATCTTGAAAATATAAGGTATCTTTGAGAGGTGCTTTTGCACTCATCAGTAAGCATATGGTTTTGTTTCATTGGTGCATATAGTTGTCATATGAGGTTTTTCCATAAAAATTCACAAAGTGCTTTTCGTTCGTTTCTTTGATATATGCAAGTCACTCTTTGTAATTTATTATCTTCCACCTGCATATACTATTGAGTGAATAACCATGCTTCGAGAGAAAAGAAGAGAGTATGCCTAGAGAGGAGGATTAAACTAGCTTAACATGTCTACATGCTTACTTTTTGTCCTTATATGTTTTTATTGATGTTACATGTTCATGAAGCTCGGAATTTTCGTGCTTACCATTCTCATGCATTAACTTGAAAGCTATGTGTACATACGAGCCTGAGACAAATTGTTATGGGCAATAGTTTGTTTAGAGTCTTATTTAGTTTAGTTTGCTAAGGGACTAGAAAAGGATAAGTGTGGGGTAGTTGATAGGAGCACAATGTGCGACGATATTATATGCTTATGCCCTCATTTATGCTTTGTTTAACCCTTATTTGTCTAAGATTGAGTCATAATTTAGTTTAGTGTTAATTTGGTAGAGTTTTGGTAAAATATGCTTAATTGTCCGAAAAATGACTAAATATGAAAAATATGGAAAATAGTGCTAAATATGTCTTTTTCGTGATTTTGAGATGAGTAAAAATATGATCTATCTTTGTCCGAATTCAATGAAATTTGGTGTGCTTAATATTCATATACTGAGAAATGTTGTGTTAAATTTTCAGATCAATCGGAGTTCGGGAAGTCACCCAAAAGATGGCTGCAAAACAGCAGTTCGAGCAAACCAATCCAGGGACTTCCAGGATTTTCCTGGGACTTTGATCTAACTTCGAAAAATCATTCCCGATTACTCACAAGGATTTTGATCGAGCCCTTTTATGGGGAGATGGCTATATGTGTATAGTTTATTTGAGACTTGGAATCGCATCAATCGGAGCTCCGAGGAGGGAGATATGCCGGAGTTACTGCAACAACATCAAGTCTGCCGATTCCAGGATGCTACTGCCTCCTTTTTGCAAATTCTGTTTTCAATGGATCATATGGTGTACAAATGCATATGTGAAGATGGTCCAAGCTTAAGGAAGGAAGGAGGATGACACCAAGACAAGGCATTGAAGAAGAATATGAAGAATGAAGTTCTCCTAGTCAAACTAGGAGAAGCTGCCAGAAGAGGCAGATTTGTGCCAGGATGATGCTGCCGGCAATAAGGACATTTTCAGTGGATCAAGACCTATCAAATGAATTCCAAAGATTATTCAAGAAGTCCATGAAGATGTGAAGCCCAAGTCTTGAAGAAAAATTCAGAAAGAGAAAACCTAATTAGACGATGAAAGGAAGGTTTCAAATCCTTAACCAACTTGGTTTTCTGGTTTCCTTGTGCACAAAGGGCTGCCGGCAACAACTAGTTTTTCCCCTATAAATAGCCAACTTTTACACAGAAAAACTTGTCACATTCCAAAGCAAAAATCTAGCCAAAGCTCTACCTAAATTCCCCCAAGAATCCTAGACAAAAACCCTAGCCAAAACCACCTCCACCACACCCAAAGTTTCTGCCGAAACCTTGGTACCTTGCTGCCGACACCTCCAACTGCCGAGCAGCAGCCTCCATCCGATTACCATAAACCGCCGGATCCATACACGACGAAGTCTCCAAGGTTTCTAATGTGTGATCCACTCCCTACTCTTGGCTTTGTAATTTTTGTTTTAGTTATGTTAAACTTTGTCTATAAAGTTAGCATGAATTCTTGGTTTCAATTTGTATGTCTATGTATGAATTGGATTGAAATTTGGTTTTATGATTTGCATGTTCAATTTGTTTTCTTTATCTTTAGTTGGAGTTTGGATGTAAGAATACAAATTGCATGTTAAAAAGTAAGGAAAATATGATGTAAATTGATAGGGTAGGATTCGGCAAGCATGTTCACTTTGATTCTAGTAATTCGTTCTTGGTTTAGTCTTTAAATCCGTGTGCCGCAAAGATTGGTATTTAGCATAGTCGCGATATGTTTTGAGTATTGATCTTATATCTGTCAACATGATAGGACTAGAGTGGTTTAAACGACTATGCATGTTAACAAGAAGTGGTGACGCCTTGCTTGATTGATATGTTTCCGACTAAAAAGACCTTGTGCCTAATTACTTTGCATGTTTGATTTCGACGATAAGTGTTCTCAAATGTGTTTAGTATAACTTTAGGGTTAGACGATAAGTTAATCTTGAAGTACTTGAGAGTCTTAATATATTAGTAATCCGATAAGGAGCTAATTAGGTTGGAACTAAGTCGGATCTAGGATATTGTGTACCCTTGCCGTATGTCTTGTTTTGTCAATTTGCTAAGTATTTTGATTGCTTTTGTGTTAGTGCTTTGTGGAAGAATGTCGACCAAACATGTAAATATTAGACTTAGGATTTATTTTCAGCAAGTTATTTCGTGTCTAGTGTAGGGCAGCCCTAGGGCTGCCGATCCATTTTATTCCCCCATATTTGTGACGTTTTGTATATATGTATATATGTTTTTGTCTAACAATTTCATATCTCAGGTACCCTTAATCCCCGGCTTAGAACGATCCCTACTTGCTTATACTACTAACGATATTTTGTAAGGTTTATTATTGTGTGCGAGCTTAGGTTCCCATCAATTTTTAAGCTTAGGCTCCCATCAATTAACCTCTTGCTTCTCACTAAGCATTGAAGACACAATAACCGGTAGTGTATCTTATTCTCCAAGATAAACATACTTTAAGTGACTAGGGAGCTCTTTAAGTTCTAACTTTGGGACCTCTTCCACGCTTGGTCGAAATTTAGTTGTGGCACTTGGAATTGACAAGAACGAATCAAACACCTTGTTGTATGGCCGAGCCTCTATCTCTCCACAAACTTCTACTAGACTCGGCATCATCATAAAAGGCTCGGCAATGTTGCTAGGCTCGGCAATGCAGCCCTTCACTTGTTCAAACGTGACTCGTTCTCCCTTCTTGTCAAATCCGACCCCTTGCTCAATCGCTAATTGCTATGCGTCAAGGGAGGTCGCACTACCAGAAAAGGGGTTATAGCCGACGATATGGGAAAAAACGGCCGACGAAATAGTACCTTCAGCTATAACTCCTTATAGCCGACGAATTACTATTTCGTCGGCCACATCGTCGGCTATAATATTATAGCCGACGACTGCCGACAACTCGTCGGCTATAACTATAGGCGACGAAACGTTTTTGGTTATAGCCGACGAGGAAGGTATTCGTCGGCTATAAGAGTTATAGCCGACGAAAAGTTTTGGTTATAGCCGACGAGGAGGGTATTCGTCGGCTATAACTCTTATATCAGATCGACCTCAGCAGGGAGCTCATTCGTCGATGAAATCGTCCAAAACGCTCTGAAATCGTCCAAAACCTCGGCCATAACCTTGAAAGGTACGTATATTGCTGTGTGTGTTGATTTAGTTGGTTATATGCAGAGGTGTGTTAATTTAGAGTTTAATTAGAATAAATGTGTGATTAATTTGATATATATATATATATATATATATATATATATGTGTGTGTTGAGATGAGATTATTAATGGGTTGATATATATGTTGTATTGGTTAGATAGAATTGAAGTTTTGTTGAAGATTAGTGATTGATTGTTGATTTATAGGTGATTTTAGATGAATTTGATGAAAAAATGTATATATATATTAATTAATTTAATTGTAATTAAAAATATATTGTTGGTATATATAAAAAATACATTGTGTTTAATTAATTAGGGAGATTGACGATGTTTTAATTAATTTAGGGATGCATGTGTATATATATATATATATGTGTGTGTGTGTGTGTGTAATGATGAATTTTTTAATTAATTAGTACGTGCGTACGTACGTAGTACGTGCATATATACATATCTATATATAGCTATATTTATTTCTTGAATTTACAGGATGGACAAGAGTTGGATTACCCTTGGAAGATGGGATCAGGCGTATCATGATGGAGTTAGGAGTTTCCTGGATTTTGTGATGGCTAACTGTGGAGACACTACACTTCATTATTGTCCGTGTAAAAAGTGCAAGTGTACCACCCCACGACACCGGTTTTCCATAGAGACAGTGGAGCAACACCTGGCTAGATATGGATTTTGGGTCCTATACACTAATTGGATTTATCACGGTGAACCAGAGTTTGCGGGTCGTCATGATCATGGACAATTTGCCGAGAGAGGGAGTTCCTCCAATGATCCAACAACGAACTGGATCAACGATATGTTTCCTCGTGAGAGCGGTGTCTTTGAGGAAGCACCAGATGTGCAACTCCCACCTCCGGAGATGGAGTGTTTCCCTAATATTGAGCCACTCGAGCCATTACCCCGATCTCCGGTCAACACAAGTGGTATGGAAAAGTACAACAACCTGATCGCATTGCAACAGACTCCGTTGTACCCCGGATGCAGTAAGACTATCCTTGAATCTGTCATGGGAGTGATGAAGATCAAAACGGAGAACAAAGGCACTGTCAAATCGGTTGATGATTGGCTTCGGCTATGGGGTGGGGCGATGCCCCCCGGACATCGGCTTCCTACCAGTCATCATAAGGTGCGACATATCCTTAAAGATCTCGGCCTTTCCTACATCAAGATTCATGCATGCATATACGATTGCGTTCTGTTTTACGGGGAAGGACTTGCAGATCTTGAATACTGCCCAGTATGCAATACAGAGCGGTATAAGTTCACTCCTAAAGGGAACAAGAAAGCTGTGAAGATACTTCGGTACTTCCCGCTGATTGATAGGCTTGAGCGGTTGTTCATGTGTGCTTTCACGGCCGAAGCTATGAGATGGTGGGCTGAGAGGAATGTGCCTGACGATGACACCCTTAGACATCCCGCCGACGGAGAGGCTTGGAAGAAGAACGTGTTGGAGTTTCCTGAATTTGCATCAGAGGTTCGAAATGTTTGGCTAGGGCTATCATCCGACGGTTTCAACCCTTTTGGCAAGAAAGAGCTTCAGTACAGTGTGTGGCCAGTTATTTTGATTTCGTACAACTTTCCACCGTGGATGTGCATGAAGAAGGAATATAACATGCTGACATTGTTGATTCCAGGCCCAGGTTATCCGGGAAAGTGTCTCGATGTGTATTTGAGACCCGTAATTTAGGAGCTTCGGTACTTGAGTCTGAACGGCCACCTGGTCTACGACCGGTTCAAAAATGAGATGTTCCGGATGCATGCCATGCTTGTTGGCACGATCAGTGACTTTCCTGGGAGGGGTATGTTGTCGGGCAGCGTCACCAGGGGTTACAGGGCTTGTTCAGAGTGCATGACTGTTGATTGCTCCAGTCCTCATTGTAGCAAGATTGTCCAGATGCGTCACCGTCGTTGGCTTCCGCATGACCATCCATTTAGGGACGATGCACAGGCTTTTGATGGGACTGAAGAAAGGGGTTGGGCACCGGAGCAATGGACAGGGGAGGAAATATTGGTAGTGTTGAATGAGTATGACTTTGGTCCACTTAGCAATCATCCCGATGTGTTGCGCACGATTCCAGAGAGGCCGGATCGGTATAGGTTCTGGTCACACAAGAGCATCTTATGGGAACTTCCTTATTGGGCCAGGTTGGCTACCAGATACTACCTGGATGTCATGCATATAGAGAAGAACGTGGGTGAAGCCGTGGTTGGCACAGTTTTGAATTGGGAGAAGAAAACAAAAGACACCCCCAAGGCACGCGTTGATCTGAGAAATATGGGACTGCGGGACCATTTGTGGTTGAGAGAGGGCAGGAGCAAAATGCCCCAAGCTCCTTACACCGTCACCAGGGACCAGAAACATGAAATCTTTGGATGGCTGAGTAATGTCAGGTAACTTTTTATTAGGCATGTATTCCCTAAAGAATCCATCTGTTGTTGGACGACTATATATGCATGAAATCTAATTGTTGTTAATGGCTATGCAGGTATCCTTATGGCTATGCGGGTAACATAAGCAAGTGTGTTAACTACCGAGACAACAAGATGTACGGATTGAAGAGTCACGACTGCCATGTACTGCTTCAACGCCTCTTCCCTATTTTCATTCGAGCGTACTTGGAGGATGAAGTGGTTGAGCCGTTGGTGGCGTTGTCAAGATTCTTCCAGAAGTTATGCGCTAGAGAAGTTAGAAAATCAGACCTCATGAGAATGCATGAGGAAATCGTTTTTATCTTGTGCAAGTTCGAGAGGATATTTCCCCCAAACTTCTTTAACATCATGCCTCACCTGATGATCCATCTTCTCCAACAATTGTTGCTTACCGGTCCCGTACACTACACTTGGATGTATCCCATCGAAAGGTACATGTTATTCATAAATTTGATTTATACATGTTTTTAAATAAAAGTTGCATGCTCTTAACATGCACTTGTTAACCTTGCAGACAACTTGGAGACTACAAGAAATATGTGCACAATAAATCTGCGCCTGAGGGGTGTATTGCTGAAGCTTACATTGCGCATGAGTGTGTAACGTATGCCAAGTTGTACTTGGGAGCGATGGAGGACCCCCCACAACATCCAAGTCGAGATGACCCCGAGTTCAACCTATCTATCGTCGCCAACTCTGTTGTACCATACGGAAGCTTCAAGAAAAAGGGTGTGGACAAGTTGCCTGACCATGAGGTAGGGATTGCCCACTGGTGGGTTCTAATAAACTGTCCGGAGGTACAATATTGGAAACGTCACCATCTTCACTGCAAGGAAGTTCGCGGTGATGTCGAGTACCACAACACGACGTTTGCAGACTATTTTCCACAATGGGTAAGTGTATAAATATATATATTAGATGGCTTTCTTTTACAGTTCCCTATTCTTTAATCATAAACACACCGAGTGATTTGAGTTATATTTTTCAGCTGATGCAAGTGGCTGCGAGGGGTGGTCATACAAATTACTCAGAGGAATTGAGGCTGTTGTCGATGAAGCCGATATCTTCCACAGTCCGCCCAATGTGTGATGTCAACGGCGTTAAGTATATATGTGAAGCTAGAGACGGGGAACGCAAAACACAGAATTGTGGGGTGATGGTCGATGGTGCAGAGGGGGGCGTGGATTTTTACGGTGTCCTGCAGTCAGTTGTTGAACTCATTTATGGGAACCGCATGAAAGTCCACTTGTTCAAGTGTCGATGGTTTGATACTAGGCCGCACCGCATACGGATCGATCAGTACGGCATACTTTCGGTGAATACCGCCACTAGTGTGTATGAAGACGACCCCTTTGTTTTCACCACAGCGGCCAAAAAGGTCTTTTATCTTGACGATCCATTGAACAAAGGCACGTGGAAGGTAGTTAACCATGTGTCTCAGCGAGACATATACAGTGCTACCACACTTGGTGTGAGCACAGAGTGTCAAGAAGCGACCGCATACCAAGAGCCGGACGCCGGCGACATTTCGGAATCCTCCACCATCCGCGATAATAATGTGACGCCGGGCAGAGTGGTTCGACTTCCTAGGGGTCAGGTGCCCATGTATGATGTTAATCCGAATCGTCTATATCAGGCAGACGATGACTCAGACGACGAGTACGAGCACCGGTTGCCAGATATTAACTACTATACTACGTCTGACTCAAGTGATGAGGATGATTCTGATTATTATCCTTAGTATACTGTTTATGTATGTATTTGTGTACGATGGTGCATGCATGTATGAAAATATTTTTTGTCCTTAATTACCGTTTTCCGAATTTATGGGAAATTGTATTGAATTGTTTGTGCGATATTCAGGAATTTATCAGGTGAAATAGGCAATTTTCAGGCCCTAAATGGAAAATTTTCAGAAAGATCAGCATTATAGCCGACGAAATGGACCACAATTCGTCGGCTATAATGCCCATACTGTAGCCGACGACTTGCAATTCGTCGGCTAAAGTATATTGACCGAAACCATACGTAGACCGTTCAAATGCAAAAGTGTCGTGAAATAAGATACGACCGAAATATTGAAATACGACTACGGTTGAAAAATGGGAAGATTCCGACAAAATCTGTGTGCCGAATGTTGCGGTTAGGTGTTTTTTACTTCCGTTTTCCAATGGGTAGCCTGACGGTCGGTAAATATTTGGAGGAAAATTTTTATACGGTTAGTTGCGTCGCATCGATTTGAAACTATTCTCTGTTGAAGGTCAGTCCAAAAAACGTCATTTAGACGGGCCAATTGCCGTTTTAAAGCGTTTAGAGGTTTGACTTTGCAGTTTGACCGTCCCGATCGAGCCTTTAACGTTGTCAGATGTAGTTGGATTTTTTTTCATACATGTATTTAATCTTAACGGTGATATCTGACGGTTGGAATAGATTTTCCTAACTTTTAGATTCGAAATCGGAACATATGCACTAATGTTCCTTAACTTATTTATTAAGTGTTTAAGTGAATGTATAGTTTCAAATAGTTACCATACGGAGACCGTTCAAATGCAAAAGTGTCGTGAAATAAGATACGACCGAAATATTGAAATACGACTACGGTTGAAAAATGGGAAGATTCCGACAAAATCTGTGTGCCGAATGTTGCGGTTAGGTGGTTTTTACTTCCGTTTTCCTATGGGTAGCCTGACGGTCGGTCAATATTTTGAGGAAAATTTTTTTACGGTTAGTTGCGTCGCATCGATTTGAAACTATTCTCTGTTGAAGGTCAGGCCAAAAAACGTCATTTAGACGGGCCAATTGCCGTTTTAAAGCGTTTAGAGGTTTGACTTTGCAGTTTGACCGTCCCGATCGAGCCTTTAACGTTGTCAGATGTAGTTGGATTTTTTTTCATACATGTATTTAATCTTAACGGTGATATCTGACGGTTGGAATAGATTTTCCTAACTTTTAGATTCGAAATCGGAACATATGCACTAATGTTCCTTAACTTATTTACTAAGTGTTTAAGTGAATGTATAGTTTCAAACAGTTACCATACGGAGACCGTTCAAATGCAAAAGTGTCGTGAAATAAGATACGACCGAAATATTGAAATACGACTACGGTTGAAAAATGGGAAGATTCCGACAAAATCTGTGTGCCGAATGTTGCGGTTAGGTGTTTTTTACTTCCGTTTTCCTATGGGTAGCCTGACGGTCGGTCAATATTTTGAGGAAAATTTTTTTACGGTTAGTTGCGTTGCATCGATTTGAAACTATTCTCTGTTGAAGGTCAGGCAAAAAAACGTCATTTAGACGGGCCAATTGCCGTTTTAAAGCGTTTAGAGGTTTGACTTTGCAGTTTGACCGTCCCGATCGAGCCTTTAACGTTGTCAGATGTAGTTGGATTTTTTTTCATACATGTATTTAATCTTAACGGTGATATCTGACGGTTGGAATAGATTTTCCTAACTTTTAGATTCGAAATCGGAACATATGCACTAATGTTCCTTAACTTATTTACTAAGTGTTTAAGTGAATGTATAGTTTCAAACAGTTACCATACGGAGACCGTTCAAATGCAAAAGTGTCGTGAAATAAGATACGACCGAAATATTGAAATACGACTACGGTTGAAAAATGGGAAGATGCCGACAAAATCTGTGTGCCGAATGTTGCGGTTAGGTGTTTTTTACTTCCGTTTTCCTATGGGTAGCCTGACGGTCGGTCAATATTTTGAGGAAAATTTTTTTACGGTTAGTTGCGTCGCATCGATTTGAAACTATTCTCTGTTGAAGGTCAGGCAAAAAAACGTCATTTAGACGGGCCAATTGCCGTTTTAAAGCGTTTAGAGGTTTGACTTTGCAGTTTGACCGTCCCGATCGAGCCTTTAACGTTGTCAGATGTAGTTGGATTTTTTTTCATACATGTATTTAATCTTAACGGTGATATCTGACGGTTGGAATAGATTTTCCTAACTTTTAGATTCGAAATCGGAACATATGCACTAATGTTCCTTAACTTATTTACTAAGTGTTTAAGTGAATGTATAGTTTCAAATAGTTACCATACGGAGACCGTTCAAATGCAAAAGTATCGTGAAATAAGATACGACCGAAATATTGAAATACGACTACGGTTGAAAAATGGGAAGATGCCGACAAAATCTGTGTGCCGAATGTTGCGGTTAGGTGTTTTTTACTTCCGTTTTCCTATGGGTAGCCTGACGGTCGGTCAATATTTTGAGGAAAATTTTTTTACGGTTAGTTGCGTCGCATCGATTTGAAACTATTCTCTGTTGAAGGTCAGGCCAAAAAACGTCATTTAGACGGGCCAATTGCCGTTTTAAAGCGTTTAGAGGTTTGACTTTGCAGTTTGACCGTCCCGATCGAGCCTTTAACTTTGTCAGATGTAGTTGGATTTTTTTTCATACATGTATTTAATCTTAACGGTGATATCTGACGGTTGGAATAGATTTTCCTAACTTTTAAATTCGAAATCGGAACATATGCACTAATGTTCCTGAACTTATTTACTAAGTGTTTAAGTGAATGTATAGTTTCAAATAGTTACCATACGGAGACCGTTCAAATGCAAAAGTGTCGTGAAATAAGATACGACCGAAATATTGAAATACGACTACGGTTGAAAAATGGGAAGATTCCGACAAAATCTGTGTGCCGAATGTTGCGGTTAGGTGTTTTTTACTTCCGTTTTCCTATGGGTAGCCTGACGGTCGGTCAATATTTTGAGGAAATTTTTTTTACGGTTAGTTGCGTCGCATTGATTTGAAACTATTCTCTGTTGAAGGTCAGGCCAAAAAACGTCATTTAGACGGGCCAATTGCCGTTTTAAAGCGTTTAGAGGTTTGACCAAAAGTTGACCAGGGAATAGCCGACGAAATAATTAACTTCGTCGGCTAAACTCTTGCGATCCGCGCCGTTTCATTGTCCGCCGTTGGATGGGCGAGATCTGACGGCTGCTGAGAGCGTGAAGTATAGCCGACGAGATTCATATTATAGCCGACGACATTCATATTATAGCCGACGATATACTTAACTTCGTCGGCTATAACCGGCCCGCAAAGCCCAACTTCGGCCCGGCCCGAATTTTGGCCCGACCCGTCAGAGATGACTATAGCCGACGAATTAAAATTACATCGTCGGCTATAGTCCTTCGATTTAAACCGAAACAGAGGGCGCCTCCCTCATTTTCTGCTAACCCTAAATCTTCAAATTCCCACCTGCCGCAGTCGCCAGCCCCTCCCCGACGCCGACCGACCACCACGGACGCCGACCGACCCTCACCCTCCCTACCCTCCCCCTCCCCGCCCCCTCCCCGTCCTGCCCGACCCCTCCCCGACCAGAAACCCCCTGCCGCCGCCGCCCCGAGCCGCCGTAGCCGCCCCTGTCGCAGCTGCCGTAGCCGCCCCTGCCGCAGCCGCCTCTGCCGCCCCTGCTGCAGCCGCCCCTAGCCGACCCGAAACCCGCTGCCGCCGCCGCCCCTGCCGCCGTCGCCGCCGCCCCTGCCGCCGTCGCCGCCGCACCGCACCACCGGTCCTCGTCCAGACTGCACCACCATGTCAGGTAGTCCCGATCGAGCCTCATTTAGGGTTTTTATTAATTTTGTCGAATTTTGTGAATTTTAGGGTTTTTGTGAATTTTTTGTGGAATTTAGGGTTTTTGTGAAATTTATGGAATTGTGTGGATTTTTTGTTAAATTTGTTAATTTTGTGGAATTTATATACTAATTTTGTGGATTTTTTGTTAAATTTACGGTTTTTATATACTAATTGTGGAATTTTGTTGAATTTATATACTAGTATACTAATTTATATACTAATTTATATATAATTAGGTATAAATATTTTGTGTAATTTTTAGGAGGATATATATATATATATATATATATATATATTTTTTTTTCGGAATATATATATATAATTAGGTATAAATATATTTAGGTATATATATAATTAGGTATATATACATTGAATGAAGTTTTTAATTTTTTTGTGGAATTTTTGTGCAATTTATGGGTGCAGGAAACCGCCACTTTGTAGATCGATGGCTTGGCAGACGGACCGAGAGCGACCCCGACGCTCAGGCAGGAGCCAGCCGTGGGGGGAGCGAATCCAGCGGTCGTCGGGGCCTAGGCCGGCCTATGAGTCGACGAGAGGAGACGTTGATGGGATTGACCCCGAGCGATCCACGTGGGGGCTCCTCGTATGAGTCGACGGGAGCGGGCCCTGAGTCGAGTGTCGGAGGAGGACGCAGAGCCACCCGACCCCAGTGCACTTCAGCACTGTTCCAGGATCGGCAGCCGACCCCACCGCGCGCCGATCTGGACCCTCCAGAGATGCTCCCTGTCCCCCCACAGCGACAACGTCCACAGTTACGGGGCCCACCGTCAGGGGGAGCAGGCCCCTCAGGGTCCGCGCCCCGTATGTCTCCGCCATCGGGGATGTACATGGTCCAGTTCGTCCCTGCCATTCCTGAGTACGACGCCAGGGGGAGGCAGATTTGGAGGCACGACCGGCCCCACGAGATTCCCTGGGAGGAGGCCTACTTCTACAGTCCTTTCGACTCAGAGGACTGCCGCGGCCTGTGGGCCGTTCGTGAGAAGGACAAGCAGTACAACGACGCAGGTAATTGGTTAGTTTAATTAATTATTTAGATTGTTTAATTAATTATTTAATTAGTTAGTTTAAATAATTATTTAACTATGTATTCATTATAATTATGAAACAGGCGTCCTCGTCAATAAACCCGCGGGGACGAGACGGACCAGAGGGCCAGCGAACATGTCGACCCTGGAGAGGGAGCTGGCCGGTGGGATCAGAGAGATCCTGCCCGGTCCCGGTGAGGATGGACGCCCGATTGAGCGGAGAGACACCACCACCAAGTACATCAACGCGACGGGCATGCTCGTGCGGGACAGGGTCCCACTGTTGTGGCCCGACTGGGGCTCTGTGCCCGATGAGATCAAGGCGCGAGTGTACAATGCACTGTCGGTGAGTTAAATATGATTTTTATTATAGAAAATAAACATTTATGAATTCAGTCCTTATAACTATATAAAAATATTTTCTAATTAATTTATAATATTGCAGCAATGGTTTAGAGTCCATCCTACCTTGGACTGGTGGAGAGACGAGCAGCTGAAGAACAGGTTATGTGTTTTGCTTTTTTTTGTATAAATATATTTATTGGCAGTGTACGAATATATCTAACAGTTGTGTTCTGTTAATATAGGTACTCCGAGTGGAAGAACGAGCTGTCCACGCACTACAGGACGTACCATGTGGAGCAGCGCTTGGGGCGAGCTGCAACCCCCCACGAGTTCCGGTACAGGGAGTACGAGTGGTTATGGCTGGTAGCCTACTTCGGGAGCGACAGGGTCTCGGTAAGAAAATTTAGCCTGCTAGTATATAACTTTTTAATGTTATTTAATAATTAAATTATGTAGTTACTTAATTAAATTAATTAGTTAGTTAGTTAGTTATTAGTTATTAAATTAAGTTAGTTGGTTAGTTACGTAGTTAGTTAGTTCGTTACTAAATTAAATTAAATTAAATTAAATTAGGTAGTTAGTAAGTTAGTTAGTTACTAAATTAAATTAGTTAGTTAAGTAGTTACTAATTAAATTAAATTAGTTAGTAACTAAATTAGTTAATAATTTTATTTTGGTTAGTTCCTAATATTTTAATTTAGTTACTAATTTATATTTGCGTTTATATGTTCGTTCTTATAATACAGAAAATCTCGCGGACGAACAGCGACAACCGCAGGAGGAACGAGCACCCCCACCACGGCGGCGCCCGCTCCTGGAGGCAGTGGGCAGAGATGGCGAGGAGGGACCGACCGCTGAGGCCGTTGTCGTGGATTCATGCGCAGATGTATCCGGGGCGTCCCGACCAAGTGGTAAGTATTCGCCCATCTTCAATAAAACTGTTTCATTAAATTAATTTATATATATATATATTTTTTAATTCGTTTATTATATTTTCTTGTCAATTAGGCGGAAATAGATGCGGAGACCGACGCGATCACCTTCGGGATCGCGCGAGACACCCTGGGAGACGGGGCGTCCGACGAGGCGATCGCGGAGTTTGCCTCCACGATCGACACCCTTGAGCCGCGCTTGGCCTCTTAGATCATGCACGCGGCGGTAGGGACGGGGAACAACTACTTCTACCAGAGAGGCCTAGGCGCGGCGGGAGATGGGGTTCTCAAGTACACGCCGGCCAATCCCAGCACGCAGCGTGCGGCTTCGACGAGAGGAGACTTGCAGACGCAGCTGCAGAGGACTCAGGCGGAGTTGGCGAGGGCGGTGGAGGCGCTCCAGCAGGCGGAGTTGGCGAGGGCCGCGGAGGCTTCGGCGCAGCAGGCCAGAGACGCATCTGTGGCGGAGATGTACCGATGGATGCAGCAGTCTTGGGAGGCCCAGCAGGCTGGACTCCAGCCCCCACCTCTGCCACAGATGCCCCAGTTCGTCGTCCCCACTCCCCCCCCGCATCGGAGTACGCCAGCCGATCAGGACAGCCATAGCCACCGGAACTCGAACGATCCGGTCGACGACGCTACGCGTTTAGGGGGTGATGATGAGTAGATAGTGGGTTAATTTGTACAGTATGTAGGATATTAGGGATGGATTGATGTGGATATTTGTTGGATATTTGGATGTTTGTTTGTGTATTTTCTGCAGCCAAACCGAAGACGAAGTGAAATTGGGCCCGAGTTAAATATTTAATTTTTTTAAATATTTAGGGGTTATAGCCGACGATATAGGCATTATTTCGTCGGCTATAAGTGCTACAGCCGACGAAAATGACATATGTCGTCGGCTATACCCTCCCGGCTTCAGGCAAAAAAAAGTCGTTCCTGGTACCGGCGATTGTTATGGCCGACGATAGTGTCGTCGGCTATAACGGACGTATAGCCGACGATAGTGTCGTCGGCTATACTTCGGGTTAGGGGCAATTACGTAATTGTTGAAGCCGACGATCTTGTCGTCGGCAATGTTCGAAGTATAGCCGACGACGCTTTTTTCGTCGGCTTTACCTGGTGTTTTATAAGCCGACGACTTACCCTCTGTGTCGTCGGCTATACTATAGCCGACGGAGCATTCCCGACGAGATAATAGCCGACGATACTTCGTCGGCTATGACTATAGCCGACGAATTAATGGAAACGGCCGACGAGATGGCGTCGTCGGCTATGACGCCTTTTCTGGTAGTGTCGACATAACTTGCTCGACCTCCTCCAAAACATCAATGGCACAACCCTCCTTCAAATCAACATTGGGGAATTTCATGGCATCAAATACATTAAACTTGATCACCTCACCATCAAACTCCATAGTTAGGTTGCCCTCGGCCACATCTATCTTTGTGCGTGCCGTCCTCATAAATGGTCGCCCTAGTAGCAATTGAGTGCTATTGACCGGCGAATCCTCCATCTCAACCACATAAGCGAGCATCAAGCAATAATAACCCTACAATCGTTAGTAGTATAGAATAAGTAGGGATCGTTCTAGCCGGGGATTAAGGGTACCTGAAACATGAGAATGTTAACACAAATATTCACAAACATATATGCACACAATTGTCACACTTATATACATATATACATATTCACACGAAATCAAGGGGGATTGAGATAGGATCGGCAGCAAAGGCTGCCTCTATATCTAAGATACGAAAATAAACCTAAACTACTATATACAAGTTTGGTCGACATTCTTCCACAAAGCACTAACACAAAAGCAATCAAAACATGTAACAAGCAAGCAAACAGGACTCACAGCAAGATGTTAAAATGTTCTAGACTCAACTTAACTCCAACCCAACTAGCTCCTAATCGGCTACTAATTGATTAAGACTCCTCATGTATTTTAAGTGACTAATCGCCTAACCCTAAAGTTATACTAGTCATCTTTGAATATTCTAATCGACGTAAACAAACATGACAAGTAATTAAGCACAAAGTCTTTTTCTTTAGTTGGAAACAAGTTAAATAAGCAAGGTTGTCAATCATCTTATTAACAAGCATGTTCATTTAAATTACTCTAGCCCTCGTGAAAACAACACAAATTAAAATAACCCTAAAGATTACTTAACCCATATTATTTTCGGCTAATGAGATTAATACTCCACATATTGCAATTATATAGACTACCAATCTTTAAGCACACGAATTTAAAGAACAAGTCAAGAAAACCCTAAAACCAAGTTAACACATATTCTTGCCGATTATCCTACTTACTAATTCATTACATATTTCCCTTACTCTTTAACAAACAATCCGATTCTTTACTCTCAAAAACCACTTAAAAATAAAGAAGATGAATTGAATATGCAAATCATAAAACCAAACTTCAATCCAAACAATACATAGACATAGAATTTGAAACCAAGAATTCATGCTAACTTCATAGACAAAGTTTAACATAACTACATAAAAATTACAAAACCGAGAGTAGGGAGTGGATCACACTTTTGTAGACACCTTGATGACTTCGACTCGTGTGGATCCGGCGGAGGATGAAGGAGATGGCTGCTCGGCAATGGTTAGGTGTCGGCAGAAATTGAAGGTGAGATGGGGGTGATTTTCGGTTAGGGTTTTTGTGTAGGATTCTTGGGGAAATTTAGGTAGAGCTTTGGCTAGATTTTTGCTTTGGAATGTGACCAGTTTTTCTGTGTAAAAGTTAGCTATTTATAGAGGCAAATTCGGCAGAAAACCTAGGTAGAAAACCTAGTCCGAATCGGCAAAGACAATCCTTGTGCAACAAGGTTTTGGTTCCTTCCTTTCTTGGTTCTTCTAGGAAACTTCTTTTTCTGATTTTTTTTCTTCAATACCTTGGCTTGGTGTCATCCTCTAACCTTCCTTAAGCTTGGACCATCATCACATATGCATTTGTACACCATTTGGTCCATCAAAAACAGAAAACACAAAAAGGGGGCAGTAGGTTCCTGGAATCGGCAGATTTGACCTTGATGCAGTAATTCCGGCATATCTCCATCCGTGGAGCTCCGATTGATGCGATTCCAAGTCTCAGATAAACTAGACACATATGGCCATCTCCCCATAAAATATCTCGATCAAATTACTTGTGAGTCGTCGGGAATGATTTTTCGAAGTTGGGACAAAGTCCCAGGAAAATCTTGGAAGTCCCTGGATTGGTTTGCTCGGACTGCCGTTTTGCAGCCAACTTTTGGGTGACTTCCCAAACTCCAATTGATCTGAAATTTTAACACAACATTCCTCAGTATATGAATATTAAGCACAACTAATTTCATAGAATTCGGACAAGGATAGATCATATTTGTACTCGTCACAAAATCGCGAAAAAGACATATTTTGCACTATTTTCCAGATTTCTCATACTTAGTCATTTTTCGGACAATTAAGCACATTTCACCAAAACTCTACCAAAATTGACACTAACTATATTATGACTCTATCTTAGACAAATAAGGGTTAAACAAAGCATAAACGAGGTCATAAGCATGTAATATCGTCGCACATTGTGCTCCTATCATCGACATAACTTGCTCGACCTCCTCCAAAACATCAATGGCACAACCCTCCTTCAAATCAACATTGGGGAATTTCATGGCATCAAATACATTAAACTTGATCACCTCACCATCAAACTCCATAGTTAGGTTGCCCTCGGCCACATCTATCTTTGTGCGTGCCGTCCTCATAAATGGTCGCCCTAGTAGCAATTGAGTGCTATTGACCGGCGAATCCTCCATCTCAACCACATAAAAATCGGCAGGGAAGATCAATTGGTTAACTTGCACAAGTACATCCTCCACATAACCCTCCGGATACTTACTTGAGCGATCCGCAAGTTGAATGATGACATTGTCCTTCTTGAGAGGCCCTATACTCAACATTTGGTACACATTGAGTGGCATGACATTGATCGATGCTCCCAAATCCAACATCACATCCTCAAAACGAGTGTTGCCTATCACACAAGGCACATTGAAGCTTCCCGGATTCTTCATCTTTGGTGGCAACTTTCTTTGAATAACGGCCGATACCGTCTCGCTCATAGTCACCACACGAGTCTCCCTAGTATGCCTTCTAGCCGTGCATAGCTCCTTCAAAAACTTAGCATACTTTGGTACTTGCTTAATGCACTCCAACAAAGGAATGTTGACTTGCACTTTCCGGAAAATCTCCAACACCTCCTCATCGGACTTATCCTTCTTCGTTTTAGCAAAGCGAGAAGGGAATGGAATGCTTGATGTCAGCACCCCTCCCTTGCTTGCTTGGCTCGGCACTAACTCATTCTTCGATGTTGCAGGATCATACTCAAGCTCATTGCGCAGCCCCTTGTTCTTCACATTGTTCCCGGCCTCATGCTCTTTCTCGGCATGCTTGCCATTCTCGGCAGCATGGTTGCTCTCGGCTTCAAGGCCCTTGGCTGCAGCATTCTTGCCGGCTGCAGCCCCATCGTTCCCATCAACATGGCTGCCGGCAATTGCAGGTCCGGCAGTCATCTCTTCATCCTCAATGACCTCAAAAGTTACTTGCTTCTTCTTTGGACTTGATGGAGGAAACAACTCTCTTCCACTACGAGTTTGAATCACTTTAGCTTGCTCGTTCCTCGGATTGGGAATCGTATTGCTTGGCAACTTCCCTTGCTCATTAAATCTTCCCATAAAGTCTACAACTTGGCCCATTTGAGTCTTGAGCTCACCAATGTCCTTTTGATGATTTTGTTGCCCCGCGAGCAATGCTTGAGTAGCACTTGACAAAGATTGGAGCAAAGCATCATAGTTGGGATTGCTCGGTGCGGCTTGGCCGTGGCTCGGCCCTCCTTGGTTGTGGTTCGGCAATGCAGCATATGGTCCCTGGTTCGGCTGAAATGGTTGCCGAGGCACAAATGGTGCCCTCGGTGCAAATGGTGTTCCTCCCTCTCTCGGTTGCATAGGTGCCCTAAGCACATTGTCAAGAAAGTTAGGATGATCATTGAACCTTGGATTGAAATTTCCAAACCGTTGACCTCCTTGAAAGCCAATAGCATTGCACTCCTCTACTCCCTCATTAACTCCAAATTGAGGGCATTGTTCTGTCTCATGGCCCTCGGTGCAAATTCCACAAACGGTAGCACGCTTCTTCATCAAATTACTCACCAAGTCGGCAAGCTTGTCCACTTTCTCCTCTAACTTTGAGCTCGAAGACGTCTCATGCACTTTCTCACTCCTTTGCACATTGCTTCGTGCCATGCCAAATTGTTGGTTGTTCAAGGCACGAACTTCCAACAAACTTCTTGCCGCACCGGCATTCAACTCCAAAAAGCTACCTCCCGCAGCCGAATCAAGAAACTCTCTCCATGACACGCAATCCCTCATAGAAATATTGTAACAAGAGCCCATCGCTAATGCCATGCGATGGACACAAAGAAACTAGGGACTTGAACCTCTTGTAGTAGTCGAAGAAAGTCTCATCTCCGGCTTGCTTCACACTAGTAATTTGCTTCCTCAGATCAGTGATACGTGAAGCGGGAAAGTACTTGAGCAAAAACTCATCAATCATAGAACTCCACGAAACGATGCGACCACTAGGCACCTCAAACAACCACTCCTTCGCTTGATCTTCTAATGAGAACGGAAAAGCCTTCATCTTGAAGTGTTGCAAATCAGTCCCTCTCGGACACATAGACTCCGTGGTGAAGTTAAACCACTGTAGATGCTTGTTAGGGTCCTCACTCGGCATCCCATAAAACGATTTCAGCTTATGGAGGAATCCAGTCCTCAATTCAATCTCTCCCGTCTTGTCAGCTTCCAAGGGAGGATAAGTGATATTCGAAGGAGCAACACCGGCTCCAGCAACATGACCATTCTGTGATCGGATTGAAGCCATTATCTCTTCTACTTCCCCTGATTCGGCAAAGGCTTCAAATTCTGGATTTCCAAGATCACACGATGACGAAACTATGGAAGGTGAGCTCGGCAAACTATCAGAAACGAACGGCAATCTGGACGATGATGGTGATGACGGCAAGGTTGGTGATGGAACTGATGAACTGATTGGTGACGATGGCGGCAATGGCACAAAACGAGCAATAGCGAGTTCTTGATCTAAACGTTGCAAACAGCCTTGAAGATCTCTTGTCCAAATATTAGATTCAGACATGCATTATTTCTGAAATTTGCAACATTTAAACAAGTTAGAACATCGTAAAGAAATAGAAAGCAAGAATATACATCATTACAAGCCACGGCATTGGCGATTACACAATATTTTTCAAACAATGGCACACACAAACAAGTTCGGCAAAGCATCACCAAATTTCGGCAATAGAGAGCAAAAATCCAAACGTCCATGATCATGTAATCGCTAAGTCTAATTTCTTTTAAAATTTGTTCTAACTCTCGAAGTACGTGGAGCAGAGGAGATAACGGTGCAATGGACTGATACAGTCCCCGGTAGTAGCATGCTTAACCCGATATACCTCAAGAGTTGAACCACACAACATGTTTTATCTTTGAAGAAAATAGGCCACATATGTCAAGTTATGTTCTAGCGTCTAAAGTGAGGTGATGCTTCGGCACAAGCTGTCGACTAGGTCGTGCGGATTTTACGTTTCAAAGGTCATTAAAATCACGGAGGGCGAACCCCCTACAGGAACCAGGCATGACTCGTTGTTGGACACCACGGAGGGCGAACCCCCTATCGACTCACTCACCGAGAATGAACATCAGTCTGTGGGCCTTGAGATCCAGTTAGACAAACCTGAGAACCATATCGATGATAATAATTTCCCCATACTTTGTAAAACAAACACGGATCCCTAGCAGTCTACAAGTGTTGATTAAAACCGCCCTCAACCTTATAGAAGTAATACTATTGCCGAAAAGTCACTTATATGCGTGGGGGGGAAGTATCCCGCGTTTCCCAATCTACATAGAAACGGTTTCCAACATAGCACCATTCACATGAAGGGTTTTGGTTATGATCAACAAAAGTGGCTTCACCTACATGTTATACTTTAGAAACTACAATAAACTCAAACATACACAACACTATCAACCTCCTAAAAATTAAACAAAGTGATTACCAACATACATCAATATACATCATGCAACTTCCGAAATTTAAACTCTACATGCCGAAGCATATTTCTACTTTACAAAATCCCAAAATAAAATTAAAAAGTACAACTTTACACATATACAACAAAAATTTCCAGCAACATTATATACACAACAATAACATAAAACAAGCTTTTATAATCCCCGGCAACGACGCCAAAAATTGATGGGAGCCTAAGCTCGCACACAATAATAAACCCTACAAAATATCGTTAGTAGTATAAGCAAGTAGGGATCATTCTAAGCCGGGGATTAAGGGTACCTGAGATATGAAATTGTTAGACAAAAACATATATACATATATACAAAACGTCACAAATATGGGGGAATAAAATGGATCGGCAGCCCTAGGGCTGCCCTACACTAGACACGAAATAACTTGCTGAAAATAAATCCTAAGTCTAATATTTACAAGTTTGGTCGACATTCTTCCACAAAGCACTAGCACAAAAGCAATCAAAATACTTAGCAAATTGACAAAACAAGACATACGGCAAGGGTACACAATATCCTAGATCTGACTTAGTTCCAACCTAATTAGCTCCTTATCGGTTTACTAATCGATTAAGACTCTCAAGTACTTCAAGATTAACTTATCGTCTAACCCTAAAGTTATACTAAACAAATTTGAGAACACTTATCGTCGAAATCAAACATGCAAAGTAATTACGCACAAGGTCTTTTTAGTCGGAAACATATCAATCAAGCAAGGCGTCACCACTTCTTGTTAACATGCATAGTCGTTTAAACCACTCTAGTCCTATCATGTTGACAGATATAAGATCAATACTCAAAACATATCGCGACTATGCTAAATACCAATCTTTGCGGCACACGGATTTAAAGACTAAACCAAGAACGAATTACTAGAATCAAAGTGAACATGCTTGCCGAATCCTACCCTATCAATTTACATCATATTTTCCTTACTTTTTAACATGCAATTTGTTTTCTTACATCCAAACTCCAACTAAAGATAAAGAAAACAAATTGAACATGCAAATCATAAAACCAAATTTCAATCCAATTCATACATAGACATACAAATTGAAACCAAGAATTCATGCTAACTTTATAGACAAAGTTTAACATAACTAAAACAAAAATTACAAAGCCAAGAGTAGGGAGTGGATCACACATTAGAAACCTTGGAGACTTCGTCGTGTATGGATCCGGCGGTTTATGGTAATCGGATGGAGGCTGCTGCTCGGCAGTTGGAGGTATCGGCAGCAAGGTACCAAGGTTTCGGCAGAAACTTTGGGTGTGGTGGAGGTGGTTTTGGCTAGGGTTTTTGTGTAGGATTCTTGGGGAAATTTAGGTAGAGCTTTGGCTAGATTTTTGCTTTGGAATGTGACAAGTTTTTCTGTGTAAAAGTTGGCTATTTATAGGGGAAAAACTAGGTGTTGCCGGCAGCCCTTTGTGCACAAGGAAACCAGACAACCAAGTTGGTTAAGGATTTGAAACCTTCATTTCATTGTCTAATTAGGTTTTCTCTTTCTGAATTTTTCTTCAAGGCTTGGGCTTCACATCTTCATGGACTTCTTGAATAATCTTTGGACTTCATTTGATAGGTCTTGATCCACTGAAAATGTCCTTATTGCCGGCAGCATCATCCTGGCACAAATCTGCCTCTTCTGGCAGCTTCTCCTAGTTTGACTAGGAGAACTTCATTCTTCATATTCTTCTTTAATGCCTTGTCTTGGTGTCATCCTCCTTCCTTCCTTAAGCTTGGACCATCTTCACATATGCATTTGTACACCATATGATCCATTGACAACAGAATTTGCAAAAAGGAGGCAGTAGCATCCTGGAATCGGCAGACTTGATGTTGTTGCAGTAACTCCGGCATATCTCCCTCCTCGGAGCTCCGATTGATGCGATTCCAAGTCTCAGATAAACTAGACACATATAGTCATCTCCCCATAAAAGGGCTCGATCAAAATCCTTGTGAGTCGTCGGGAATGATTTTTCGAAGTTGGATCAAAGTCCCAGGACAATCCTGGAAGCCCCTGGATTGGTTTGCTCGAACTGCTGTTTTGCAGCCATCTTCTGGGTGATTCCCGAACTCCGATTGATCTGAAATTTTAACACAACATTCCTTAGTATATGAATATTAAGCACACCAAATTTCATTGAATTCCGATAAGGATAGATCATATTTTTACTCATCTCAAAATCACGAAAAAGACATATTTAGCACTATTTTCCAGATTTCTCATACTTAGTCATTTTTCGGACAATTAAGCACATTTTACCAAAACTCTACCAAATTAACACTAAACTAAATTATGACTCAATCTTAGACAAATAAGGGTTAAACAAAGCATAAATGAGGGCATAAGCATATAATATCGTCGCACATTGTGCTCCTATCAGGTCGCAATACGGGAGCAGCCCCCCGGCCTTGATGGCCAGACCGACGGCAGCTATCAGGGACCGAGCGGCACACCAGGGGCATGCAAAGGTAGCACGCGCGGGAAAGGCCCGGCGGAAGGCAACCAACTAAAGCACCGGGGCCCTTCGCTTACATTCTCGGACAACCCGAGCGACGAGAAAGATAGTCTAGCCGGCGACAGCGACCAGGACACGGCATATAGCCCTGACCGGCACGATATGGCGGGGGAGGTAGAGGTGATGAGAGCAGAAGTCGATCGCCTGCATGCGGAGAGCGACCGGGATAGAGCAGAGTCAGACGCCTGGTATCAGGAAATGGAGACGGTGAATGCCGCCTTGGTGGCTGTCCTGGAAAGAGGACAGCAGCGCAACGCCGCTTTGACAAGGGCACATGTATCCACACCGAGGCAGCCCCTGCGCCCCGAAGCGGGAAAATCATCGAGGGGAAGGTCTACCGACCCCAAAAGCCCGTGAGAAAAAAAAAATACATTGCAATAATTTACCAGGCCGGTATAAAAAAAAAAATCTGCCTAAGGAGCCGTGGCCTCCTCCCCAGCGAGCTCAGCCTGTCCTTCGGTAGAACCGCCGCATCCTCCCCGGCGGGCTCAGATTGCTGAGGTCCGCCCTCCTCTTCCGGCTGCTCCTCCTCCCGCGGCTGCCCTTCAATATTATCATCGGCCTGCGCCTGCTACATTTGCGAGGTATTCATGTACCCCTTCTTTTCCCACTCCACGTAGGCATCGGCGATACCCGCCTCACTAGCCTTCTCCAGAAGGACAAGAAACTGCTCACTATGTGATAGTTCTTGATAACCTGCTGGAAAAGCTCCGGGTCCTCTTTTCCAGCCGCAACGAAGGTGGCGGCACGCGCAGCGGCATCTTCCAACTGGAGCTCATCCACCTTGCCCTCCAGCTCGGCCCTCTCCTCCTCAGCCCGCTCCTTCTCCTCCTCGAGGCTCCGGACCTGGCCCTCTAGAACGGGCACCTGCCTCCTGGCCCTCTCCTCTAGTTTGGCCTTCTCCCGCTCAAGCCTGGACTTTTTAGCCTCCAAGCGCTCCCAGGCGCCGGCCAAAACGGCCACCTGCTTCTTCGGCTCCGACAGATCCTCACTCGGGTCCGGCTGGTACAGATTGTACAACAGCTGCAGAGTGATAGGCCACCGATTAGAAAAAAAAAAAAAAAAGTTGTTCGACCGGTGCCGTAGCCCCAAACTATTCTTACCCGGAGGACCAACTCCTTGCTCTTCTGACGATTCTCCCCCGAAAGGGCTTCAGCGGCCCCAGGCCTATCCAGACCCAGGCCGGTCACGTCCTCCAGCAGGTTCCGGACGAACGGGCTTTCCGAACCTCCCCTCCTCGGTTCTTCCATCAGAGAGGGACTACTCTGCGGGGTGGCAGAACTTGAAGCTGCAGCGGCTCTATCCTTAGTGGGACTCGTCCCACCACTGGTCAACTTAAGCCGTTTCGCCAAGTTCTCACCAGACGACCGACCAGTCAGCGTCACCAGCGCGGAATGCGGGACGTCCATGATCCTCCTCCTTTTCTCACCCAGGTCGACCAGTGAAGAAGATTGTGCGCCAGGCAAGGAGACCCTGGTGACAAGTGGGACCGATCCCACTCGATGTGGAATCCTATCCGTTCCACCAGGAACCTTTGGTGGCCCGCCATCAGTTTTTCCCTTCCACGGCCCCGCTGAGGATCCCGCGGCATGAGTCTTCACACGCCTTAAAGCGTAGTCCTCATCCGCAACATCCACGACCACCGGCTCGGCGTGGATGCTAAGCAGGCCAGTCTCCTGATCCACCGTGGTCCGCGAAACGACCTCCCCTTTCTCCTTCAGCCTCGAGACAAGATCCTCACCATCCATGGATAGCGTGTTAGCGGGTTTGATGACCGTCCGGGAAGATGCACCTGCAGAACACCAAACAAAGAGTTAGACGTAGTATAAACTCGGTCAGCGGGAACTTCACTGCTAAAATCCCCACTACGCACCGGGATCCTGCCCCAAGCCGCAGTACTCCAACACTTCCCGCCGTATGAAGTTGTAGGAGCTTCGCTTAAGCCCGGACCAGCACTCGAATATCGTGGCAATCCTATCCCGCTCCAACTCAGACAGTACGTCTGATTGGTCGCCAAGGGGCTGGAAAGTACCAGGAACCCGATACGTCCTCCTCCTCTTCTGCCACCTCCCCCCTGCCATCACCACATTCTTCCTCCAGCTCTTGTCCAGCCAGGAAAGCAGGTGGGTGATAATAGGCTTAAAGTGCCTGGCCCCAAAGGTGATGCAACCCCGACACCCTTTCTTTTTCGAGAAGGACAATCTGTACAATGCCCGGAACTCGTTCACTGTCGGCATGCTCATCCCGAACAGCTCGTACAAACAACCAAGGCTCAGCAGCTGCCTCCACTGGTTTCCGGGAAGCTGCGCGGGAGACACGTGCAGAGCGCTGAGCCTGTACTGCACGAAGTCTGGCAGCGGGAGGGATAACCCGTGACAGAACTGGCCTCCTTGAACAGCAACCCAACCCTTCTCCGGGTTACAAGCCAATTCTCCGGGATTCAGCGGCCGTAATTTCACCTCATCCGGGATACTCCACATTTCCCGGAAGGCGGCAACCTCTGCGGGACTCATGGTACCCTCCGGTTCGTCACACACCACATCCCCTTCCCCATCCCCAATCGTGTAAACTGCGGGTGAGGTACCAGGAAAGGGTACCCCATGGGGGATGTCCTCGTGCCCTAGAGACCCAGAAGGCGAGGCCTCGCCCTGGGAGCGGGCAACTGCTTCTGACTCTGAGAAAACCGACGCAAGCCAATCCTCCAACCTTTCCTTATTGTCCGTCATAGGTCGTCTGGCGGCCGATTCAGAAGTTCCATCAGAGCTCCCAGAATCCATGTAACCTAGGGGGAGAAAAACAAAATCCCACCGCCGGTCAGCGACAACCTAAAACAGCGCCCTCTGCGGCTGCTCCCCAAATTTGTCGCAGATTCCCCGCTCCAAACAACTCATCCGTTGTGATAGGGATCCCCCGGGAAAAGAAAACCCCCGCAAAACAAGAACCAACAAAGAAAAAACGGAAACAAAGGAGGCGGAACATACCGATTACTATGCACAACCGAGGAAAATCAGTCCTGGGAAAACACCGAGCAATCGTATGTAAGACCAAGTACGTATGAATTACGAATAACGCGAGAATACCTTCACAGAACTTTCTCCGGATTCCTCTCCAGCGTTTTCTTCTTCTCTCTCAAACAAGAGCAAAAAAAAAGAAGAGTAAACAATGAAGACAAGAAAGACCTTTATATAGACAGGTCCGGCACCCTAGGCACCCCTGTAATCCCCCCAAAATACTTAATCGGGGCAAGTCAAACGCTTGCGAATCCGGCCATCCATGTTAGACCGCTCCCTACTGACACGTGTCCTAGTATCGGTAAAATCCCCACGCGATCATAACTGATGGGACTGATGGGCTTTCTCCTTCAATGCATGTCAGCCACTTGCCTCTCCTACAAACGGCAGTTGAAGGAGGTGGAGGTGAGAACCGAGGCGTCCAGCCCCCCACCACTTCCCCAAGCGCCAACCTCAATACAAGGAAAGCCATCCCATTGGGTCACTTCCGTTGCCATCGGCATCCCATCGGATAATATACATTCCATCGGTTATGTGGCATTCCACCGGTTCACAGGCATTCCAATGGGTAATATACATTCCACCGGTTTACAGGCATTCCAACGGGTAATATACATTCTACCGGTTCCACCTGGTATTACATCGGTTCCGTGGCATTCCATTGGTTTAGTCACTTTCGTTCGCGCCTACGGGCACAGACAAGCCAGCAACAACCGAAGGCTTTAAAACATCGGGCTTTATAAACCCGGGAGAGTTGTTTCTCTAACACAGGACAAATCTTCCCGCAGGATAGAAACCTTGCACATGCATCATGCCTGTACGAACAAGGGCTGTGACACGATCAGTGGTACACCCAACAACAACGGGGTCACTGGCCGGGAGAATTGGTCCTCTAACACAGGCCAAATCTTCCCACAGACTAGAAACCCTGCATCACACAAAGCTGTGTAAAATATGGGGAACAAATGGCCGGGCCACCCCACCGGGAGAATTATTTCTCTAACACAGGACAAATCTCCCCGCAGGGTAGAAACCCTGCACATAACCTCACGCCTATAACGTTCAGGCTGAGAAGAACTAGCGGATGTTGACCGGTACTTTAACACGGCCGCAAAATCCCACCGGTAGATCTGTTGGCTCGCACCCAACAGGTCTCCCTGCAGGCTCGGAATCCTGCACATTACCCCATGCTTATTCTAACACAAGCCCATGCTTATTCCAACACAAGCTGGGACGAATCAGCGGGTGTTGACCGGTGCTATAACATGGCCGCAACCCCCCACCGGGAATTAACCTCTAACACAGGACATATTCTCCAGTTTGTACCACCGTGGGTAGCGATTTTCACTGGGGGATTCGTTCCAACATGGCAGTTCACCGGCCGGGTTCTCCCGGAGAATTTCATATCTGACTCATTCCGGCATGGCAGTTCACCGGCCAGGTCCTCCAGGAGCATTTCATACCTTACTCGTTACGACATGACAGCTCACCGGTCGAGTCCTTGCGGAACATGGCATGGCGGATTTCAACACCACATTATCATCCCATGCACTCATCCGGGTTCAACCCCCCCCCCACCATATGCATGGCAGGGCGGATTTCAACGCCACATTATCATCCCATGCACTCATCCGAGTTCACCCCGCCCCATATGCATGGCATGGCGGATTTCAATGCCACATTATATCCCATGCACTCATCCGGGTTCACCCCGCCCCATATGCATAATGACGAATTTCAACGCCACATTATCATCCCATGCACTCGTCCGGGTTCACCCCGTTCCATATGCAGGGCATGACGAAACTCAAGCACCACACCACCATCATCACAACTCATACTCATAACTCCTGCACATCATCATGAACAAGCACTCGTATCACCACAACAGGCTTTCTGCTCGAACGTCCGGCCAAGCCCAATCTTCAACGCAGAATTAAGGGACTAGGGCCTTCGCGGTTTATCTAATCATTCAAAACTTCACAAGTATTTAGAATTAATTTCACGTATAATCATAAACATGGTACTATTGGTTTAAAGACACTTCGCGTAGAAATTAAACACAATGAGCACATAAGCACAATAAGTCGAATTGGAAACATGTTAGCAAGTATGGCGTCACCTCATCTCACATCGGCATGTATATTTTCAGAATTATTCTAGCCCTTAGACAAACACAAATTAAATCAACTTCGCGTATGATTCAACTTATATTTAATCGGCATGTGAAACCAACACACAAGGATTAGCCATGGCCAAGGCTACCCTCATGCATATGATTTTTATGCATACAAATTCAGAAAATAAACCAAATTAAACCAAGAACTAATGTAATTACCTACTTAAAACCTAAATTCAATTTGTCACATACATAGATCGAGAATTAAACCAAGAGAAAACCAAATTACATAACAGAAATTCAGAAATCCAAAGAATAATTCACAAAATCGAAATTACAACCATGAATCCATACAAATTTCATAGACAAAATATTGTACTTATACAAAAGAATAAAAGCCATAAAGAGAATGAATCACACTTTGATAAACCTTGAATGAAGAATTCGGCAAAGGAGATTCAATGGTGATGAATGGAGTGATTTTTGGAAAATGGTGGAGATGGATTTGGCTTGATTATTTTGTATGATTTTCTGGTGGAATTTCGGCAAAGGTTTGGTTCTTTAAAAGTGAGGTAGTGAAGATACTTTTAGAGAAGTGAGACGTGCTATTTATAGAGAGAAGTTTTTGAGAGAGAGTTCAGCAAAGCTACGGTTTTCCACCCCTCCCTTTCTTTTTCTTGTTTGGCAATTCTCCCATTTGTTCTCCAATTTTCTGCCGAATTTTCTTTGGTCAAAATTGCTGAATAATTACAACAATAACACTTCAATAATCTCTAGTTTAATTCAGCAAAATGTCTTGAACCAATAATCAAATCAAGTCCACATTCAACCCTTTGTTTTCTCTTCATGCCGTGCATTCCTCATTGAGTAGTAGTAGGACTCCTTCTTTTTCTCTTCAAAGTTGTTGCCGAATTACCTTGAATAATGGCTGAATAATTCTTCACAAAATCTCTTGATTTAATTCAGCAATAATATCATGAATCTTGAGCACAAAGTGGTCCACATTCGGTCTTAACTCCATCCTTGTTGGTTCAGCAATCCTCCGTGTTCTCCACAATTGGTTGCCGATTTTCCTTAGATAAATGGCTGAATAAATCAAACAATATCTCCTCATTTATCCTTGATTTATCTTTATAAAAATCGGTTGAATCCTCCATGAAATCCTCCTTGGCAAATCGGCTGAATTATCTCTTGAATATTAGGATTTATCTCCTCCTTTATCTCCTCACAATTTCTGAAAATAAAGAAAAGAAATAGAGAATTAATTCATGTAATAAACTTGTCCTAATCTTGACAAATATTGTCTTAAAAAGACATATATGTAATAGATAAGATCATTAGATTAGGAAAGTTTCCAATTTAAAACAAGGAACTTACTAGATCAAGAAAGTTGCTAGAATAGGAAAAATCGAAATAAGAAAGTCATAGAATAACAGTCACAGTTCAAGTAGGACTTTCCTAAAAAGAACATTTCCTAGTCCAAACAGGATTCTAAAATTTCCTCACATGTTACAGAAATGACGAACAATAAAGATTCCTAGTCCAACAGGTTTCCTAGTCCCACGAGGATTCCTACTCAAACTAGAACTCTTTACATTTTCCGACAATTTCTGCATTTTAAGCTCAATTTGCATACCAACTCTGCCAAAGACTCCAGACTCGACTCAATGACTCTAAAATACAACACTAAGGGTTAAGAATTGCATAAATGGGGGTAAAAACATATTAAGAACGTCGTATTTTATGCTCCTATCAACATGATGAGCCATTCTATGAGTACTATGAGCGTTTTAAGACGTTGGTGTCATCTTGTCCAGCTCATGGCATTCGCCAAGGTCTCCTTTTGCAATACTTTTATGAGGGGATGCGTGATTTGGACAAAGAGTTTCTTGATTCAGCTGCTGGAGGTTTCGTTTTTAGAGAAGACCAATGAGGAAGCCACCACACTTTTGGAGACACGTGCATTGAAGAACCAATAATTCGGGCCTCAAGTCCGAACTAAGCAAGTGCATGAGACAAGGGCCAATCCGGCTCTAGAAGAAAAGGTTGACAAGCTTGCCAACATGATGGCACAAATGATAAAGTCTCAACGTGGGCAAGTTGCTCAAGTGTGTGGGGTGTGTGCTGAGGGACATCCGACAGATCAATGCCCTCAAATGGGAGGAGAAAGCATAGAGGAGGTCAATGCTCTGGAATACCAAGGAGGAGGATTTCAGAATTTCAACCCAATGTATCGTGATCATCCTAACTTCAGATGGAGCAACAATGATAATGTGCTCAAGCCTAATGTGCCACCAAATGCTCAATAAAGTGGCGTGCCATTTCAACAAAGGGCAGTCGTACCATACCAAAGGCCCCCATTCGTTCCACACAATCAAGGTGTTCCTAATACACCTAACTTTGATGAGATACTGAAGTCTCTAGCAATGGGGCAAAGCCAATTGAATGCCCCTACACAAGCTTTGTTGGCAGGACAACAAACCAATGCCAATGATATAACTGAGTTAAAGAATCAGATGGGGCAGGTTGTTGACTTTATGGGCCAATTCAATGAACAAGGGAGGCTGCCTTCTAATGTTATAAAGAACCCCAAGAAGGAGCAAGCACAAGCCATAACCACAAGGAGTGGAAGAGTGTTGGAGGGATTAATCCCTAAAGCATAAAAGAAAAAGGGAGAGGCCGAAATAAATGATGGGGACGAAATTGATGCAAACGGCAATGATAAGGCCGAACGTGATATGAGCAAGGATGAGCTCGAAATAATGAGGAAGAGGGATCTAGAAAAAGATCCAGCAACTTCCAACAAGGAAGTACCGATTCAAATCTAAGTGGTTTTGTTAAAACTAACCCATCTTCATGTTTACCTTTTCCCTCAAGATTCAACAAGTCCAAAAAGGACAAATCAGATGAGGAAGTGCTTGACATCTTTCGCAAGGTGGAGATGAACTTACCCTTGCTAGAATGCATCAAACAGATACCCAAGTATGCCAAGTTCTTAAAAGAACTATGTACAACAAGGAGGCATAAACGAGAGGATCAAGTTGTTAAGATAAGCGAGACAGTTTCAGCTGTTATCCAACGCAAGGTCCCTCCAAAGATGAAAGACCCAAGCAATTTCACCGTTCCATGTATTATTGGGCAATCACACTTTTCGAATGTAATGCTAGATTTAGGGGCGTCAATTAATGTGATGCCCTACAATGTGTATGAGTCCCTAGGTTTAGGACCTTTGAAAAAAGACAATGTGATTATCCAACTTGCGGATAGGTCTAACAAATATCCTGAGGGATATGTTGAAGATGTTCTTGTACAGGTAAATAATCTGATATTTCCTGCATATTTCAATGTGCTTCATATGGAAGAGTCGTCCCTTAATTCTACTCAACTTTTGTTGGGGCCACCATTCATGAGAATAGCAAGAACTAAGATAGACGTTGCTGAGGGAAATCTCACCATGGAGTTTGATGGTGAAGTGATAAGCTTCAATGTATTTGAAGCAATGAGGTATCCAGTTTCTGATGTAAAACTGTATTATGCTATTGATGTTATTGACTCTTGTGCACATGTTTTATCAGAAGCTTTGGTTCAATAGCAACGAGCTATTGAGCAAGGGGTCGGAATTGACAAAAGAGGAGATCGGATTTCAGAGGAGGCACGGCTCGAACTTGAGCCGTGTATTGCACAAGTGGTTGCCGAAATTGAGGCAGCCCCTTATGTCGGTTCTAACAAACTCATGTCAATTCCAATTTCCACTAATAAAATTCTACCATCTGTAGAACAGGCCCCAACATTAGAGCTTAAGGCTCTACCAGATCACTTGAAGTACATATACTTGGGAAACGATGACACTCTACCAGTTATTGTGTTATCAAAGCTGAATAAGCAGCAAGAAACCCAATTGATTGATGTGCTTAAGAGGAATAAGACCGCCATTGGATGGACTTTGGCGGATATCAAGGGTATCACTACCAGAAAAGGGGTTATAGCCGACGACGCCATCTCGTCGGTCGTTTCCATTAAATCGTCGGCTATAGTCATAGCCGACGAAGTATCGTCGGCTATTCCCTCGTCGGGAATGCCCCGTCGGCTATAATATAGCCGACGACACTGAGGGTAAGTCGTCGACTTATAAACCACGAAGTATAGCCGACGAACAAAGCGTCGTCGGCTATTATGAGAACATTGCCGACGATAGAGTCGTCGGCTATAACTCTCCCCTAATTACCCCTAAACCCCGAAGTATAGCCGACGACTCTATCGTCGGCTATAAGTCAGGCATAGCCGACGAATTAATCGTCGGCTATAACCTTCGCTGGAACCTGAAACGGCTTATTTTTGCCGGAATCCAGGAGGTTATAGCCGACGAAATATGGTCCATTTCGTCGGCTATAACCCCTAAATATTTAAAAAAAATTTAAAAATTTTGTTCGGGCCCAATTCCACTTCGTCTTCGGTTTGGCTGCAGAAAATCCACAAACAAACATCCAAATAGCCAACAAATATCCACATCAATCCATCCGTAATATCCTACTGTACAAACCCCCTAACTAGCCATCTACGTACACTACTAACTACTCATCACCCCCTAAACGCGTAGCGTCGTCGACGGGATCGTTCGAGTTCCGGTGGCTACCGCTACCCTGATCGCCTGGCGTACTCTGATGCGGGGGGGGGGGGGGGGGGGGGGAGGAGTGGGGACGACGAAATCGGGCATCTGTGGCGGGGGCTCCTCTCCAGCTCGCTGGGCCTCCCAAGATTGCCGCATCCATCGGTACATCTCCGCCGCGGCCGCGTTGATGGCCAGCTGCACCGAAGCCTGCTGCTGGAGCGCCTCCACCACCCTCGCCAACTCCGCCTGCGTCCTCTGCAGCTGTGTCTGCAAGTCTCTGCTCGTCGAAGCCGCACGCTGCGTGCTGGGATTGGCCGGCGTGTACTTCAGAACCCCATCTCCCGCCGCGCCTAGGCCTCTCTGGTAGAAGTAGTTGTTGCCAGTCCCTACCGCCGCGTGCATGATCTGAGAGGCCAAGCGCGGCTCAAGGGTGTCGATTGTGGAGGCAAACTCCGCGATCGCCTCGTCGGACGCCCCTTCCCCCAGCGTCTCTCGCTCGATCCCCAAGGTGATCGCGTCGGTCTCCGCATCTATTCCCGCCTAATTGACAAGAAAATATAATAAACGAATTAATAAAAAATATATATATATAAATTAATTTAATGAAACACTTTTATTGAAGATGGGCGAATACTTACCACTTGGTCGGGACGGTCCGGATACATCTGCGCATGAATCCACGACAACGGCCTCAGCGGTCGATCCCTCCTTGCAATCTCTGCCCACTGCCTCCAGGAGCGGGCGCCGCCGTGGTGGGGGTGCTCGTTCATCTTGCGGTTGTCGCTGTTCGTCTTCGAGATTTTCTTTATTATAAGAACGAACATATAAACAGAAATATAAATTAGTAACTAACTTAAAATATTAGTAACTAACCAAAAAAAATTATTAACTAATTTAGTTACTAACTAATTTAATTTAATTAGTAACTACCTAACTAACTAATTTAATTTAGTAACTAACTAACTTACTAACTACCTAATTTAATTTAATTTAATTTAATTTAGTAACGAACTAACTAACTATGTAACTAACTAACTAACTTAATTTAATAACTAACTAACTAACTAATTAATTTAATTTAGTAACTACATAATTTAATTACTAAATAACATTAAAAAGTTATAGACTAGGCTAAATTTTCTTACCGAGACTCTGTCGCTCCCGAAGTAGGCTACCAGCCATAGCCACTCATACTCCCTGTACCGGAACTCGTGGGGGGTTGCACCTCGCCCCAAGCCCTTCTCCACATGGTACGTCCTGTAGTGCGTCGACAGCTTGTTCTTCCACTCGGAGTACCTATATTAACAAAACACAACTGTTAGATATATTCGTACATCTTTAATCGTCTTCAATCTAACTCGAATGATAGTAAAATAACGCGAAACACATAACCTGTTCTTCAGCTGCTCGTCTCTCCACCAGTCCAAGGTAGGATGGACTCTAAACCATTGCTGTAATATTATAAATTAATTAGAAAATATTTTTATATAGTTATAAGGACTCAATTCATAAATGTTTATTTTCTATAATAAAAATACGATTTAACTCACCGACAGTGCATTGTACACTCGCCTTGATGTCATCGGGCACAGAGCCCCAGTCGGGCCACAACATTGGGACCCTGTCCCGCACGATCATGCCCGTCGCGTTGATATACTTGGTCGTGGTTTCTCTCCTCTCGATCGGGCGTCCATCCTCACCGGGACCGGGCAGGATCTCCCTGATCCCACCGGCGAGTTCCCTCTCCAGGGTCGACATGTTCGCTGGCCCTCTGGTCCGTCTCGTCCCCGCGGGTTTATTTACGAGGACGCCTGTTTCATAATTAAAATGAATACATGCCTAATAAAAATTCCGTACTAACTAACTAATTGACTAACCAACTACGTACATAATTTACTAACTAACTAATTTAATTTAGTAATTAACTAACTAAATAATTTACTAAATAATTTAATTTAATAACTAACTAGCTAAATTAAATTAATTTACTAAATAATTTAATTTAGTAACTAGATTAACTAGCTAAATTCTTTAATTTACTAACTAATTTAAATTACTAACTAACCAACACATTTAATTTACTAACTAACTAACTAAACTAATTTAATAACTAACTAACGACATAACTAATTTAATTTACTAACTAATTATGAACTAAGCTTCGACGTAGTTAAATAATTAATTAAACAATCTAAATAATTAATTAAACTAACTAATTACCTGCGTCGTTGTACCGTTTGTCCTTCTCACGAACACACCACAGGCCGCGGCAGTCCTCTAAGTAAATGGCCTGTGGACGTAGGCCTCCTCCCAGGGAATCTCGTGCGGCCGGTCGTGCCTCCAAATCTGCCTCCCCCTAGCGTCGTACTCCGGGATGGCAGGGAGGAACTGGACCATGTACATCCCCGATGGCGGAGACATACGGGGCGTGGACCCTGAGGGGCCTGATCCCCCTGACGGTGGGCCCTGTCGCTGTGGACGCTGTCGCTGTGGGGGGACAGGGAGCATCTCTGGAGGGTCCTGATCGGCGCGCGGTGGGGTCGGCTGCAGATCCTGGAACAGTGCTGAAGTGCAGTGGGGTCTGGAGGGTGCGGCTGTGCGTCCTCCTCTGACGCTCGAGATTGGGCCCGCTCCCGTCGACTCATACGATGAGCCCCCACGTGTATCGGTCGGGGTCAATCCCATCAACGTCTCCTCCCGCCTGTTCATTGGCCGGCGTAGGCCCCGACGACCGCTGGATCCGCCCCCCCACGGCTGTGTCCTGCCTGAGCTTCGGGGTCGCTCTCGGTCGGTCTGGCAATCCATCAGTCTACAGCGCGGCGGTTTTCTGCACAATTAGTATATAAATTCCATAAATTTCACAAAAATTCCACAAAAAAATAAAAAACTTCATTAAATATATATATACCTAATTATATATATACCTAAATATATTTATACCTAATTATATATATATATATTCTGAAATATATATATATATATATATATATATATATATATATATCCTCCTAAAAATTCCACAAAATTCCACAAAATTAACAAAAATTCCACAAAATTCCATAAATTTCACAAAAATTCCACAAAAAAATAAAAAACTTCATTAAATATATATATACCTAATTATATATATACCTAAATATATTTATACCTAATTATATATATATATATTCCGAAATATATATATATATATATATATCCTCCTAAAAATTCCACAAAAATTCCACAAAATTCACAATTAGCCCTAAAACACTTATACCTAAATCATTTAACCCAAAATAACAATTAACCCTCACAAAATCAAAAAAATTCTAAATCAAAACCCTAAATAATTCAATAAATCACAAATGAGGGAGAGCCGGGACTACCTGACATGGTGGTGCGACGGGGACGAGGACCGGTGGTGCTGTGCGGCGGCGACGGCGGCTAGGGGCGGCTGCGTTCGGGTCGGGGAGGGGTCGGGAAGGACGGGGAGGGGGCGGGGAGGGGTCAGGTAGGGACGGGGAGGGTCGGTCGGCGTCAGGGAGGGTCGGTGGTGGTCGGTCGGCGTCGGGGAGGGTCGGGCGGTGATTAGGGATTTAGGGGAGAATGCATAAAATGAGGGAGGCGCCCTCTGTTCTGCTTTAAATCGAAGGACTGTAGCCGACGATGTCAATTTTAATTCGTCGGCTATACTCTGACCCTAAATCCGGGCCGGGCCGAAGTTGGGCTTTGCGGGCCGAGGTACGTGGGGCGGGCCGGTTATAGCAGACGAATTTATCCATTTCATCGCCTATAGTATGAATGTCGTCGGCTATACCTTTAATATCGTCGGCTATACTTCACGCGCTCAGCAGCCGTCAGATCTCCCCCATCCAACGGCGGACAATGAAAAGGCGCGGATCGCAAGAGTTTAGCCGACGAAGTTAAATATTTCGTCGGCTATTCCTTGGTCAAACTGCAAAGTTAAACCTCTAAACGCTTTAAAACGGCAATTGGCCCGTCTAAATGACGTTTTTTGGCCTGACCTTCAACAGATAATAGTTTCAAATCAATGAGACGCAACTAATCGTATAAAAATTTTCCTCAAAATTTTTACCGAACGTCAGGCTACCCATAGGAAAACGGAAGTAAAAAACAGTTAACCGCAACATTCGGCACACAGATTTTGTCGGAATCTTCTCATTTTTCAACAGTAGACGTATTTCAATATTTCGGTCATATCTTATTTCACGACACATTTGCATTTGAAGAGTGTACGTATAGTAACTATTTGAAACTATACATTCACTTAAACACTTAGTAAATAAGTTAAGGAACATTAGTGCATATGTTCCGATTTTGAATCTAAAAGTTTGGAAAATCTATTCCAACCGTCAAATATCACCGTTTAGATTAAATACAAGTATGAAAAAAAAATCCAACTACATCTGACAACGTTAAAGGCTCGATCGGGACGGTCAACCGGGTGAGTCAACCCTTTAAACGCTTAGAAATGGTAATTGGCCTGTCTAAATGACGTTTTTTTGCCTGACCTTCAACAGATAATAGTTTCAAATCGATGAGACGCAACTAATCGTATAAAAATTTTCCTCAAAATTTTTACCAAACGTCAGGCTACCCATAGGAAAACGGAAGTAAAAAACAGTTAACAGCAACATTCGGCACACAGATTTTGTCGGAATCTTCTCATTTTTCAACAGTAGACGTATTTCAATATTTCGGTCATATCTTGTTTCACGACACATTTGCATTTGAAGAGTGTACGTATAGTAACTATTTGAAACTATACATTCACTTAAACACTTAGTAAACAAGTTAAGGAACATTAGTGCATATGCTACGACTTTGAATCTAAAAGTTTGGAAAATTTATTCCAACCGTCAGATATCACCGTTAAGATGAAATACATGTATGAAAAAAAATCCAACTACATCTGACAACGTTAAAGGCTCGATCGGGACGGTCAAACTTCAAAGTCAAACCTCTAAACGCTTTAAAACGGCAATTGGCCCGTCTAAATGACGTTTTTTGGCCTGACCTTCAACAGAGAATAGTTTCAAATCGATGCGACGCAAGTAATCGTAAAAAAATTTTCCTCAAAATTTTTACCGACCGTCAGGCTACCCATAGGAAAACGGAAGTAAAAAACAGCTAACCGCAACATTCGGCACACAGATTTTGTCGGAATCTTCTCATTTTTCAACCGTAGACGTATTTCAATATTTCGGTCATATCTTATTTCACGACACATTTGCATTTGAAGGATGAAGCAATGGTTTCGGTCAACATCCGGGCCAGGCCTTGGGGCCGGTTATAGCCGACGAATTGCAAGTCGTCGGCTATACTTTAGCCGACGACCTTCAACGTTTGGTCGTTAGCCGACGACTTGCATATTAAATTACCAGAATGGGCATTATAGCCGACAAAGTATGGTCCATTTCGTCGGCTATAATGCTTATCTTTCTGAAAATTTGCCATTTAGGGCCTGAAAATTGCCTATTTCACCTGATAAATTCCTGAACATCGCACAAACAATTCAATACAATTTCCCATAAACTCCGAAAACGGTAATTAAGGACAAAAAATGTATTCATACATGCATGCACCATCGTACACAAATACATACATAAATAGTATACTAAGGATGATAATCAGAATCATCCTCATCACTTGAGTCAGACGTAGTATAGTAGTTAATATCTGGCAACCGGTGCTTGTACTCGTCATCTGAGTCATCGTCTGCCTGAGATAGACGATTCGGATTAACATCATACATGGGCACCTGACCCCTAGGAAGTCGAACCACTCTGCCCGGCGTCACATTATTATCGCGGATGGTGGAGGATTCCGGAATGTCGACGGCGTCCGGCTCTTGGTATGCGGTCGCTTCTTGACACTCTGTGCTCACACCAAGTGTGGTAGCACTGTATATGTCTCACTGAGACACATGGTTAACTACCTTCCACGTGCCTTTGTTCAATGGATCGTCAAGATAAAAGACCTTTTTGGCCGCTGTGGCGAAAACAAAGGGGTCATCTTCATACACACTAGTGGCGGTATTCACCGAAAGTATGCCGTACTGATCGATCCTTATGCGGTGCGGCCTAGTATCAAACCATCGACACTTGAACAAGTGGACTTTCATGCGGTTCCCATATATGAGTTCAACAACTGACTGTAGGACACCATAATAATCCACGCCCCCCTCTGCACCATCGACCATCACCCCACAATTCTGTGTTTTGCGTTCTCCATCTCTAGCTTCACATATATACTTAACGCCGTTGACATCACACATTGGGCGGACTGTGGAAGATATCGGCTTCATCGACAACAGCCTCAATTCCTCTGAGTAATTTCTATGACCACCCTTCGCAGCCACTTGCATCAGCTGAAAAATATAACTCAAATCACTTGGTGTGTTCATGATTAAAGAATAGGGAACTGTAAAAGAAAGCCATCTAATATATATATTTATACACTTACCCATTGTGGAAAATAGTCCGCAAACGTCGTGTTGTGGTACTCGAGATCACCGCCAACTTCCTTGCAGTTAAGATGGGTTCGTTTCTAATATTGTACCTCCGGACAGTTTATTAGAACCCACCAGTGGGCAATCCCTACCTCATGGTCAGGCAACTTGTCCACACCCTTCTTCTTGAAGCTTCCGTATGGTACAACATCGTTGGCGACGATAGATAAGTTGAACTCGGGGTCATCTCGACTTGGATGTTGTGGGGGGTCCTCCATCGCTCCCAAGTACAACTTGGCGTAAGTTACACACTCATGCGCAATGTAAGCTTCAGCAATACACCCCTTAGGCGCAGATTTATTGTGCACATATTTCTTGTAGTCTCCAAGTTGTCTGCAAGGTTAACAAGTGCATGTTAAGAGCATGCAACTTTTATTTAAAAACATGTATAAATCAAATTTAGGAATAACATGTACCTTTCGATGGGATACATCCAAGTGTAGTGTACGGGACCGGTAAGCAACAATTGTTGGGGAAGATGGATCATCAGGTGAGGCATGATGTCAAAGAAGTTTGGGGGAAATATCCTCTCGAACTTGCACAAGATAAAAACGATTTCCTCATGCATTCTCATGAGGTCTGATTTTCTAACTTCTCTAGCGCATAACTTCTGGAAGAATCTTGACAACGCCACCAACGGCTCAACCACTTCATCCTCCAAGTACGCTCGAATGAAAATAGAGAAGAGGCGTTGAAGCAGTACATGGCAGTCGTGACTCTTCAATCCGTACATCTTGTTGTCTCGGTAGTTAACACACTTGCTTATGTTACCCGCATAGCCATAAGGATACTTGCATAGCCATTAACAACAATTAGATTTCATGCATATATAGTCGTCCAACAACAGATGGATTCTTTAGGGAATACATGCCTAATAAAAAGTTACCTGACATTACTCATCCATCCAAAGATTTCATGTTTCTGGTCCCTGGTGACGGTGTAAGGAGCTTGGGGCATTTTGCTCCTGCCCTCTCTCAACCACAAATGGTCCCGCAGTCCCATATTTCTCAGATCAACGCGTGCCTTGGGGGTGTCTTTTGTTTTCTTCTCCCAATTCAAAACTGTGCCAACCACGGCTTCACACACGTTCTTCTCTATATGCATGACATCCAGGTAGTATCTGATAGCCAACCTGGCCCAATAAGGAAGTTCCCAGAAGATGCTCTTGTGTGACCAGAACCTATACCGATCGGGCCTCTCTGGAATCGTGTGCAACACATCGGGATGATTGCTAAGCGGACCAAAGTCATACTCATTCAACACTGCCAATACTTCCTCCCCTGTCCATCGCTCCGGTGCCCAGCCCCTTTCTTCAGTCCCATCAAAAGCCTGTGCATCGTCCCTAAATGGATGGTCATGCGGAAGCCAACAACGGTGACGCATCTGGACAATCTTGCTGCAATGAGGACTGGAGCAATCAACAGTCATGCACTCTGAACAAGCCCTGTAACCCCTGGTGACGCTGCCCGACAACATACCCCTCCCAGGAAAGTCACTGATCGTGCCAACAAGCATGGCACGCATCCGGAACATCTCATTTTTGAACCGGTCGTAGACCAGGTGGCCTTTCAGACTCAAGTACCGAAGCTCCTCAATTACGGGTCTCTAATACACATCGAGACACTTTCCCGGATAACCTGGGCCTGGAATCAACAATGTGAGCATGTTATATTCCTTCTTCATGCACATCCACGGTGGAAGGTTGTACGGAATCAAAATAACTGGCCACACACTGTACTGAAGCTCTTTCTTGCCAAAAGGGTTGAAACTGTCGGATGATAGCCCTAGCCAAACATTTCGAACCTCTGATGCAAATTCAGGAAACTCCAACACATTCTTCTTCCAAGCCTCTCCGTCGGCGGGATGTCTAAGGGTGTCATCGTCAGGCACATTCCTCTCAGCCCACCATCTCATAGCTTCGGCCGTGAAAGCACACATGAACAACCGCTCAAGCCTATCAATCAGCGGGAAGTACCGAAATATCTTCACAGCTTTCTTGTTCCCTTTAGGAGTGAACTTATACCGCTCTGTATTGCATACTGGGCAGTATTCAAGATCTGCAAGTCCTTCCCCGTAAAACAGAACGCAATCGTATCTGCATGCATGAATCTTGATGTAGGAAAGGCCGAGATCTTTAAGGATATGTCGCACCTTATGATGACTGGTAGGAAGCCGATGTCCGGGGGGCATCGCCCCACCCCATATCTTTAGCCAATCATCAACCGATTTGACAGTGCCTTTGTTCTCCGTTTTGATCATCATCACTCCCATGACAGATTCAAGGACAGTCTTACTGCATCCGGGGTACAACGGAGTCTGTTGCAATGCGATCAGGTTGTTGTACTTTTCCGTACCACTTGTGTTGACCGGTGATCGGGGTAATGGCTCGAGTGGCTCAATATCAGGGAAACACTCCATCTCCGGAGGAGGGAGTTGCACATCGGGTGCTTCATCAAAGACACCGCTCTCACGAGGAAACATATCGTTGATCAAGTTCGTTGTTGGATCATTGGACGAACTCCCTCTCTCGGCATATTGTCCATGATCATGAGGATCCGCAAACTCTGGTTCACCGTGATAAATCCAATTAGTGTATAGGACCCAAAATCCATATCTAGCTAGGTGTTGCTCCACTTTCTCTATGGAAAAACGTTGTCGTGGGCTGGCACACTTGCACTTTTTACACGGGCAATAATGAAGTGTAGTGTCTCCACAGTTAGCCATCACAAATTCCAGGAAACTCCTAACTCTATCATGATACGCCTGATCCCATCTTCCAAGGGTAATCCAACTCTTGCCCATCCTGTAAATTCAATAAATAAATATAACTATATATAGATATGTATATATGCACGTACTACGTACGTACGTACTAATTAATTAAAAAATTCATCATTACACATATATATATATACACATCCCTAAATTAATTAAAACATCGTCAATCTCCCTAATTAATTAAACACAATATATTTTTTATATATACCAACAATATATTTTTAATTACAATTAAATTAATTAATATATATATATATATACATTTTTTCATCAAATTCATCTAAAATCACCTCTAAATCAACAATCAATCACTACTCTTCAACAAAACTTCAATTCTATCTAACCAACATATCAACCCATTAATAATCTCATCTCAACACATATATATATATATATCAAATTAATCACACATTTATTCTAATTAAACTCTAAATTAACACACCTCTGCATATAACCAACTAAATCAACACACACAGCAATATACGTACATTTCAAGCTTATGACCGAGGTTTTGGACGATTTCAGAGCGTTTTCGAAATGTTTCGAAAAAATTTCGACGAATGACCTCGCTGCTGCAGAATAAATCTGATATAAGGGTTATAGCCGACGAAGACCCTCCTCGTCAGCTATAACCAAAAACTTTTCGTCGGCTATAGTTATAGCCGACGACGTCAAGGAATAGCCGACGACTCGTCGGCTATAATATTATAGCCGACGATGTGGCCGACGAAATAGTAATTCGTCGGCTATAACCACTTATAGCCGACGAAGTACTCTTTCGTCGGCCGTTTTTTTTCATATCGTCGGCTATGACCCCTTTTCTGGTAGTGTATAAGCCCTACTACATGGGTGCATAGGATCTTGCTCGAAGAAGGAGCCAAGCCTACTAGGGAGGGAGCGAGACGATTGCATCCTCCAATGATGAAGATTGTGAAGGACGAGGTAATAAAATTGCTTGATTGTGGCGTAATATATCCTATCTCGGATAGCCAATGGATCTCACCCGTCCAAGTTGTACCCAAGAAGAGTGGAGTGACCGTTGTGAAGAATGACAAAGATGAACTCGTGCCACAAAGATTGGTGACAGGTCATAGGATGTGCATGGACTACAAAAAGTTGAATGCTACTACACGCAAGGATCACATGCCTTTGCCCTTCATGGACCAAATGTTGGAAAGATTAGCTGGACACGAGTTCTATTGCTTTTTGAATGGGTATAGCGGGTACAATCAGATTTGCATTAACCAGGATGACCAAGAAAAGACAACGTTTACATGTCCCTTTGGTACGTTTGCCTATCGACGCATGCCTTTTGGTTTATGCAACGCACCAGGTACATTTCAACGTTGTATGTATTCCATTTTCTCAGATTACATTGAAAATATCATTGAAGTCTTTATGGATGATTTTTCTGTTTATGGACAAGACTTTGATGCATGTTTAGAAAATTTGGAATTAATCTTGGAAAGATGTGTAGAAACTAACCTTGTACTAAATTGGGAAAAATGCCATTTTTTTGGGACATATAATATCTGCTAAGGGAATTCCAGTCCCAGATGTGCGCCAAGGGCTATTCCGACGCAGTATGCTGCAACATTTTCCAGGAAACCCTGTCTGGAGAGGCGCTCAGCTGGTTCTATGAACTTCCGGCAAACTCTATCGAGGCGTTCGAGCAGCTGACCGATCGGTTCGTAAGCCGCTTCATCCTCCGGGTCGAAGGAGCCCGGACATCGACCATCCTCTTCAACTGCATGCAGGCACCCGGCGAGGAGTTGAGGACCTTTCTCAACCGCTGGCAAACGGCGACGGCCGGGGTTCGGAACCTCGACAAGGGTATCGCCGAGATGGCATTCAAACAAGGGCTCCGGCCAGGAAAATTTTCCTACGCCGTACGGGTGGAACTCCCGCAGGGGTATGACGAGATGATGCCAATGGCCATCAGGCATGCTCAGGCCGACCATGAAACGTACGGGCAGCACCTGCTGAAAAGAAAACGGGACGAGCAGCAGGAGGAGCACCCCCGGGAGGAGCACCCCCCTCCCGGCCAAGAAGACAAGGCCAGCCACCGGACCGAGAACTGAGATGCCCAACCGAGTCGGCCTAGCAGATATTGGGGGCAGCGGCAGCAGAGGCCCTATCATGACAAACCCCAGAACGAGCACAAACCGGTGCAGTACCGGCAAGAACGCCCCCTGGCAATCATGCCAGCAGAACGGCAAGAGGTCTTCACTACCCTAACCTCTTCATACGAAGACATCTTGCACGAGAACGGGAACATCATTCCCCCACCAACCAGGAGAAAGTATCCAAAGGGGAAGCTTACCCCGGCGCAAACGGGCAAGCACTGCTCCTATCACGATGAAGCTACTCATCGGACAAACAAGTGCTTTGCTCTCAAGACAGCGGTGGAGGGTTTGATTAGCAACGGCCAGCTCCAGCGGTATATAGGGGAAAGGAGAGCAGATCCCGACCGGCAGCCGGGCCAGGCCTGGTAGGCACGCCCAAACCTCCAGGCAGTTAGTTTGGCATATCATCGGTTCGGCTGCTATAACATCTTGAGATGTATGCCAACTATTTTGAAAAAAAAAAAAAAAAAAAAAAATTTCCACCGGTTCCGCCAGTGTAAGTATATTTATATCCAAGGAATAATACAAACAAAAACTGTTCCGCCGGGTATACAAAAAAAGGGAGAGAAGCAAAAATCTCAAGGAGCTGCGCTCCCCCCTTCAACGGGCATTCCACCAGCTTCTCCAGATGAAGCCGCCACACCTTTTTCAGGCCCGCCTACCCCTTCCGGTTGCTCCTCGCCTACCGACTGCTCATGGATATCCGACTGCTCATGGATATTCTCATCAGTTCCGACCTTCGGCATTCGAGAGGTATCCAGGTACCCCGTCTCTTCCCACTCCACGTAGGCGTCCGCGATACCCGATTCCCTAGCCTTCTCCAGGAACTCGAGGAACTGATCGCTCTCATGATACTTGAGGACAACCCGCTGGTAAAGCTCCGGGTCCTCCTCTCCAGACGCAGTGGCAGCAGCGGCGCGCGCAGCGGCAACTCCCACCTGGAGCTCATCCACTTTTGCCTCCAGCTCGGCCCTCTCCTCTTCGGCCAGCTCCTTCTCTTCCTCAAGGCTCCAGACCCGCTCTTCCAGTTTGGCCACCTGCTTCTTGGCCCTCTCCTCCAGTCTGACCTTCTCCCGCTCCAGCCTGGACTTCTCTACTTCCAGACGCTCTCGGGCTTCTGTCAGAGCGGCCACCTACCTCTTCAACCCCGCCAGCTCCTCGCTCGGATCCGGCTGGTACAGATTGTACAATAACTACACAACAACAGGGAGCCAATTAGACAAGCAGCAAAGGTAACGAGTTACGAGCAGTGCCATGGCACCGAGCAATTCTTACCCTGAGGACCGAATCCTTGCACTTTTAGCGGTTCTCCCCCGCCAAGGCTCCGTTGACCCCAGGCCTGTCCAGGCCAAGGCCAGCTACATCTGCCGCCACCTTCCGGACGAAGGGATTCTCCAGACTCCCCCTCTGTTCCTCCGCAGGAGTGGGGCTACTCTGCTGAATGGCAGAGTTTGGAGCAGCGGCAGCCTTGTCCCCAGTGGAACTCGACGCACCACTGGTCACCTTGAGCCGCTTCGCCAAGTTATCACCTGACGACTGGCCGGTCAGCGTCACCAGCGTGGAGGGAGGAACGTCCATGACCCTCCGCCTCTTCTCACCCTGGCCGTCCGGTGAAGAAGATTGTGCGCCTGACCGGGTGACCCTGGTGACTAGCGGGACTGATACCGGCCTGTACGGAATCCGGTTCACCCCACCAGGAACCTTTGGTGGCCCCCCGGTGGTCTTGCCCTTTCCAGGTCCCGCCTTGGGCGCAACAGGGTGACTCTTCACACGCCTCAGAATATAGGCATCGCCCTTAACGTCCATGGCCCTCGGTTCGGCATGAACGGTAAGCCGACCAGACTCCTCGTCCACCGAGGTCCGCGAAACGGCCTCCCCTTTCTCCTTTAGACTTGAGAGAAGGTCTTCACCATCCATGGATAAGGTATTGTCGGGTTTAATGACCGTCCGGGAAGATGCACCTGCAGGATAAGCAAAACGTTAGTGTTTAAAACTCGGCCAGCAGAAACGCCACCGCTAAAACCTTGCTACGCACCAGGATCTCGCCCGAGACCGTAGTACTCCAACACCTCCGGCCGAATGAAGTTGTAAGAGCTTCGCTCGAGATCGTCCTAGCATTCAAGTATAGTCGTAATCCTTTCCCGCTCCAACTCAGATAGTTCGAACGATTGGTCGCCAAGGGGCTGGAAGACACCAGGAACCCGGTACATTTTACTCCTCTTCTGCCACTTCCCCCCCGCCATCACCACCTTTTTCCTCTAGCTATTGTCTATCCAGGAAGGCATGTGGGTGATGATAGGCTAGAACTGTCGGGCGCTAAAGGTCAGACAACCCTGGGAGCCCCTCTTCTTTGAGAAGGATATTCTGTACAATGCCCGGAACTCGTTCACCGTCAGCATGCTCATTCCGGACAACTCGTACAGGCAACTGAGGCTCAGCAGCTTCTTCCACTGGTTCCCGGGAAGCTGCGCGGGAGACACTTGCAGGGCACTGAGCGTGTACTGCACGAAATCTGGCAGCGGGAGGGAAAACCCAACCCGCCTCCGGGTTACAGGCCGATTCTCCGGGATTCAGCGGCCGTAACGCCACCTCATCGGGGATACTCCACGTCTCCCGGAAGGCGGCAATCTCTTCGAGATTCATACTACCCTCCGGTTCATCACACACCACGGCCCCTTTCCCACTCCCGATGGTGTAGCTCACGGGCGGAGTGCCACAAAAGCGCACCCCGTGCGGGATTTCCTTAGATCCCGAGGACCTGGAAGACGAAACCTCGCTCCGGGAGCGGTCAGCGGTTTCGGCATTCGGGGATTCAGAACCGAGCCAATCCTCCAGTCTCTCCTCATCGTCCACGATAGGATGCCTGTCGGCCGATTCGGAAGCCCCATCAGAACTTGCAGAAGCCATTTAACCTAAGGGGAAGAAAACAAAACCCCACCGCTGGTCAGCAACAGGCTAGAACAACGCCCCTCTGCGGCTCCGCTCCAAGATTACCGCAGCCGCCCCACTTAAAACAACTCACTGTCGGCAACAGAGCCCCCCCCCCCCCCCCCCCCCCCCCTCTCTCGCCGCAAAACACCAAAAAGAAAAAGAAAAAAAACCACCAGGCAAAGAAAGCAAGACTTACCGATTACTATGCACAACCGAGGAAAGTCCGTCCTACAAAAACACCGAGCAATGGCAGGCAAAGAACAAGAACGCTTGAGGCAACGGATGTCGCGGGGCACCACCACAAAACTTTCGTCGGATTCCTCTCTAACCTTCTCTTCTTCTCTTTGAGCCAAAGAACAAAACAGAACTTATGAAGGAAGAGGAGGTATTTTTATAGAGGGGTCTGATGCCCTAGGCACTTGTAATCCCCCCAAAACACACAATCAGGGCAACTTAAACGCTTGCGAATCCAGACCCTCCATCTCAGATCGCTCCCTACTGACACGTGTCCCAGCATTGGTAAACTTCCCACGCCATCATAACTGAAGGGACTGATGGGCTTCCTCCTTAAATGCATGTTAGCACTTGTCCCGCCTACGAGCGACATGGAGGAGAGATCGATAGAGCAGGAACCGAGGCGTCAAGCCCCCCCCATCACTTCCCCAAGGGCCGCGACAGCTCTCCGGTTATGATCTTCCAACCGGAGCCATGGCAGTTCACCGGTTAGGTATCATTCAACCGGCTGCATGGCATCTCCACGCCAACTCTTCGGTTATGATTTTTTCAACCGGCTCGAAGGCTTCTCTCCGGTTATGATCTTCCAACCGGAGCCATGGCAGTTCACCGGTTAGGTATCATTCAACCGGCTGCATGGCATCTCCACGCCAACTCTCCGGTTATGATTTTTTCAACCGGCTCGAAGGCTTCTCTCCGGTTATGATCTTCCAACCGGAGCCATGGCAGTTCACCGGTTAGGTATCATTCAACCGGCTGCATGGCATCTCCACGCCAACTCTCCGGTTATGATTTTTTCAACCGGCTCGAAGGCTTCTCTCCGGTTATGATCTTCCAACCGGAACCATGGCAGTTCACTGGTTAGGTATCATTCAACCGGCTGCATGGTATCTCCGCGACGGCCCTCCGGTTATGATCTTCCAACCGGCTCCATGGCAGCTCACCGGTTAGGTAACATTCAACCGGCTCCATGGCCTCTCACCGGTTAGGTAACATTCAGCCGGCTTGAGAGCATTTCACCGGTTAGGTAACATTCAACCGGCTCGAGAGCATTTCACCGGTTATGAGACATCCAACCGGGTCCATGGCAGCTCACCGGTTAGGTATAATTCAACCGGCTCCATGGCCTCTCACCGGTTAGGTAATATTCAACCGGCTTGAGAGCATTTCACCGGTTAGGAGACATCCAACCGGCTCCATGGCCCCTCACCGGTTAGGTATCATTCAACCGGCTCCATGGCATGACTCCGGTTATGAGAACATTCAACCGGCATGGGCTTTATACACCCGGGCGAGTTTACATCTAACACATGTACTCTTGTCCAGCAGGATAAAAACCCTGCATCGCACTGAACTGCGATCAAAATGGGGATTCAAGGCGAGACTTGTCATCTCAACGCCTCCCCACCGGGCAGATTGTTTCTCTGATCCAGAACTCTCCCCGCAGGCACGTCGCCCCACGCTTATTTCAACACAAGCTGGGCCGAGCCACCGGGCGCCTCCCGGCCTGCCATTGGCAGCAATTTCGCCTTGGGGGACTCGTTCCAATATGGCAGAACGCCCGGTCGAGATCCCATGCACTCTCCGACTCGATACGGTACTCACCGCACCTCGCCTGACCGAACGCCCGGTCACGCCCAATCTTCAATACGGACTTGGGGGACTGGGTACCGTTGGGTTGGTAAATGTGGGTCTGCGGGACAGAAGCAAGACATATTAAGTCCCCATTCAAGATTGCACTTGACCGGGAACTTGGGGGACTTGTTGACAGTAGCCACAGAGGGGCTACAACAGGCCCACAGACCCGCAGCCAGTGCACCCAGGGCCGGCCTAGGGCCCGGAACTGGATCGCCAGCACCCGGAGCCGGGGTCCAGCAGTCTACCTTGTGACCAGGGACCTGGGGATCGGGGGCGCCAGCCTGCCAAAGAGGTCGCCAGAGCTGCCCTTTGGTGTACGAATAGAAGGAAGCCAGTCCCACATCGAAGAGTGAGGCCAGACCTCACGCCCGACCACTTATATAAGGGCCTCAACTACCCTCATTAACAGGTAACTGATCTTTCCTACTGCTTATCATACGTGCTTAAGTTATCTATTCATCTCAACTGTACTAACTTAGGCATCAGAGAGGAGAAGACCGGCCCGCCCGGTATTCCCCTTAGTAAGCAGGTTTACAGGAGATCACACTTGGATTCATCTGTCTCTACCAGGCCTACGGGTTTTAGGTACGAACAGGCACCTATCATGGCGCCACCTAATTGGGACTTGCCATTTGAGCTTATGTGCGACGCATCGGACTATGCTGTTGGAGCAGGTCTTGGACAAAGAAATGAGAAGAGGCCGAATGCAATATACTATGCCTCTAGAACGTTGAACGATGCTCAAATGAATTATTCCACCACTATAAAAGAACTTTTGGCTGTTATATTTGCTTTAGAAAAATTTCGATCTTATCTTTTGAACTCTAAAGTGACAGTTTATTCAGATCATGCAGCTCTTAGGTACTTGATGAAGAAGAAAGATGCCAAACTGGTGTGAGCCGAAGCTCGCACGCAATAATAAACCCTACAAAAGATCGTTAGTAGTATAAGCAAGTAGGGATCGTTCTAGGCCGGGGATTAAGGGTACCTGAGATATGAAATTGTTAGAAACAAACATATTCACAAATATTCACAAAACGTCACATATATGGGGGATATATTTGGATCGGCAACAATAGAAAACAGAAAATAAAATCCTAGATCTAATATTCACAAGTTTGATCATCATCTCTCACGCATCACATAACACAAAACACACTTTAACACAAAGATTCGCATGCAAGAAAGTAAGAGACAAGTATTCATGCATCTTAGACTTAATCAATTTCGACTACAATTAGAGCGATTAGCCTTTTAACCAATTGTAAGACATCTAATGTTTTAAGATCATGCTATTCGCCTTCGATCCTAAAGTTTATGCTAAACCGGTTTTACACGTTTCAACATTGAAGCACAAGAGTCTAAATCGAAAACAAGCAAACAAGTAAGGTCGTCAATCTTCTTATTTAACTCGCAAGTTCTAAGGTTCTTTAGATCTAGGGGAGCAACATAGTCAAGAAAACTCAACTCGTATAACTTAATCATATTACTCAATCATGTGAAATCTAGCACTTAGAATTACATGCAAACAACAAATGCTTAAACAAGACTAGTGTGTCGATTTTTGTGCCCTAACCTTAGATTACTAATCGATTTTAAATCTAAATCATGCATCAAATACCTACTGCTCTAATTATCAAACACACGAAATCCAAGAATTAAAGATTGCAAGATTCATCACATAAATTCCAACAACAATTGCAATTCAAGTTCATCATACAATACCAAACGAAAACAAAGTATTTTTATAACAATACATGTGACTAAACCGAAATTAAAAACATAAGTCATAGGGATGGATCACACTTTAGAAACCTTGGAGAGCTTCGTCTTGGTGTGGTGGAAGAGAATCGGCAGCAGCTAGGCTAGGGTTTGGGAACGGTGGTGATTGATGGTGGTGGAATCGGTGACTAGATGTTTTAGGGTTTCGGCTTAGAACTTTGAGTAGGAAATTTGGTAGAGTTTTGGCTAGTGCTTTGCAAGAGATGAGATGATTTTTTTTTCTGAATAAGAGATGGCTATATATAGAGGAATAGGGGTGAGAGGCTGCCGGCCACAAGAATGCAAAAGGTAGGTTTTGGTTTTCCTACTAGGTTTATGTTTCCTTGTTGAATAAATATTTGCATTCTTGATTTTCTTTTTCTGATTTTTCTTCAAGGCTTGGGCTGCACATCTTCATGGACTTCTTGTATGATCTTGGACTTCAATTGATAGGTCTTGATCCACTGAAAATGCCCCACAATGCCGGCAGCACACAGAGGCAGCAATCTGCCAGAATCGGCAGCTTCTCCTAGTGTGACTAGGAGAACTTGTTTCTTCATGCTTTTCTTCAATGCCATGGCCTAGTGTCTTCCTCTTCCCTTCATAAAGCTTGGACCATCTTCACATATGCATTTGTGCACCATTTGGTCCATTAAAAACAGAAAACACAAAAAGGGGGCAGTAGGTTCCTGGAATCGGCAGATTTGACCTTGTTGTAGTAATTCCGGCTTATCTTCCTCCGTGGAGCTCCGATTGATGCGATTCCAAGTCTCACGTAAACTAGACACATAGGGCCATCTCCCCATAAAATATCTCGATCAAATTCCTTGTGAGTCGTCGGGAATGATTTTTCGAAGTTAGGACAAAGTCCCAGGAAAATCCTGGAAGTCCCTGGATTGGAATGCTCGGACTGCCGTTTTGCAGCCAAGTTTTGGGTGACTTCCCGAACTCCGAATGATCTGAAATTTTAACACAACATTCCTCAACATATGAATATGAAGCACACAAGATTTCATGGAATTCGGACAAGGATGGATCATACTTTTGCTCATCTCAAAATCGCGAAAAAGACATATTTTACAATATTTTCCAGATTTCTCAAACTTAGTCATTTTTCGGATTCTTAACCATTTTTCACAAAACTCTACCAAAATGACACTAACTATATTATGACTCTATCTTAGACAAATAAGGGTTAAACAAAACATAAATGAGGGCATAAGCATATAATATCATCGCACATTGTGCTCCTATCAACTACCCCACACTTATCCTTTGCTAGTCCCTTAGCAAACTAAATTAAACTAGACTTTAAACAAACTATTGCCCCTAACAATTTGTCTCAGGCTCGTATGTACACATAGCTTTCAAGTTGAATGCATGAGAATGCTAAGCACGAAAATTCCAAGTTTCATGAACATGTGACATCAATATGAACATATAAGAGCAAAAGGTAAGCATGTAAACATGTTAAGCTAATCCAATCCTCCTCACTAGGCATACTCTCTTCTTTTCTCTCGAAGCATGGTAATTTACTCATAAGTATATGCAAGCGAAAGATAATGAATTGCAAAGAGTGACTTGCATATATCAAAGAAACGAAAGCACTTTGTGAATTTTTTATGGAAAAACCTCATATGATAACTATATGCACCAATGAACCAAAACCATATGCTTACTCTTGAGATAATCTCCACAATCAAATTTAACCATCTTAAGAATCATGAAAAAGATCAATAATAAGGTTGTAATGGGGCTAGGCTAAGAGGTATTCGCTATTTGGATAAGGAGGCTCAAAACGTCACTAAGGCCTTAGCAAAGCTCGAATCTCCTTATGTCTTCTCATCAAGGGCCGAATTTCTTTTTGTTGGACCCAAACTTCATTCTTTTTCTTCCCATACAACATTACAACAATAATCTAGACAATAGCCATGCACAAAATTTTTCTTTTCTATGCCGTGCCTTACTCTATTTCTTTCCTTGCTCTCGGTTTTCTTTTATTTTTCTTTTTGATTCCGAGCACACTTTTTCTCTTTTCTTTTTTTCTAAGGCACGGCATACATACATTTTTCATATAATTTTATGGCTAAGTCTACCCCACACTTGTTCTTCTTCATCACACACGCAAAAACGCCTTCAAAATTCAAGCCTTGCCAATACATTGATCAAGGGTAAAGGCACAACTATACTAAGCTCATGGAAAGTGTTTAAGGGTGATGAAAGAAAAGGCTCAACATAGGCTCAAAGGGGTTTACTAAGGTGTCCCACGACGGGCTCCAATAGGGCACATGTTTTATTTGGCTTTGGTGGTGAACCTAAATGATCTTTATTCAATCACATTCAAAATCAAGGTATTTTATGATATAAACGTTTCGAAAATCAACAAGAGTAAGTTCTAGCATACTAGAGTTCATTAAAAACTATGGCATATAGTCATCGAATATGCAAAGAATTATGAGGTTTCATGCTTCCTACAAATCTATTGAATTTTATCTTTTATCGCTCAAGAAGAAAGCAAATTGGCACAAAAGCTCACATAGGTTATAATCGAAATAAACTAGCTAAAACATGCATGCTTAATAATCAACAAGTCCTACATGCTCCTACCAATGCACATAATCCATGAAACTCACAATTTTAATAGTATGCACAACCATCATCTATGTATGCAAAGAGGAGAAAAACATCATTGACATATTAGGGGCATCCTAAGACTCAAAAACAAACAAATTTAAACACTCTATTTTTATGGAACAATTTTCTGAATTTTTCTAAACTAAGCACACAAAAACATAAACGGAATACGTTATCCCACCCCACACTTAGAAAATTACATTGTCCTCAATGTAAGCACATAACTATACCAACGAATTTCCTAAGCATGCAATAGTCTAACACATTCCAACAAATCATCACAAATTAAAAAAAAAAGAAGGGTTAAGAAATTGCAAACTCTCGGTGATGGCTCCTTCACTTTTCTTTAATCGAATTGGGTTGCCTCCCAAGTAGCGCTTTGTGTTTATAGTCCATAGCCTAGACTTTTCACCGTTTATATTGCATGTGTTCATCTTGTTCCAAAGTATCCCAAATCGGCATGAAGAAGTTCAAGAAGAAGTGCATTGCACATTGTATCCGCATCGGGTGCTTTCTGCGTATCCGGTTTATGTGGCGTGTCCGGCTCCTGGATTTCCGTGTCCGGCGTATCCTCCAGCGTGTCAGCTCTGTATCCGGCCTCTTGTGGCCGTGTATCAACCCTGCCGGCAATGGCAGGTCCGGCAGGGGTCGGTTGTGCTGCTGTTCCGGGTGGTTCTTGCTCGGCAGCTTGGTTCCTTGGTGGTGTGGGGATGGGTGGTGACTCGGCAACATTATGTGGTGGGGGATCATGAAAGTCGGAGGCCTCAACGGAGTATGGTTGGAACGAATCGTAGTAAAGCTTAAGTCGGTGGCCATTAACTTTGAAACGCTTGGATGTCACACTATTCTCAATCTCAATTGCACCATGTGGAAAAACTTGAGTGACAACAAAGGGACCAACCCATCTAGAGCGAAGCTTACCCGGAAAAAGTCGAAGCCTCGAATTGAATAAAAGAACTTGTTGCCCAACTTCAAACCTTTTTCCCCGGATCATCTTATCATGATATGCCTTTGTTTTCTCCTTGTAAATCCAAGCGGCATCATAGGCTTCATTACGGATTTCTTCAAGTTCGTTGAGTTGAAGCTTCCTATGAAGACCGGCATCATCTATGTTCATATTGAAGGCCTTGATTGCCCACCATGCCTTATGCTCTAGCTCAACCGGTAAGTGACATGCTTTGCCGTAAACTAACCGAAAAGGGGACATACCAATCGGTGTCTTGTATGCGGTCCTATAAGCCCACAAAGCATCATCGAGACGATCACTCCAATCCTTTCTTGAAGGTCCAACCGATTTCTCCAAAATGTTCTTGATCTCTCGATTACTCACCTCGGCCATTCCACTTGTTTGGGGGTGATAAGGTGTAGAAACCTTATGTGTGACTCCATACTTCCTCAATAAGGCTTCAATGGTGCGGTTACAAAAATGGGATCCTCCATCACTAATCAAGACTCTTGGAACTCCAAAACGTGAAAAGATATTGGTCTTGAGAAACTCGGCTACCACCTTGGCATCATTGGTGCGTGTAGCCCTTGCTTCGATCCACTTTGACACATAATCAACCGCAAGCAATATGTAGAGAAAGCCCTTACTTGAAGGAAATGGTCCCATGAAATCAATACCCCATAAATCGAAAATTTCTACCTCCATGATAGGCGTGAGCGGCATTTGGTCTCTAGCTCCAATGTTCCCCATTCTTTGGCATCTATCACATGCTTTGCAAAACATGAATGCATCCTTGAAAATTGTAGGCCAAAAGAATCCACACGAAAGTACCTTCAAAGCCGTTTTCTTTGGTCCAAAATGACCTCCACACGCATCACTATGACAAAAAGCAAGGATGGAGCGATGCTCATTCTCCGGCACACATCTTCGAATTACTTGATCACCACATTGCTTCCATAAGTACGGATCATCCCACAAGAAGTGTCGAGCTTGCTTCCTTACTCTCTTTTGTTGGTGGCTCGGCATCTCTTTGGGAAATCGGTTTGTGGCTAGAAAATTTGCAATGTCGGCATACCAAGGCTCATGTACTTCAAGTCGAAAAAGTTGCTCATCCGGAAAGGTATCACATAAGGGCAGCCGATCCTCCTTGTGCACAAGTCTACTCAAATGATCGGCTACGACATTCTCTACTCCTTTCTTGTCTTTGATCTCAATATCGAACTCTTGGAGCAAAAGAATCCATCGAATAAGCCTCGGTTTAGCATCCTTCTTCGTCATAAGATATCTCAAAGCGGCATGATCACTATAAACAATAACCTTGGAATTCAAAAGATATGATCGAAATTTTTCCAAAGCAAAGATTACTGCTAAGAGTTCCTTCTCCGTTGTTGTGTAATTGAGTTGTGCATCGTTGAGAGTCCTTGAAGCATAGTAAATGGCGCATGGCTTCTTCTCAATTCGTTGTCCAAGTACCGCTCCAAGTGCATAATCACTAGCATCACACATCAACTCAAATGGCTCGTCCCAATTAGGGGACACAAGTATAGGTGCCGAGCAAAGTAGCATCTTTAATCGGCAAAATGCTTCCTCACAAGCTTCCGACCATTCAAACGTCACCTCCTTTTGTAACAAGTTGCTCAATGGCTTGGCAATTGAAGAGAAGTCCTTGATGAATCGTCGATAAAACCCCGCATGGCCAAGAAAACTTCTCACATCCTTCACACACCTAGGGCTCGGCAATGCTTGTATGAGCTCCACCTTGGCTTTGTCAACCTCTAAGCCTCTTGCCGAAATTATATGCCCTAGAACAATGCCTTGCGTAACCATGAAGTGACACTTCTCCCAATTGAGCACAAGATTTGTCTCTACACACCTCTCAAGTATCTTCTCCAAGTTCCCCAAACATGCATCAAAGGTGCCTCCATACACACTAAAATCATCCATAAACACTTCGATAATGTCTTCAATAAAATCCGAGAAGATAGCATACATACATCTTTGAAAAGTGCCGGGTGCGTTGCAAAGTCCGAATGGCATCCGCCGATATGCAAACGTGCCAAATGGACAAGTAAAAGTGGTCTTCTCTTGATCGTCCGGGTGTATCATGATTTGATTGTAGCCACTATATCCATCAAGAAAGCAATAGTAAGAATGACCGGCTAACCTCTCTAACATTTGATCCATAAACGGCAAAGGCATGTGATCCTTCCTCGTTGTAGCGTTGAGCTTCCTATAATCGATGCACATCCGATGACCGGTTACAAGTCTTTGTGGCACAAGCTCATTCTTCTCATTCTTGACAACCGTTACACCACTCTTCTTTGGCACTACTTGCACGGGAGATATCCACTTACTATCCGAAATTGGGTAGATCACCCCACAATCAAGCAACTTGATAATTTCTTCTTTCACAACTTTCATCATGGGAGGGTGAAGTCGACGTTGAGCTTCCTTTGTCGGCTTAGCTCCTTCTTCTAACAAGATACGATGAACACAAGTAGTAGGGCTTATTCCCTTGATATCCGCTAAGGTCCAACCTATGGCGGTCTTGTACTTCTTAAGCACACAAATCAAATCCTCCTCTTGCTTCTTACTAAGCATTGAAGACACAATAACCGGTAGTGTGTCTCCGTCTCCAAGATAAGCATACTTCAAGTGACTAGGGAGCTCTTTTAGTTCTAACTTTGGGGCCTCTTCCACACTTGGTCGAAATTTTGTTGTGGCACTTGGAATTGACAAGAACGAGTTGGATGTATACCTTGGCATTGCATTAAGTTCGGCAACAACTGCATCAATAGGTGGCTCGGCAATGCTCCACCAAGGTGATTCGGCAAAACAACAATCCTCAACCCGTGCTCCCTTCATGTCAACCCCGACCCCATGCTCGATCGCTAATTGCTATGCGTCAAGCGAGGTCGACATAACTTGCTCGACCTCCTCCAAAACATCAATGGCACAACCCTCTTTCAAATCAACATTGGGGAACTTCATGGCATCAAACACATTAAACTTTATCATCTCACCATCAAATTCCATAGTTAGGTTGCCCTCGGCCACATCTATCTTTGTGCGTGCGGTCCTCATGAATGGTCGCCCTAAAAGCAATTGAGTGTTGTTGACCGGCGAATCCTCCATCTCAACCACATAAAAATCAGCGGGGAATATCAATTGGTTGACTTGCACCAACACATCCTCTACATAGCCCTCCGGATATTTGCTTGAGCGATCCGCAAGTTGAATGATGACATTATCCTTCTTGAGAGGCCCTATACTCAACGTTTGATACACATTGAGTGGCATGACATTGATCGATGCTCCCAAATCCAACATAACATCATCAAACCGTGTATTGCCTATGACACAAGGCACATTGAAGCTTCCCGGATCCTTCATCTTTGGTGGCAACCTCCTTTGAATAACGGCCGACACCGTTTCACTCATTGTTACCACACGAGTCTCTCTAGTATGCCTTCTTGCCGTGCAAAGCTCCTTCAAAAACTTAGCATACTTTGGCACTTGCTTGATGCACTCCAACAAAGGAATGTTGACTTGCACTTTCCGGAATATCTCCAATACCTCTTCATCGGACTTGTCCTTCTTCGTTCTAGCAAAGCGTGAAGGGAATGGGGCACTAGATGATGACACCCCTCCCTTGCTTGCTTGGCTCGGCAATATCTCATTCTTGGATGTGGCGGGATCGTACTCAAGCTCGTTACGCAGCCCCTTGTCTTGTATACCATGGCCGGCATCATACCCTTTTCCGGTGGCATTCTTCTCGGCATCATTGCCCTTGCCGGCATCAACATGCTCAGCAACACCATGCTCGGCATCTCCATCATGGCTGCCGGCAATGACAGGTCCGGCAGCCCTCTCGTCTCCCTCAATACCCTGAAAAGTCACTCGCTTTTTCTTTGGACTTGTTGGAGGAAGCAACTCTCTTCCGCTTTGAGTTTGAATCACTTTGGCTTGCTCGTTCCTCGGATTGGGAATAGTATTGCTTGGCAACTTCCCTTGCTCATTGAACCTTCCCATAAAATCCACAACTTGCCCCATTTGAGTCTTGAGCTCACCAATGTCCTTTTGATGATTTCGTTGCCCCGCGAGTAATGCTTGAGTAGCACTTGACAAAGATTGAATCAAAGCATCGTAGTTCGGATTGCTTGGCGAAGCTTGGCCTTGGCTCGGCCCTCCTTGGCCTTGGTACGGCACAACTTGTGCTTGGCTCGGCATCCCTCCAAAATTCCCTTGGTTCGGCTGATAAGGTTGCCGAGGCACAAATGGTGGCCTCGGTGCAAATGGCGCTCCTCCCTCTCTCGGTTGCATAGGTGCCCTAAGCACGTTATCATTGTTCGCCCATCGAAAGTTCGGATGATCATTGAACCTTGGATTGAAATTGCCAAATCGTTGGCCTCCTTGAAAACCAATGGCATTGCACTCCTCAACTCCCTCACTAATTCCAAATTGAGGACATTGGTTGGTCTCATGGCCCTCGGTGCAAATTCCACAAACACTAGCACGCTTCTTCATCAAATTACTCACCAAGTCGGTGAGCTTGTCCACTTTATCTTCTAACTTTGAGCTCGAAGACGTCTCATGCACTTTCTCATTCCTTTGCACATTGTTTCGTGCCATGCCAAATTGTTGGTTGTTCAATGCACGAACTTCCAACAAACTTCTTGCCGCTCCGGCATTCAACTCTAAAAAGCTACCTCCCGCGGCCGAGTCAAGAAACTCTCTCTCCATGACACTCAATCCCTCATAGAAATATTGTAGCAAGAATCCATCGCTAATGCCATGCGATGGACACAAAGAAACTAGGGACTTGAACCTCTTGTAGTAGTCGAAGAAAGTCTCATCTCCGGCTTGCTTCACACTTGTAATTTGCTTCCTCAGATCAGTGATACGTGAAGCGGGAAAGTACTTGAGCAAAAACTCATCCATCATAGTACTCCACGAAACAATGCGACCACTAGGCACCTCAAACAACCACTCCTTCGCTTGATCTTCTAATGAGAACGGAAATGCCTTCATCTTGAAGTGTTGCAAATCGGTCCCTCTTGGACACATAGACTCCGTAGTGAAGTTAAACCACTGTAGATGCTTATTAGGATCCTCACTTGGCATCCCATAAAACGATTTCAGCTTATGGAGGAATCCACTCCTCAATTCAATCTCTCCAGTCTTGTCAGTTTCCAAGGGGGGATAAGTGATATTCGAAGGAGCAACACCAGCTCCAGCAACATGACCATTCTGTGATCTGATTGATGCCATGATCTCTTCTTCTTCTTCTAATTCGGCAAAGGCCTCAAATTCTGGGTTCTGAAGATCACACGACGATGACACTACTGATGGTGAACTCGGCACTGATGATGATACGGACGGGACTATAGGTGAACTCGGCAAGGATGATGACACTGATGAACTGGTTGGTGACGATGGTGGTAATGGCACAAAACGAGCAATAGCGAGTTCTTGGTCTAAACGTTGCAAACGGCCTTGAAGATCTCTTGTCCAAATACTAGATTCGGACATGCACTATTTCTGAAATTTGCAACATTTAAACAAGTTAGAACATCGTAAAGAAATAGAAAGCAAGAATATACATCATTACAAGCCACGGCATTGGCGATTGCACAACAAATTTCAAACAATGATACACAAAGTCACAATCGGCAACACACAAGAACACACGGCAAAGAACAAAAATTTCGGCAAAGAATTAATATGGTTCGGCCACAAGAGTAGAAAAATCGGAAAGTTCATGAGCATGTAATCGCTAAGTCTAATTTCTTTTAAATTTGTTCTCACTCTCGAAGTACGTGGAGCAGAGGAGATAACGGTGCAATGGACTGATACAGCCCCCGGTAGTATCATGCTTAATCCGATATACCTCAAGAGTTTGAACCACACAACATGTTTTATCTTTTGAAGAAAATAGGCCACATATGTCAAGTTATGTTCTAGCGTCTAAAGTGAGGTGATGCTTCGGCACAAGCTGTCGACTAGGTCGTGCGGATTTTACGTTTCAAAGGTCATTACAATCACGGAGGGCGAACCCCCTACAGGAACCAGGCAGGACTCGTTGTTGGACACCATGGAGGGCGAACCCCCTATCGACTCACTCACCGAGAATGAACATCAGTCTATGGGCCTTGAGATCCAGTTAAACAAACCTGAGAACCATATCTATGATAATAACTTCCCCATACTTTGTAAAACAAACACGGATCCCTAGCGGTCTCAAGTGTTGATTAAAACCGCCCTCAACCTCATAGAAGTAATACTATTACCGAAGAAACGCTTATATGCGTGGGGGGGAAGTATCCCGCGTTTCCCAATCTACATAGAAACGCCCTCCGACAAAGCACCATTCACATGAAGGGTTTTGGTTATGATCAACAAAAGAGGCTTCACCTACATGTTACACTTTAGAAACTACAATAAACTCAAACATACACAACATATCAATTTCCTAGAAATTAAACTAAGTGATTACCAACATACATCATTATACATCATGCAACTTTCGAAATTTAAACTCTGCATGCCGAAGCATATTTCTACTTTACAAAATCCCAAAATAAAATTAAAAGTCACAACTTTACAACTTCACAACAAAAATTTCCAGCAATCATATATACACAACAATAACATAAAACAAGCTTTTATAATCCCCGGCAACGGCGCCAAAAATTGGTGTGAGCCGAAGCTCGCACGCAATAATAAACCCTACAAAAGATCGTTAGTAGTATAAGCAAGTAGGGATCGTTCTAGGCCGGGGATTAAGGGTACCTGAGATATGAAATTGTTAGAAACAAACATATTCACAAATATTCACAAAACGTCACATATATGGGGGATATATTTGGATCGGCAACAATAGAAAACAGAAAATAAAATCCTAGATCTAATATTCACAAGTTTGATCATCATCTCTCACGCATCACATAACACAAAACACACTTTAACACAAAGATTCGCATGCAAGAAAGTAAGAGACAAGTATTCATGCATCTTAGACTTAATCAATTTCGACTACAATTAGAGCGATTAGCCTTTTAACCAATTGTAAGACATCTAATGTTTTAAGATCATGCTATTCGCCTTCGATCCTAAAGTTTATGCTAAACCGGTTTTACACGTTTCAACATTGAAGCACAAGAGTCTAAATCGAAAACAAGCAAACAAGTAAGGTCGTCAATCTTCTTATTTAACTCGCAAGTTCTAAGGTTCTTTAGATCTAGGGGAGCAACATAGTCAAGAAAACTCAACTCGTATAACTTAATCATATTACTCAATCATGTGAAATCTAGCACTTAGAATTACATGCAAACAACAAATGCTTAAACAAGACTAGTGTGTCGATTTTTGTGCCCTAACCTTAGATTACTAATCGATTTTAAATCTAAATCATGCATCAAATACCTACTGCTCTAATTATCAAACACACGAAATCCAAGAATTAAAGATTGCAAGATTAATCACATAAATTCCAACAACAATTGCAATTCAAGTTCATCATACAATACCAAACGAAAACAAAGTATTTTTATAACAATACATGTGACTAAACCGAAATTAAAAACATAAGTCATAGGGATGGATCACACTTTAGAAACCTTGGAGAGCTTCGTCTTGGTGTGGTGGAAGAGAATCGGCAGCAGCTAGGCTAGGGTTTGGGAACGGTGGTGATTGATGGTGGTGGAATCGGTGACTAGATGTTTTAGGGTTTCGGCTTAGAACTTTGAGTAGGAAATTTGGTAGAGTTTTGGCTAGTGCTTTGCAAGAGATGAGATGATTTTTTTTTCTGAATAAGAGATGGCTATATATAGAGGAATAGGGGTGAGAGGCTGCCGGCCACAAGAATGCAAAAGGTAGGTTTTGGTTTTCCTACTAGGTTTATGTTTCCTTGTTGAATAAATATTTGCATTCTTGATTTTCTTTTTCTGATTTTTCTTCAAGGCTTGGGCTGCACATCTTCATGGACTTCTTGTATGATCTTGGACTTCAATTGATAGGTCTTGATCCACTGAAAATGCCCCACAATGCCGGCAGCACACAGAGGCAGCAATCTGCCAGAATCGGCAGCTTCTCCTAGTGTGACTAGGAGAACTTGTTTCTTCATGCTTTTCTTCAATGCCATGGCCTAGTGTCTTCCTCTTCCCTTCATAAAGCTTGGACCATCTTCACATATGCATTTGTGCACCATTTGGTCCATTAAAAACAGAAAACACAAAAAGGGGGCAGTAGGTTCCTGGAATCGGCAGATTTGACCTTGTTGTAGTAATTCCGGCTTATCTTCCTCCGTGGAGCTCCGATTGATGCGATTCCAAGTCTCACGTAAACTAGACACATAGGGCCATCTCCCCATAAAATATCTCGATCAAATTCCTTGTGAGTCGTCGGGAATGATTTTTCGAAGTTAGGACAAAGTCCCAGGAAAATCCTGGAAGTCCCTGGATTGGAATGCTCGGACTGCCGTTTTGCAGCCAAGTTTTGGGTGACTTCCCGAACTCCGAATGATCTGAAATTTTAACACAACATTCCTCAACATATGAATATGAAGCACACAAGATTTCATGGAATTCGGACAAGGATGGATCATACTTTTGCTCATCTCAAAATCGCGAAAAAGACATATTTTACAATATTTTCCAGATTTCTCAAACTTAGTCATTTTTCGGATTCTTAACCATTTTTCACAAAACTCTACCAAAATGACACTAACTATATTATGACTCTATCTTAGACAAATAAGGGTTAAACAAAACATAAATGAGGGCATAAGCATATAATATCATCGCACATTGTGCTCCTATCAACTACCCCACACTTATCCTTTGCTAGTCCCTTAGCAAACTAAATTAAACTAGACTTTAAACAAACTATTGCCCCTAACAATTTGTCTCAGGCTCGTATGTACACATAGCTTTCAAGTTGAATGCATGAGAATGCTAAGCACGAAAATTCCAAGTTTCATGAACATGTGACATCAATATGAACATATAAGAGCAAAAGGTAAGCATGTAAACATGTTAAGCTAATCCAATCCTCCTCACTAGGCATACTCTCTTCTTTTCTCTCGAAGCATGGTAATTTACTCATAAGTATATGCAAGCGAAAGATAATGAATTGCAAAGAGTGACTTGCATATATCAAAGAAACGAAAGCACTTTGTGAATTTTTTATGGAAAAACCTCATATGATAACTATATGCACCAATGAACCAAAACCATATGCTTACTCTTGAGATAATCTCCACAATCAAATTTAACCATCTTAAGAATCATGAAAAAGATCAATAATAAGGTTGTAATGGGGCTAGGCTAAGAGGTATTCGCTATTTGGATAAGGAGGCTCAAAACGTCACTAAGGCCTTAGCAAAGCTCGAATCTCCTTATGTCTTCTCATCAAGGGCCGAATTTCTTTTTGTTGGACCCAAACTTCATTCTTTTTCTTCCCATACAACATTACAACAATAATCTAGACAATAGCCATGCACAAAATTTTTCTTTTCTATGCCGTGCCTTACTCTATTTCTTTCCTTGCTCTCGGTTTTCTTTTATTTTTCTTTTTGATTCCGAGCACACTTTTTCTCTTTTCTTTTTTTCTAAGGCACGGCATACATACATTTTTCATATAATTTTATGGCTAAGTCTACCCCACACTTGTTCTTCTTCATCACACACGCAAAAACGCCTTCAAAATTCAAGCCTTGCCAATACATTGATCAAGGGTAAAGGCACAACTATACTAAGCTCATGGAAAGTGTTTAAGGGTGATGAAAGAAAAGGCTCAACATAGGCTCAAAGGGGTTTACTAAGGTGTCCCACGACGGGCTCCAATAGGGCACATGCTTTATTTGGCTTTGGTGGTGAACCTAAATGATCTTTATTCAATCACATTCAAAATCAAGGTATTTTATGATATAAACATTTCGAAAATCAACAAGAGTAAGTTCTAGCATACTAGAGTTCATTAAAAACTATGGCATATAGTCATCGAATATGCAAAGAATTATGAGGTTTCATGCTTCCTACAAATCTATTGAATTTTATCTTTTATCGCTCAAGAAGAAAGCAAATTGGCACAAAAGCTCACATAGGTTATAATCGAAATAAACTAGCTAAAACATGCATGCTTAATAATCAACAAGTCCTACATGCTCCTACCAATGCACATAATCCATGAAACTCACAATTTTAATAGTATGCACAACCATCATCTATGTATGCAAAGAGGAGAAAAACATCATTGACATATTAGGGGCATCCTAAGACTCAAAAACAAACAAATTTAAACACTCTATTTTTATGGAACAATTTTCTGAATTTTTCTAAACTAAGCACACAAAAACATAAACGGAATACGTTATCCCACCCCACACTTAGAAAATTACATTGTCCTCAATGTAAGCACATAACTATACCAACGAATTTCCTAAGCATGCAATAGTCTAACACATTCCAACAAATCATCACAAATTAAAAAAAAAAGAAGGGTTAAGAAATTGCAAACTCTCGGTGATGGCTCCTTCACTTTTCTTTAATCGAATTGGGTTGCCTCCCAAGTAGCGCTTTGTGTTTATAGTCCATAGCCTAGACTTTTCACCGTTTATATTGCATGTGTTCATCTTGTTCCAAAGTATCCCAAATCGGCATGAAGAAGTTCAAGAAGAAGTGCATTGCACATTGTATCCGCATCGGGTGCTTTCTGCGTATCCGGTTTATGTGGCGTGTCCGGCTCCTGGATTTCCGTGTCCGGCGTATCCTCCAGCGTGTCAGCTCTGTATCCGGCCTCTTGTGGCCGTGTATCAACCCTGCCGGCAATGGTAGGTCCGGCAGGGGTCGGTTGTGCTGCTGTTCCGGGTGGTTCTTGCTCGGCAGCTTGGTTCCTTGGTGGTGTGGGGATGGGTGGTGACTCGGCAACATTATGTGGTGGGGGATCATGAAAGTCGGAGGCCTCAACGGAGTATGGTTGGAACGAATCGTAGTAAAGCTTAAGTCGGTGGCCATTAACTTTGAAACGCTTGGATGTCACACTATTCTCAATCTCAATTGCACCATGTGGAAAAACTTGAGTGACAACAAAGGGACCAACCCATCTAGAGCGAAGCTTACCCGGAAAAAGTCGAAGCCTCGAATTGAATAAAAGAACTTGTTGCCCAACTTCAAACCTTTTTCCCCGGATCATCTTATCATGATATGCCTTTGTTTTCTCCTTGTAAATCCAAGCGGCATCATAGGCTTCATTACGGATTTCTTCAAGTTCGTTGAGTTGAAGCTTCCTATGAAGACCGGCATCATCTATGTTCATATTGAAGGCCTTGATTGCCCACCATGCCTTATGCTCTAGCTCAACCGGTAAGTGACATGCTTTGCCGTAAACTAACCGAAAAGGGGACATACCAATCGGTGTCTTGTATGCGGTCCTATAAGCCCACAAAGCATCATCGAGACGATCACTCCAATCCTTTCTTGAAGGTCCAACCGATTTCTCCAAAATGTTCTTGATCTCTCGATTACTCACCTCGGCCATTCCACTTGTTTGGGGGTGATAAGGTGTAGAAACCTTATGTGTGACTCCATACTTCCTCAATAAGGCTTCAATGGTGCGGTTACAAAAATGGGATCCTCCATCACTAATCAAGACTCTTGGAACTCCAAAACGTGAAAAGATATTGGTCTTGAGAAACTCGGCTACCACCTTGGCATCATTGGTGCGTGTAGCCCTTGCTTCGATCCACTTTGACACATAATCAACCGCAAGCAATATGTAGAGAAAGCCCTTACTTGAAGGAAATGGTCCCATGAAATCAATACCCCATAAATCGAAAATTTCTACCTCCATGATAGGCGTGAGCGGCATTTGGTCTCTAGCTCCAATGTTCCCCATTCTTTGGCATCTATCACATGCTTTGCAAAACATGAATGCATCCTTGAAAATTGTAGGCCAAAAGAATCCACACGAAAGTACCTTCAAAGCCGTTTTCTTTGGTCCAAAATGACCTCCACACGCATCACTATGACAAAAAGCAAGGATGGAGCGATGCTCATTCTCCGGCACACATCTTCGAATTACTTGATCACCACATTGCTTCCATAAGTACGGATCATCCCACAAGAAGTGTCGAGCTTGCTTCCTTACTCTCTTTTGTTGGTGGCTCGGCATCTCTTTGGGAAATCGGTTTGTGGCTAGAAAATTTGCAATGTCGGCATACCAAGGCTCATGTACTTCAAGTCGAAAAAGTTGCTCATCCGGAAAGGTATCACATAAGGGCAGCCGATCCTCCTTGTGCACAAGTCTACTCAAATGATCGGCTACGACATTCTCTACTCCTTTCTTGTCTTTGATCTCAATATCGAACTCTTGGAGCAAAAGAATCCATCGAATAAGCCTCGGTTTAGCATCCTTCTTCGTCATAAGATATCTCAAAGCGGCATGATCACTATAAACAATAACCTTGGAATTCAAAAGATATGATCGAAATTTTTCCAAAGCAAAGATTACTGCTAAGAGTTCCTTCTCCGTTGTTGTGTAATTGAGTTGTGCATCGTTGAGAGTCCTTGAAGCATAGTAAATGGCGCATGGCTTCTTCTCAATTCGTTGTCCAAGTACCGCTCCAAGTGCATAATCACTAGCATCACACATCAACTCAAATGGCTCGTCCCAATTAGGGGACACAAGTATAGGTGCCGAGCAAAGTAGCATCTTTAATCGGCAAAATGCTTCCTCACAAGCTTCCGACCATTCAAACGTCACCTCCTTTTGTAACAAGTTGCTCAATGGCTTGGCAATTGAAGAGAAGTCCTTGATGAATCGTCGATAAAACCCCGCATGGCCAAGAAAACTTCTCACATCCTTCACACACCTAGGGCTCGGCAATGCTTGTATGAGCTCCACCTTGGCTTTGTCAACCTCTAAGCCTCTTGCCGAAATTATATGCCCTAGAACAATGCCTTGCGTAACCATGAAGTGACACTTCTCCCAATTGAGCACAAGATTTGTCTCTACACACCTCTCAAGTATCTTCTCCAAGTTCCCCAAACATGCATCGAAGGTGCCTCCATACACACTAAAATCATCCATAAACACTTCGATAATGTCTTCAATAAAATCCGAGAAGATAGCATACATACATCTTTGAAAAGTGCCGGGTGCGTTGCAAAGTCCGAATGGCATCCGCCGATATGCAAACGTGCCAAATGGACAAGTAAAAGTGGTCTTCTCTTGATCGTCCGGGTGTATCATGATTTGATTGTAGCCACTATATCCATCAAGAAAGCAATAGTAAGAATGACCGGCTAACCTCTCTAACATTTGATCCATAAACGGCAAAGGCATGTGATCCTTCCTCGTTGTAGCGTTGAGCTTCCTATAATCGATGCACATCCGATGACCGGTTACAAGTCTTTGTGGCACAAGCTCATTCTTCTCATTCTTGACAACCGTTACACCACTCTTCTTTGGCACTACTTGCACGGGAGATATCCACTTACTATCCGAAATTGGGTAGATCACCCCACAATCAAGCAACTTGATAATTTCTTCTTTCACAACTTTCATCATGGGAGGGTGAAGTCGACGTTGAGCTTCCTTTGTCGGCTTAGCTCCTTCTTCTAACAAGATACGATGAACACAAGTAGTAGGGCTTATTCCCTTGATATCCGCTAAGGTCCAACCTATGGCGGTCTTGTACTTCTTAAGCACACAAATCAAATCCTCCTCTTGCTTCTTACTAAGCATTGAAGACACAATAACCGGTAGTGTGTCTCCGTCTCCAAGATAAGCATACTTCAAGTGACTAGGGAGCTCTTTTAGTTCTAACTTTGGGGCCTCTTCCACACTTGGTCGAAATTTTGTTGTGGCACTTGGAATTGACAAGAACGAGTTGGATGTATACCTTGGCATTGCATTAAGTTCGGCAACAACTGCATCAATAGGTGGCTCGGCAATGCTCCACCAAGGTGATTCGGCAAAACAACAATCCTCAACCCGTGCTCCCTTCATGTCAACCCCGACCCCATGCTCGATCGCTAATTGCTATGCGTCAAGCGAGGTCGACATAACTTGCTCGACCTCCTCCAAAACATCAATGGCACAACCCTCTTTCAAATCAACATTGGGGAACTTCATGGCATCAAACACATTAAACTTTATCATCTCACCATCAAATTCCATAGTTAGGTTGCCCTCGGCCACATCTATCTTTGTGCGTGCGGTCCTCATGAATGGTCGCCCTAAAAGCAATTGAGTGTTGTTGACCGGCGAATCCTCCATCTCAACCACATAAAAATCAGCGGGGAATATCAATTGGTTGACTTGCACCAACACATCCTCTACATAGCCCTCCGGATATTTGCTTGAGCGATCCGCAAGTTGAATGATGACATTATCCTTCTTGAGAGGCCCTATACTCAACGTTTGATACACATTGAGTGGCATGACATTGATCGATGCTCCCAAATCCAACATAACATCATCAAACCGTGTATTGCCTATGACACAAGGCACATTGAAGCTTCCCGGATCCTTCATCTTTGGTGGCAACCTCCTTTGAATAACGGCCGACACCGTTTCACTCATTGTTACCACACGAGTCTCTCTAGTATGCCTTCTTGCCGTGCAAAGCTCCTTCAAAAACTTAGCATACTTTGGCACTTGCTTGATGCACTCCAACAAAGGAATGTTGACTTGCACTTTCCGGAATATCTCCAATACCTCTTCATCGGACTTGTCCTTCTTCGTTCTAGCAAAGCGTGAAGGGAATGGGGCACTAGATGATGACACCCCTCCCTTGCTTGCTTGGCTCGGCAATATCTCATTCTTGGATGTGGCGGGATCGTACTCAAGCTCGTTACGCAGCCCCTTGTCTTGTATACCATGGCCGGCATCATACCCTTTTCCGGTGGCATTCTTCTCGGCATCATTGCCCTTGCCGGCATCAACATGCTCAGCAACACCATGCTCGGCATCTCCATCATGGCTGCCGGCAATGACAGGTCCGGCAGCCCTCTCGTCTCCCTCAATACCCTGAAAAGTCACTCGCTTTTTCTTTGGACTTGTTGGAGGAAGCAACTCTCTTCCGCTTTGAGTTTGAATCACTTTGGCTTGCTCGTTCCTCGGATTGGGAATAGTATTGCTTGGCAACTTCCCTTGCTCATTGAACCTTCCCATAAAATCCACAACTTGCCCCATTTGAGTCTTGAGCTCACCAATGTCCTTTTGATGATTTTGTTGCCCCGCGAGTAATGCTTGAGTAGCACTTGACAAAGATTGAATCAAAGCATCGTAGTTCGGATTGCTTGGCGAAGCTTGGCCTTGGCTCGGCCCTCCTTGGCCTTGGTACGGCACAACTTGTGCTTGGCTCGGCATCCCTCCAAAATTCCCTTGGTTCGGCTGATAAGGTTGCCGAGGCACAAATGGTGGCCTCGGTGCAAATGGCGCTCCTCCCTCTCTCGGTTGCATAGGTGCCCTAAGCACGTTATCATTGTTCGCCCATCGAAAGTTCGGATGATCATTGAACCTTGGATTGAAATTGCCAAATCGTTGGCCTCCTTGAAAACCAATGGCATTGCACTCCTCAACTCCCTCACTAATTCCAAATTGAGGACATTGGTTGGTCTCATGGCCCTCGGTGCAAATTCCACAAACACTAGCACGCTTCTTCATCAAATTACTCACCAAGTCGGTGAGCTTGTCCACTTTATCTTCTAACTTTGAGCTCGAAGACGTCTCATGCACTTTCTCATTCCTTTGCACATTGTTTCGTGCCATGCCAAATTGTTGGTTGTTCAATGCACGAACTTCCAACAAACTTCTTGCCGCTCCGGCATTCAACTCTAAAAAGCTACCTCCCGCGGCCGAGTCAAGAAACTCTCTCTCCATGACACTCAATCCCTCATAGAAATATTGTAGCAAGAATCCATCGCTAATGCCATGCGATGGACACAAAGAAACTAGGGACTTGAACCTCTTGTAGTAGTCGAAGAAAGTCTCATCTCCGGCTTGCTTCACACTTGTAATTTGCTTCCTCAGATCAGTGATACGTGAAGCGGGAAAGTACTTGAGCAAAAACTCATCCATCATAGTACTCCACGAAACAATGCGACCACTAGGCACCTCAAACAACCACTCCTTCGCTTGATCTTCTAATGAGAACGGAAATGCCTTCATCTTGAAGTGTTGCAAATCGGTCCCTCTTGGACACATAGACTCCGTAGTGAAGTTAAACCACTGTAGATGCTTATTAGGATCCTCACTTGGCATCCCATAAAACGATTTCAGCTTATGGAGGAATCCACTCCTCAATTCAATCTCTCCAGTCTTGTCAGTTTCCAAGGGGGGATAAGTGATATTCGAAGGAGCAACACCAGCTCCAGCAACATGACCATTCTGTGATCTGATTGATGCCATGATCTCTTCTTCTTCTTCTAATTCGGCAAAGGCCTCAAATTCTGGGTTCTGAAGATCACACGACGATGACACTACTGATGGTGAACTCGGCACTGATGATGATACGGACGGGACTATAGGTGAACTCGGCAAGGATGATGACACTGATGAACTGGTTGGTGACGATGGTGGTAATGGCACAAAACGAGCAATAGCGAGTTCTTGGTCTAAACGTTGCAAACGGCCTTGAAGATCTCTTGTCCAAATACTAGATTCGGACATGCACTATTTCTGAAATTTGCAACATTTAAACAAGTTAGAACATCGTAAAGAAATAGAAAGCAAGAATATACATCATTACAAGCCACGGCATTGGCGATTGCACAACAAATTTCAAACAATGATACACAAAGTCACAATCGGCAACACACAAGAACACACGGCAAAGAACAAAAATTTCGGCAAAGAATTAATATGGTTCGGCCACAAGAGTAGAAAAATCGGAAAGTTCATGAGCATGTAATCGCTAAGTCTAATTTCTTTTAAATTTGTTCTCACTCTCGAAGTACGTGGAGCAGAGGAGATAACGGTGCAATGGACTGATACAGCCCCCGGTAGTATCATGCTTAATCCGATATACCTCAAGAGTTTGAACCACACAACATGTTTTATCTTTTGAAGAAAATAGGCCACATATGTCAAGTTATGTTCTAGCGTCTAAAGTGAGGTGATGCTTCGGCACAAGCTGTCGACTAGGTCGTGCGGATTTTACGTTTCAAAGGTCATTACAATCACGGAGGGCGAACCCCCTACAGGAACCAGGCAGGACTCGTTGTTGGACACCATGGAGGGCGAACCCCCTATCGACTCACTCACCGAGAATGAACATCAGTCTATGGGCCTTGAGATCCAGTTAAACAAACCTGAGAACCATATCTATGATAATAACTTCCCCATACTTTGTAAAACAAACACGGATCCCTAGCGGTCTCAAGTGTTGATTAAAACCGCCCTCAACCTCATAGAAGTAATACTATTACCGAAGAAACGCTTATATGCGTGGGGGGGAAGTATCCCGCGTTTCCCAATCTACATAGAAACGCCCTCCGACAAAGCACCATTCACATGAAGGGTTTTGGTTATGATCAACAAAAGAGGCTTCACCTACATGTTACACTTTAGAAACTACAATAAACTCAAACATACACAACATATCAATTTCCTAGAAATTAAACTAAGTGATTACCAACATACATCATTATACATCATGCAACTTTCGAAATTTAAACTCTGCATGCCGAAGCATATTTCTACTTTACAAAATCCCAAAATAAAATTAAAAGTCACAACTTTACAACTTCACAACAAAAATTTCCAGCAATCATATATACACAACAATAACATAAAACAAGCTTTTATAATCCCCGGCAACGGCGCCAAAAATTGGTGTGAGCCGAAGCTCGCACGCAATAATAAACCCTACAAAAGATCGTTAGTAGTATAAGCAAGTAGGGATCGTTCTAGGCCGGGGATTAAGGGTACCTGAGATATGAAATTGTTAGAAACAAACATATTCACAAATATTCACAAAACGTCACATATATGGGGGATATATTTGGATCGGCAACAATAGAAAACAGAAAATAAAATCCTAGATCTAATATTCACAAGTTTGATCATCATCTCTCACGCATCACATAACACAAAACACAGTTTAACACAAAGATTCGCATGCAAGAAAGTAAGAGACAAGTATTCATGCATCTTAGACTTAATCAATTTCGACTACAATTAGAGCGATTAGCCTTTTAACCAATTGTAAGACATCTAATGTTTTAAGATCATGCTATTCGCCTTCGATCCTAAAGTTTATGCTAAACCGGTTTTACACGTTTCAACATTGAAGCACAAGAGTCTAAATCGAAAACAAGCAAACAAGTAAGGTCGTCAATCTTCTTATTTAACTCGCAAGTTCTAAGGTTCTTTAGATCTAGGGGAGCAACATAGTCAAGAAAACTCAACTCGTATAACTTAATCATATTACTCAATCATGTGAAATCTAGCACTTAGAATTACATGCAAACAACAAATGCTTAAACAAGACTAGTGTGTCGATTTTTGTGCCCTAACCTTAGATTACTAATCGATTTTAAATCTAAATCATGCATCAAATACCTACTGCTCTAATTATCAAACACACGAAATCCAAGAATTAAAGATTGCAAGATTCATCACATAAATTCCAACAACAATTGCAATTCAAGTTCATCATACAATACCAAACGAAAACAAAGTATTTTTATAACAATACATGTGACTAAACCGAAATTAAAAACATAAGTCATAGGGATGGATCACACTTTAGAAACCTTGGAGAGCTTCGTCTTGGTGTGGTGGAAGAGAATCGGCAGCAGCTAGGCTAGGGTTTGGGAACGATGGTGATTGATGGTGGTGGAATCGGTGACTAGATGTTTTAGGGTTTCGGCTTAGAACTTTGAGTAGGAAATTTGGTAGAGTTTTGGCTAGTGCTTTGCAAGAGATGAGATGATTTTTTTTTCTGAATAAGAGATGGCTATATATAGAGGAATAGGGGTGAGAGGCTGCCGGCCACAAGAATGCAAAAGGTAGGTTTTGGTTTTCCTACTAGGTTTATGTTTCCTTGTTGAATAAATATTTGCATTCTTGATTTTCTTTTTCTGATTTTTCTTCAAGGCTTGGGCTGCACATCTTCATGGACTTCTTGTATGATCTTGGACTTCAATTGATAGGTCTTGATCCACTGAAAATGCCCCACAATGCCGGCAGCACACAGAGGCAGCAATCTGCCAGAATCGGCAGCTTCTCCTAGTGTGACTAGGAGAACTTGTTTCTTCATGCTTTTCTTCAATGCCATGGCCTAGTGTCTTCCTCTTCCCTTCATAAAGCTTGGACCATCTTCACATATGCATTTGTGCACCATTTGGTCCATTAAAAACAGAAAACACAAAAAGGGGGCAGTAGGTTCCTGGAATCGGCAGATTTGACCTTGTTGTAGTAATTCCGGCTTATCTTCCTCCGTGGAGCTCCGATTGATGCGATTCCAAGTCTCACGTAAACTAGACACATAGGGCCATCTCCCCATAAAATATCTCGATCAAATTCCTTGTGAGTCGTCGGGAATGATTTTTCGAAGTTAGGACAAAGTCCCAGGAAAATCCTGGAAGTCCCTGGATTGGAATGCTCGGACTGCCGTTTTGCAGCCAAGTTTTGGGTGACTTCCCGAACTCCGAATGATCTGAAATTTTAACACAACATTCCTCAACATATGAATATGAAGCACACAAGATTTCATGGAATTCGGACAAGGATGGATCATACTTTTGCTCATCTCAAAATCGCGAAAAAGACATATTTTACAATATTTTCCAGATTTCTCAAACTTAGTCATTTTTCGGATTCTTAACCATTTTTCACAAAACTCTACCAAAATGACACTAACTATATTATGACTCTATCTTAGACAAATAAGGGTTAAACAAAACATAAATGAGGGCATAAGCATATAATATCATCGCACATTGTGCTCCTATCACAAACCACGCTTGATTCGATGGATCCTCTTATTACAAGAGTTTGACATCGAAATCAAGGACAAAAAGGGAAGTGAAAACGTTGTGGCGGATCACTTAAGCGGAATTGTGCAAGAGGAGGACACGCTCCCATTGAGAGAGTCCTTCCCAGATGAGCAGCTCTTTCGTATTGAGACACATGAACCTTGGTATGATGATATTGTGAATTACTTAGTTACTAAGACTTTTCCTAGTACAGTTTCGAATGCATCCAAGACAAGGATCAAAAAGATAGCTCAACACTACATATGGCATGATCCATATCTATGGAAGCATTGTAGTGATCAGATCATTCGAAGATGTGTCCCACAAGAAGAGCATAGGCCGATCCTAGCTTTTTGTCACAATGAGGCGTGTGGAGGTCATTTGTGACCTAAGAAGACAGCTCTTAAGGTATTGGGTTGTGGATTCTTTTGGCCTACAATTTTTAAAGATGCGTATACCATGGGTAAAACGTGTGACAGATGCCAAAGAACAGGTAATATTGGTCCAAAAGATCAAATATAATGCCCCTTTCTCCTATTATAGAGGTTGAAATTTTTGATTTATGGGGTATAGATTTTATGGGACCTATTCCCTCATCCACAGACTTTCTTTATATCTTATTAGCTGTTGATTACGTTTCAAAGTGGGTGGAGGCGAAAGCCACAAGGACTAATGATTCTAAAGTTGTTGCAGAATTCTTGAGAACTAACATATTTTCCAGATTTGGAGTACCACGTGTTCTTATAACGAAGGAGGTTCTCACTTTTGCAACAGAACTATAGAGGCGTTACTCAAGAAATATGGAGTAACTCACAAGGTTTCCACCCCATATCACCCTCAGACAAGTGGAATGGCAGAAGTTTCAAATAGGGAGATCAAGAAGATATTAGAGAAAACTATTGGTCCAACAAGGAAGGATTGGAACGACAGACTTGATGATGCTTTGTGGGCATATAGGATAGCCTACAAGACGCCTATAGGGATGTCTCTCTTTAGGCTTACATACAGCAAATCATGCCATCTCCCAGTGTAACTTGAGCACAAGTCGTGGTGGGCAGTTAAAGAGTTCAACATGAACTTAGATTCGGTAGGTTTGCACAGGAAATTGTAATTAAGCGAGCTTGAGGAAATACGAAATGATGCATATGATGCCGCTTGGATTTACAAGGAGAAGACGAGAGTGTATCATGACAAGCAATTGAGGAGAAAAACGTTTCAAATTGGTCAAAAAGTCTTGTTATTTCATTCTCTTCTTAGATTATTTCCTGGAAAATTACGATCACGTTGGGTTGGTCCTTATGTTGTGACTAATGTGTTTGTTCATGGTGCAATTGAAATAAAGAGTATTGAAACAGGTAAAGCGTTTAAGGTAAATGGGCATCGACTCAAACCTTATTAAGAGCCTTTTGAGGAGCACACCATTGAAGAACTTGATATAGAGGACGCACCAAGATCCTAGTATGCATGAAAAGAGTCTAGGCTAAAGGACTATAAACAATTAAGCGCTGCATGGGAGCCAACCCATTTCAACCAAAATTGTGAAGGAGCCATCAACGAGAGTTTGAATTTTCTAAATCCCTAAACTCTTTTTGGTTGAATTGTATAAATGGAGATGTGTGATATATCATATGCTTAGAAATTACAACATTATTTTGATATACATTGAGGACAATGTAATTTTCTAAGTGTGGGGTAGTGATACATGTTTTCATGTTTTGTTTAATTCATTTTAATTTGTTTCGAGTCAGAAAAAGGAAAATACAGAAAAATGTAAAAAATTTCGTTTGTTTTTAGTTTAAGATTGAGTCGATGATGCCCCTAAATGAGTCAATGATGATTATATCTTTGAATGCATAGATGATTGCTTTGCATAATCATAAAATTTAATTGTGAGTTTCATAGATATTGTGATTGATATGAACATGTGAGATTATGATTCACATACAATAAAACATGCATGTTTGAGTTAAATTGTTTCCATAATATCCTCTGTGAGCTCATGTGCCAAATACTTTCTTCTTGTGCGATAAATATGATAAATGGCAGAAATTTATACTAAACTTCATCATTATTTGATTATTCAATGACTATGTGCCATAGATTTTAATGAACTCTAGAATGCTAGAACTCACTCTTGTTGATTTTTGAGACTTTTTAACATGACTATCCCTTGATTTCGAATGTGATTAAGATGATCTTGTTAGGATTACCACCAAAGCCAAATAAAGCATGTGCTAAATTTGTGTCCGTCGTGGGACTCCTTAGTTTTAACCCCTTTGAGCTTACATTGAGTCTTTCTTTCATTAACCATATAAATTCTTTTGCTTAGAATAGCTATATCTTTACCTTTGTTCTCAAGACTTGGTAAAACTTAATTTTGATGGAATTATAACTTGGTGTGATGTTGTGAAACAAGTGTGGGGTGAACTTAGCAATGTTGAATAAATTGATGAACGCCGTGCCTAAAAGAAAAAAAAAGAAAAATAATTCGGACAAAAAAATACAAAGAGAAAAATATTAGTCCGAAACAAAAGAAAAAGGAAGGCACGATTTCAAAGTGATTTTTGCTAAGTTGATTGTGAAATTGGAGTTTGTTTGAAAATTGAAGGTATATCATTATATACATGACCTTTGTTCGATTTCACTATGTTTGGGGAAGAAAAGAATGAAATAGGACCCGACAAGTTGAAACTTGGCCCTTGGAGTGAAGTCATGAGGAGCATTGAGTTTTACTAAGTCTTGGTGACATTTATCACCACTATCCTAAATGCGAATTCCTTATGCCGAGCCCCATTATATTCCCTTGTAAAGATCTCTCATGATTCTTAAAATATGTGAACTTTGTTTGTGGATATTATCTCAAGAGTTGAGCTTATGGTTTTAGTTCATTTGTGCGCATAATTGTTATATGAAGTTTATCTTGATAATACTATTCACAAAGTGCATTTATTTGATGACATATGCAAGCTACTCTTTGTAATTCTTAATCTATTCTCTTGCATATAGTTTGAGTGAATATTGTCATTTCATGAGTGAAAAGAAGAGAGTATGCCTAGTGAGGAGGATTGAATTAACTTGACATGTTTACATGCTTAATTTCTCACTTCTTACTTGTTCATGCCATGAAACATGTCTATGACGCTTGGGATTATTGCGCTTACATTTGGATGCTTAACTTGAAAGCTATATGTTTTAAAGATCCTGAGACAATCATTTAGGGGCAGCATTTTGATTTTAGTAGAGTCTTTTATTTTGTTTTGCTAAGGGACTAGCAAAATCTAAGTGTGGGATAGTTGATAGGAGCATAATATACGACGTTCTTAAAGTATTTTACCCTCATTTATGCAATTTTTTAACTCTTATTATTGTTTTATAGAGTCGTTTAATCGAGTCGGTGACTTTGGTAGAGTTGATATATGAGATGAGCTTAAATGTCGAAATATGATGATTTTATGAAGAGTTTGATTCAAAGTAGGATACCTTGTTACATCAGGAATCCTAATCAGTTTAGGAGTCTACTATGGCTCGACGTTGAGAAACGTCGATGGTTTTAAGAGTTTCAATCAAAGTAGAACTCCTTGTTAAACCAGGAAATCCTGACAGAATTAGGATTCAATCAGATCATAAATTGTGCTACATTTTATCTTCTTTATCTAAATATAATTTTTTTCTTATTTTTAGGAATTGATTAATGATTTTCGGTAGAGAATTACTTGAAGAATTCGGATTGGAAAAGAAATCTTTGCCGAATTCATTAAAGAGGAGAATTACAACTCAACTAGGAGAAGAAAGATGCATGCCATGCACATGCAATGCAAGAGAATTTGGGCAAGAAAAAGAAGGAATTAATTTCGATTTACATGAAGAAAACCTAAATGAATGTAGACTTGATTCCATGCACATTCATTTAGGGTTATTGCCGAATTAAAGAAAGAAGGAAGGGAAGAATTTTCAGAAATCTTAAAAGGAATTTCGGCATCAATTAAAGAGAAAATAGAAGAATTACCTTCCAAGAAAAGAGGAAGAAGAATTCGGGACAAACACTTTGTGCCGAACCCTAATGCATCTTTTGCCGAAAGTATAAGAGATGAAACCCTAGCTTTGCCGAAACCCTAGCACCCTCATTTCTCCTATATAAAGGGTACGGCTGCCCTTGTTTAACCATCTCTTTCTCTCACAAAATTCTAGCCGAAACTCTACCAAAGTGTAACCACAAATCCTATACAGAAATTTATCAAAGTCGAACCACCATCACCTTCAAAGTTCACACCATCTTCCATTGTCGAATTCATCCTTTGCCGAAGCATCTTCAAGGTTCTTCTAAAGTGTGATTCGTCTAACTCATGGCTTCTTTAATTTTCTGTATGAATTACAATATCATGTTGTATGATTTGTTGGATTATAACTTTTGGTTTGTATACTTTATTAAGGATTTCCGAATTTTATTAAGAGTTCATATATTGCTTGCGAATTTGATTCAATGTTTGTATGTGATTTCCGAATTTGATTCAGGGTTCCTTTGATATATTGTATGTATTTTTACATGTTGTTTTTGTAAATAATTTGTAAAGGGCAATAGGTTTCGCATGTTATTTTGATGTTGTTTGATTAATTTTCATGAGTTTGTGCATCACAAATTGTGTGCTTAAGGGCTGACTTTGTGGCTTGTCCTTAGGTGCCGATTTTATATACCAAAACAATTTGGATTGCTTCATACGCTAAGTTGCTGTGATTTAGATTGTTTATTAGGGTTGTTATAACCATGAAAATTTACATGTTAAGGCAAGGTGAGGTGACGCCATACTTGTTGCATGTCTCTGATTCGACTTATTGTGCTTATGTATTCTTTATGTTTAATTTCTACGCTGAGTGTCTTTAAACTGATTAGCAATATGTTTAGGATTATACGCTGAGTTAATTCTAAATAATTAAGAAGTCTTAACGATTAGATGAACCGTTGAGGGCTCTAATTAGAATTGGAATTAAATTTGTCTAAGTGCTATGTGAAATATTGCTGCCTTAAATCTTGTATTTCGATTAATGCTTGTGTAAAGTGATTTCATGTTATGTGTTCTTGTGGAGAAGATGATCATATGTAAATAATATTTTTAGGTTTATTTTCTTTACATTTAGTAGTTGTTTAGATACAAATCTCAACCCCCCATATGATTATGTAATGCTTTGTGTGAATTAAATGCCCTTGATTTCCCCGGATAGAACGATCCCTACTTGTCAATACTACACTCGACACAAGAAGGGTAATATATGTATGAGATTATTTTGTAGGTACAAATTGTGCTCGTAATTTGGTCCCATCAATTTTTGGCGCCGTTGGCTCAGACCCTTAGCTTGAGAGGCTTACTATTACATGGTGCTAACGTTCCCCTGTTTTATTCGATATTATTATAAGGCCAACAGGATTGGTCATGATATATTATTTTTTGACTTTCGGGAATATTTTCTCTTATGAGAATTTTATTTATTTAATAAATTCCTTAACCAGCGGGGTTGGATTTTTATTAAAAGAGTATTTGGGAATGGGCTGATGGGATTGGTCAAGTTATTTATCATTTGGTTTTCGAAAATATTTTTCTTTGAAAATACTATTTGTTTATTTTATATATCAGCGGGGCTGATTTATAACCACGATTTTTCTAAAATGTGGGACACTTTTTTAAAGCGCATACATTGTGGTTTTTATTTATAAAATATTAGGAAAGTAATATAATACTTTTGTTTAAGGTACTATATTAATTTGTTTTTATTCACTCACTCTAACGTTTTTAATTTACTTTCCCCTGGCCCTTCGTTTTAAATCGCCCAATGTGCAGATTAGTTTATTAGAGGTCAAGAGTACTTGAAGTCGAGGCATAGTCATCGTCGACGTTGCTTCCGCTAGGTGGGATCTGGTGGGATTTGTTGATCCCTTAATTGTATATTTCTTATTCTTTTCCAGTTCATTGTATTAGACTGCTTTGATTACTTGTGAGCCAATTGGGTATTAGTTAAGATTTATTTTGTGTTTATTTATAGCGGTTGTTGTGATTTGGGGAGAAGATGGCTCCAGGTGTTGAGGTTGGAACTGGAATTAAAAGTGTTTTTGTTCGTTGCAGGTTTCAGGGTTGTCCACCTTAATATTGACTTATCGGTTTATCGATAGAGTTAGTCTTAAGGTGGTCCCCGCAGAGCCTTATCCGGGTTTCAAGATGAAATCCGGGGTGGGTCATGTTAATCAGTGCCCCATTGGGTAAGAGCAAATGATCTTTGATGCGAGCTTCACTTATAGCTGCAGTGCAATCACTTTCAATAATTACATTCGGTACTTGAAGAGAGTAGAGAAAGTCAAGTTCATCCCAAAGATCCAATAACTCACTTTGCTTGGCTAAAGCCGAATGAGGGATCGAGTTTGCAAAAGCAGCTATGAATTTTCCTGTGTGATCTCGTAATACTCCACCAATTCCTCCTTGATTAAGAGCAGGAAGGAAGGTTGCATCAACATTGAGTTTGAACGTACCAGCGGGAGTAGGTTGCCAATACTTCAAAGTTCTTTTACCTGGCTTGGCAGATGAAGAACGAGCTCTTTGAAACTCTTCAATCTAAGCAAAACTATTGAGAGTGATATCAATAGTGGTCTGTTGAGAATTAGACCAGAACTTGTTGTTTCTGTTCTTCCATAATGACCAGAGAATCATAAGCAATTGTTCAAAACTTTTTACAGGCATAGAACTAGCTCTCTCAAGCATCCACTCTTTAAAATTTAAAGAATGCAGTAGAGTAGCTTGTAGATGGAAAGGGGCACTAGTCAGGATGTTGTAGGCAGTAGAACACATACAAAACAAATGGCTCACATCTTCATATTCATGAGGGTAGAGCATACAATGCACCTCTCCATCATATCCTTTAGTAAGCAAACGATCTCTGGTAGCAAGTAAATTCTGACAGGCACGCCAAACACACACTTCACTACCAGAAAAAAGGCTTTTTCCGACGAAATAAAAAAAAACGGCCGACGAAATAAAATTTTAGTCGCTAAAAAAAAAATTGGGAATGGCCGACGATTTTTTTTTTCTTTGGTAAAAAAAAAAATCGTCGGCTATATTCATATTTTGGCCGACGATTTGAATTTTCGTCGGCCTTTCTCTGAAACTCTAGCCGACGAAAATTTTTGGAAGTATGGCCGACGAGTACTAGGTTTGATTTCGTCGGCTATGATTAAAAAAAAAAAAAAAAGAACAGCTTCCATTTTCTATCACTATCGACAAACCATTGCTTCGTCCTTCAAATGCAAATGTGTCGTGAAATAAGATATGACCGAAATAATGAAATACGCCTACTGTTGAAAAATGACAAGATTCCGACAAAATCTGTGTGCCGAATGTTACGGTTAACTGTTTTTTACTTCCGTTTTCCTATGGGTAGCCTGACGGTCGGTAAATATTTTGAGGAAAATTTTTATCGATTTGAAACTATTATCTGTTGAAGGTCAGGCAAAAAAACGTCATTTAGACAGGCCAATTACCATTTCTAAGCCTTTAAAGGGTTGACTCACCCAGTTGACCGTCCCAATCGAGCCTTTAACGTTGTCAGATGTAGTTGGATTTTTTTTTTCATACATGTATTTAATCTAAACGGTGATATCTGACGGTTGGAATAGATTTTCCAAACTTTTAGATTCAAAATCGGAACATATGCACTAATGTTCCTTAACTTGTTTACTAAGTGTTTAAGTGAATGTATAGTTTCAAATAGTTACTATACGTACACTCTTCAAATGCAAATATGTCGTCAAATAAGATATGACCGAAATAATGAAATACGTCTACGGTTGAAAAATGACAAGATTCCGATAAAATCCGTGTGCTGAAATAATGAAATAAGTCAAAACCCAGTTTACTGTAGATTTGGCGTCCGGTGTCCGAATGATGATTGTGATACCATTCCAGAAAGGGAACGACGCCAGGAATCAAACTCGTTGCTGTGCCACGACGTGTGGGCTTTTTCGGGCTTTCGAGTTCGTTTAGGGCCTCAAAACGGCTGTTTAGTATTTTTTCATAGAATAGCCGACGAAACATTGTATTTCGTCGGCTATTCTCTAAGTATAGCCGATGAAATACAATGTTTCGTCGGCTAAACTCTTGATCCGCGCCTTTTTATTGTCCGCCGTTGGATGGCTCAGATCCGACGGCTGTTGATTTTCCAAAGTATAGCCGACGAAATATATTAAATCGTCGGCTATTCTCTAAGGATAGCCGACGAAATCTTTTAAATCGTCGGCTATTCTCCTTCTAAATCTTTTAAATCGATTCCTCCCGCCTTTTTTCTCTCCTCCTTCCCCCCTCCTCCTCCTCCTCCTCCGGCCTCCTCATTCCCCTCCTCCTCCTTCTCCTCCTTCCCCTCCTCCTCCTCCTCCTCCTTCCCCTCCTCCTCCTCCTCCTCCTCCTTCCCCTCCTCCTTCCCCTCCTCCTCCTCCTCCTCCTCCTCCTTCCCCTCCTCCGGCCTCCTCCTCCTCCTCCTCCTCCTCCTCCTTCCCCTCCTCCGGCCTCCTCCTCCTTCCCCTCCTCCTCCTCCTCCTTCCCCTCCTCCTCCGGCCTCCTCCTCCTCCTTCTTCTCCTCCTCCGATCCGGTATTTTTTTTTTGCCCAAAATGCAGTTATAGCCGACGATTTTGGCATTATTTCGTCTGCTATAATCTCTATAGCCGACGAATTTTACAAATTTCGTCGGCTATACAACTTATAGCCGACGAAAAGTGCATTATTTCGTCGGCTATAACTAATTAATACCTATTAAAATAGTAATATATTTCGAAGAAATAGCCGACGAAAATTTATGAATTCGTCGGCTATACTTAATGAATTTCGTCGGCCATACTCGAAAATACCCGACGAAAATCGTCGGCAATTTCTCCCAGGTTTGGCCGAAAAAATATTTTCGTCGGTAAATTCGTCGGCCATACTCTACTATAGCCGACGAATTGGTTTTTTTCGTCGGCTATTGTATTACCGACGGGGTTTTCCCGACGACTTATAGCCGACGAAAATTTCGTCGGTAGAAGGTATAGCCGACGCTCAGATCTGGTAGTGCTTACACTTTTCCTGGAACATTAGCTTTCCATAGAGCTATCCAGAGTGGTTGAAAGGAACCACCTGTAGAGCTAGAAACAAGTTCTGCACAACCTCGAATTTCCACTGTTTGTACTCTGCATCAATAAGATCAGAAACATACTCATACGAAGTGTTAGGAGGTTTGGTAGCCTGATATGAAGGGGTCAGTGGGATCCATCTATACTACCAGATGTTAATCGTCTTTCCATTACCAACTTTCCACTGAATATCTGCCATAAGAATTGGTAGCACCTGCATTATACTTCTCCACGAGAATGATGGTCTGTCTCCAACACTACTAGAAAAGGCATTATAGCCGACGAAATTGCAAATAACGGCCGACGAACTCTTTATTCGTCGGCTATAACCATTATAGCCGACGAAATTCATCGTCTGTAGTGGTATTTCGTCGGCTAAAATGGTTATAGCCGACGATATCGCCGTCGGGTATAGTTTTACCGACGGCCTATTTCCGACGATGTTATAACCGACGATATGTCGTCGGGTAATGGTTATAGCCGACGAAATCGCCGGCTATAATAATTATAGCCGACGATATCGTCGGCTATAACCATTATAATCGACGACTTAAATTTGTCGGCTATGATGCCTTTTCTGGTAGTGCACAGAGCTGATGTATATCATCACTAAGACCCTTAGGAAGGAGGTAGCAGTGCATAGCATAAAGAGGCATGGTTTGAGCCACTGCTTTTATAAGAACCGCTTTCCTTGCACTACTAAGAATCTTTGCCTTCTAATTAATTAGCTTCTTTGTCAGTCTCTCTTTAATGTAAGCAAACTCGGTAGTTTTTGATTTACCTACTCGTATTGGTAAACCGAGGTACTTGTCATGCTCATCCACACGCTTGACTGCAAGTATAGAAGCAAGATGATGCTGAACATCCATGTTGACAGTTTGACAAAGCACCACACTGCTTTTATCAAGATTAACATGTTGACCCGGGGCTAATTCATAAAGATTTAGAATGTGTTTATAAGCCTTACATTCATCTTCAGTGGCCTGCCCAAAAAGCAAACTATCATCAGCAAAGAACAAGTGATGCAATTTCGGTGCTTGAGGACTCATAGGTAGACCTGTAATTATATTCTGATCAACTGCAAAGGATAAGAGGGCAGATAAACCTTCAGCACAGAGAATGAATATGTATGGTGAGAGAGGGTCTCCTTGTCTGATTCCTCTTGTAGGGGCAATTCGAGGAGATGGTTCACCATTGTGTAGAAAAGAATAACTCACAGTTGTAATATTATTCATAATCATCTGAATCAAAGTGGCATGGAAACCCAACTTACAGAGAATAGCCTCCAAATACTTCCATTCCAAGCGATCATACGCTTTGCTAATATCAAGCTTAAGAGAGAAAAAGCTCGTCAATTGTGTAGTAAGCTTATTCATAAAGTGAGCTACCTCATTTGCAATAAGAGTATTGTCTGAAATAATTCGACCAGGCACATAAGCACTTTGAAGAGGGGAGACGATTTCAGGCAACTACATTTTCAAACGATTGACAACAACTTTAGAGAAGATTCGGCAAATGACATTACTGAGTGCAATGGGGTGAAATTGGGCAGCCTCTTTCAGTGCTTTATCTTTCGGGATAAGACACAAGTAAGTATGATTTATTTCAGGATGCATTTGACCTTATTCCAAAAACTTCCGAAATGCTGAACAAACATCAATACCAACAATAGACCAATTCTTTTGAAAAAAGAAAGAGGACATACCATCAGGACCAGGGCTCTTAGAATGGTGCATTTGAAATAATGCTGCTTTGATTTCGTCATCTGAGTATGATTGCAAAAGAGAATCATTCATCTCACTTGCCACTTTAGTGGGAGTGGCATCAAGGATAATATTCAACGCCTCAGTGTTTGTAACATTAGTGGTGAAGACTGAAGAAAAATATTGAAGGAATAGTCTATGAATTTCAGAGTTCTCCACTTCCCATTCCCCTTGCCATTATTCAGACCTCGAATAAGGTTTCGACTCTTTCTATTACTAGCTTTTCGGTGAAAGAATGCCGAGTTATGATCTCCATCTTTGAGCTAGAGAGCTCTCGACCGTTGTCACCAATATTTTTCTTGGATAGCAAGAATCTGACAATGCCTTACATGTACTTGACGCTGCTCCTCATATTGTTTAGGGTAGAAAGGACGCTTCATAATGTCATGGAGTTTCTCTTGAATCACTCGCAACTCAACCTTTTGATTATCAAATTCAGTAGCTTGCCATTGCATTAGGGTTTGTACAGTACGGTGAATTTTGCTAGACAGTTGCTGCATTGCATCGCCCACAATGTTGTCCTTCCATGCCTTCTATATAACATCACTGCATTGAGGATTATCTTGCCAACACTCCTCAAAATGAAAACACTTCTCTCTCTGATAATGAATAATCTTCTCAGTACTGACTTCAATCAAGAGAGGGTTATGATCCGATTTTGATGGATTGAGAGTGATGACCCTGCTATACGGAAATAGAGAATGCCAGAGAGGAGTTTGAAAGCCTCGATCGAGTCGTTCCTTAGTGTTTTTGTTGATCCATGTGTAGCGAGACCCAACAAATCCCATATCTATCAAATCACATTCTGCCATTGTTCTGCGAAAAGTTGCCATAGGAGCAGCAGCGCGAGGAGGTCCTCTAGATTTATATCTATTGGACATGAGTTCATTAAAATCTCCCAAAATAAGCCATGGCGTTGCATTGCTAGGGTTCGAATCAGAGTCCAAGTATGATGTCTACCGCTTCTAGCAACAACACCGTATAAATATGTGAAATGCCATTTGCGATGTTCATGTTTTCCCACAACAACATCCATATGATGAGCAGAGGAGGAGCGAAATTCAGCATGAGTGTCATCATTCCAGAGCAGAGCAAGTCGTTGGGAGCTACGACTATGAGCGAAAAAAAAATTGTTCTTGAAGCCAAGACGTCTGGTTAGACCATCAATGAGATCTTTTTGAGTTAGGGTTTCCGACAGGAAAATAAGACTAGGTTTGTGAGTTTGAACCAAATCACCAAGGGCTCATTGGGTTTCACCATTCTCGATTCCACGACAATTCCATGAAAGGATCTTGCCCTGGAACATGATTTAGAGGCAGCAAAGGTGCTTATCGGCGCAGTCGCAGAACAACGCTTAGGGTTTTTCTCACACGAATATGTATTTATAATAATCATTCGTTGTATGCAAAGAATTTGTGAAAAAGAAATGATTTCAAAGAAAATGAGTTTCTTAAAGGATGGTTTATTGACTAGTCGCGTAACCGGGTTAAACAACGCGCAATTAAAACCTTGCAAAACCGTTAGTAGTATAAAATAAGTAGGGATCGTTCAGTCCGGGGATTAAGGGTACCTGACATGTTAGAAAGACATATTCACACATTTACAAACATTGAAACAAAATTGTGGGATTGAAGATTGAATCAGCAGCCTACTGCCCTAATGATCTAGACACGAAAATAAAACCTAAAAACTATTATTTACATGTGATCAACATCTTTCCACACAAAGCATAATACAAAAGCAATCAAAACACATAACAAAGTAGCAAATAAGAGACACGGCAGCAAGTAGACATGATCTAGACTCGACTTAGTTCCAACCTAATTAGCTCCGTAGCGGCTAACTAATCGATTTAAGACTTCATAAGTACTTAGGACTTATCGTAGCGCATCATCCTAATCTTTATGCTAATTGATTTTAAAGTTACGTAGCGTGGACTCTAAAACAAATTAACACTTAAGCACATAAATATTTTTAGTCGGAGACATGTTAACAAGTATGGTGTGACTCTTCTCATATCGACATGTAAATTCTTTAAACTACTTTATCCCTAAGAAACAACACAAATCAAGACAACGTAGCGCTAGGCTCGACTTATATTAATTTCGGCATATGAGATCGATACTACAAATACATTGCAATTGTATACGGCAGCAACCTTTAAGGCACACGAGTTTAAAGAATTAACCAAGTAAGAATTTTAAACTAAGTTTACATGCTTGCCGATTTTTCTAGTTACTATGTTGTTACATATGTTCTTTACTCTTTAACATGCAATCCGAATTCTATCTTTGAAAAACCATATACAAAACTTGAACACGAACATAATATGTAAATTATAAAACCAAACTCCAAATCGTTTTAAATATTGACATGCAAATCGAAACCTAAAATACATACAAGTTTCATAGACAAAACCTAGCATAACTACACAAAATAAACAAGCCGAGAGAAAGAGGAAGGAGAGGCGTGGATCACACTTTGTAGACACCTTGAGAGAGGCTTCCAAACGTGATGATAGATGATCGGATGAAGGCAGGAACTTGGTACGGTTTCTGGACAGATTTAGATATGGTGGTGGAGTGATTTGGCTTGCTATTCTATGTAGGACTTGCTGGATTTTGGTAGAGCTTGAGGCTTTTGCTTGTGCGTAGGATGTGATGCCTGTTCTGTCCTCTAAGCTTTGGTATTTATAGAGGAAGAATTAAAGGGAGTCGGCAGCAATAAGGGATACTGTTTCTGCCTAAACCCGGGGGTCTTGGTAGATACTTGATGAATCCAACTCGATCTCCTGCAATCCTGCTTACTAAGGGGAATACCGGGCGGGCCGGCCTTCACCTCTCCGATGCCTAAGTTAGTATAGTTGGAATATATATAACCTGGGCACGTATGTAAGCAGGGAGAGAGACAAGTTACCTATTTATGGTGGTAGTTGAGGCCCATATATAGGTGGTTGAGGGTGAGGGCTGGCCTTACCCTTCGATGTGGGACTGGTTCCCTTCTGTTTGGATATTCTGGTGCCCTCTTTGGCAGGCAGGCGCCCCCGGTCCCAGGACCCTTGGAGGCAGGATAGACCGCTGGGCCCCGAGGCCTGGTGCTGGTGATCTGATCCTGGGTCCTGGGCCGGGCCCTGGTGTACTTGCCGCGGGTCTGTGGGCTTGCTGTAGCCCCTCTGCGGCTACTGTCAACAAGTCCCCCAAGTTCCCGGTCAAGTGCAATCTTGAATGGGGACTTATCTGTCTTGCTCTTGTCCCGCAGACCCGCGGGGTTACCAACCTACAGGTCCCCAGTCCCCCAAGTCCGCGTTAAAGATTGGGCGTGACCGAGGTGAGTACTTGTTACCGATGGCAAGAAATAATTTATAAGCATGTTGGGTAATGTAAAACAGGATTGTGCTCGTGTTAGAGCATGGAACGGGGTGAAAACCCGAAGAGTGCATGAGATGATGCCATGCGATAGATGGTGCATGAAATGATGATGAGGCGTTGAAATCCGCCATGCAAGAGATGGTGCATGGAATGATGATGAGGCGTTGAAATCCGCCATGCAAGAGATTAATGCACGGAATTCAGATTGGGCCTGCTGCCCTTCGGAGCTCACTGATCCCAAACTGGGCATCCTGCCAAATCAGAACGGAGCGGTGCAAACTGGGCCAGAACCGGTTGTTCTGCCAAATCAGAACGGAACGGTGCCAACTGGGCCAGAACCGGGCGTTCTGCCAAATCAGAACGGAGCGGTGCCAACTGGGCCAGAACCGGTTGTTCTGCCAAATCAGAACGGAGCGGTGCCAAACATTTGCTAGTTCTTCTCAGCTTGTGTTTGAATAAGCGATGAGGTAAATGTGCAGGTTTGTTAGCCTGCGGGGAGATTTGTTCTGTGTTAGAGATACAATCTGCCCGGTGGGATGGTGTAGAGATAACGAGTCTCCCCCATGTGTTCCCAAAGGTATCGCAGTTCAGTGCGATGCAGGGTTTTTATCCTGCTGGACAGTATCGCGGTTCAATGCGACGCAGGGTTTTTATCCTGCTGGACAAGAGTACATGTGTTAGATGTAAACTCGCCCGGTTTGTAAAGCCCATATGCGTTTGCCATGGAGGCGGGCGGACTCGACGGGCGGCATGCCTATCGAAACGAGTCCCCCTGTGAAAAAGCCATGGGTCAGGGTGATTATGTTTCCGGAAAGTACTCTCGAGCTGGTTGGACATGACGGAACCGATGGGGTGGACCTCGCCCGGGCGTTCTGCCATATCGGTGCGAGGTGGAGTTCGTGGTGGCTCGACGGGCGTTCTGCCAAATCGAAACGAGTCCCGGATGAACTTGCAGACCGGACCTCGATCGGGCGTCCTGCCATATCGAAACGAGGTCGTTGGTGCAAATGTGGGGAAGATGCCATGGAGCCGGTTGAATGATCATAACCGCGGACTGCTATGGTACCGGGCGGGACTCGCGCGGGCAACATGCCATATCGGTGCGAGGTCCTGCTCAAACCCGGATAGATGCTCTTGAAGCGGTTGGATCAGCATAACCGGTCTTTCAAGCGGTTGAATTGTAATGATGATGGCGTGCAACCGTGGAATCTGGGGAAGCGTAGGGGAGCGTGACTCCCTGGTTCCTGCTCCTACCTTCCTGTCGCCAGCGTGTGGGACAGGTGGCTGACATGCATTTAAGGAGGGAGTCCATCAGTCCCGTCAGTTATGATGGCGTGGGCAATTTTACCAATGCTGGGACACGTGCCATCAGGGAACGGTTTTGTGATGGAGGGCCTGGATTCACAGGCGTTTGAGTTGCTCTGATTGTGTTTTTTGGAGGGATTTCTAAATGCCTAGGGCACCGGTCCCCTCTATAAATAGGTCTCTTCTGCTCTTCTTTCCACTTTTGCTTCTTGCACTTTTAAGAGAGACTGAGAGAAAAAAGGAGGTGGTCCGGCGAAAAAAACCCTAAGTTCCTTGCCCCAAGAGATCCGTTGTTTGAAGCGCTCCCAAGCCTCCTTTTACCATTGCTTGTTGCTTTCGCAGGGCGGATTGTCCTCGGCTGAGCATACTAATCGGTAAGTTGTGTTCTTTGCCCCGGTGTTTCTTGCTTTTTGATTTGTTGTTTTGCGGCGGGGGGGAGGGATTTGTGTCGCTGACTGGGTTGCTCAGCGGCAAACTTTTGGGGAGAGGCCTTTGAAGGTGGTGTTGTAGTCTGTTGCTGACGAGCGTTAGGGTTTTGCTTTTCTGCCCCTAGATTAAGATGTACACTTCGAGCTCGGAGGAGGCTTCTGAATCTGCCGCAAGAGGTCCTGTGGTGGATGATGTGGAGAGGATGCAGGACTGGCTCGATTCTGAAGCCCCGGAGCAAGAAGCCGCGGACCGCTCCGGGAGCGGTGCCTCGTCCACGTCCTCAGATTCCAGGTCAGATTCCTCGGAAGCTGAGATACCGCACGGGGTGCGCATGGCCGGTGCGCGCGCTGAAAGCTACACGCTTGGTAGGGGAAGAACTGCCGTGGTGTGTGACGAGCCGGAGGAGAGCATGACTCCCGCGGAGATTGCCGCGTTCCGGGAAACGTGGGGTATCCCGGACGATATCTTTTTGCGTCCATTGAACCCTGGAGAGTCGGCCTGTAACCCGGAGGAGGGTTGGGTTGCCGTGCATCCGGACCAGTTCCGGCACGGGATGTCGCTACCGCTGCCTGACTTTGTGCAGTATATACTGAGTGCCCTGCCAGCGTCGCCCGCGCAGCTGCCCGGTCTCCAATGGAGGCGGCTACTAAGCCTAGGCTGCCTATACGACTTGTCCGGAATGAGTATGCCTACGATCAATGAATTCCGGGCGCTGTATAGGTTGTCCTACTCGAGGAAGGCGGGGTCCAAAGGCTGCTTATCCTTCAACTCCCGCAACAATCAAGCGGTTATCACCACTATGCCTTCATGGGTAGACAACAGCTGGAGAAAGAAGGTGGTGATGGCTGGCGGGGCTTGGCAGGTGAAGAGGAGGATGTACCGGGTGCCTGGCGCCTTTCAGCCCATAGGCGACCAGTCGTTCCAGCTGTCCGAGTTGGAGCAGGAGAGGGTCTTGACTATTCTCGGCTGCTGGGACCACCTGGAGCGAAGTTCGTACAATTTCATCCGGCGAGAAGTGCTGGAACACTGTGGGCTTGGGCGGGATCCCGGTGGGTAACAAACCCTAGCGGTGGGACTTGTGCTAGTTTTTGCTTAACAATTTAACGTTTTCCTTGTCCTGCAGGTGCGTCAACCCGGGCGGTGATCAAGCCCGAAAACACTCTTTCGATGGACGGGGAAGATCTCCTGAGGCATCTTACGGAGAAGGGTGCGAGCGTGGCCCGGTCCTCGGTGGAAGCGGACGGGCGGGCTACGTTGCATGCGGAGCCCCAGGCCCGGGATATGGACGAATCGTCCTACCTGCCGGAGCGGGTGAAGACCCATCACTCTGCGGCAGCAGTGGTGCCTGGGAAGGGCAAGAGCGCCGGGGGACCGGTGCGGGTTCCTGGGGGAGAAAACAGGGTCCCCAACCGTGCGGCGAGCCTGAGTATCGCTGCTTTTGTTCCTCGTGCAAACGCACGTGCCGCTGCTCCCGAAGGGCGGGGAGAGAAGCGGAAAGGGCCGGACGGTCCGTCCCCTTTGCTGGTGACGCTAACCGGCGGGTCATCCCGGGAGGTCCTGGCGAAGCGGGTCAGGACAACCAGCAGCGTAACATCCAATGCTGGGGAGGGAGCCGGAGCTGACCGGCAGAGCAGTCCTGCGCCTGCGGAGGCGGCGAGGGGAAGTCCGGACAATGCTCTCGTTCGGCAGATGATGGCGGACCTGGCCAGCTTCGGCCTGGACAAGCCCGGGGTTGATGGCGTGCTGGCGGGTGGCAACCGGCCAAAATGCAAGGAATCCATCTTCCGGGTAAGTACCGCATGGTACCACCGTATTGCTTATATCCTGCCTTCTTTCTTTGTCACTTGACTACCTTTGTTGCCCTGCAGCTGCTCTACCACCTGTACCAGCCGGATGCGAGCGAGGAGCTCCCGGAGCTGAAGAGGCAGATAACTGCGCTATCCAAGTCTCAGAAGCTTCTGGAGGTGGAGAAGTCCCGCTCGGATCGGGAGAAGGCCAGGGCGGAGGAGAGGGCCAAGAAGATGGAGGAAAAGGCCAAGAAGATGGAGGAGAAGCCCGGGGGCTGGAGGAGCAGAACCGGAGCATGGAGAGGGAGCGGGAGCGGGCTGACGCTGAGAGGGCCGAGCTGGAAGCCAAGATAGACGAGCTCCAGGCACGTGCCACCGCTGCTGCTGCTGGTGGAGATGACCCGGGACAGTTCGACCGGTTCGTTCTTCAATACGAGGAGAGCGATCGGTTCCTGGACTGCCTGGAGAAGGCCCGGGAAGAAGGCATCTCGGATGCCTACACGGAATGGGCGGCGAAGGGGTGGTTAAACACTTCCCTGATGCCAGGTACCTCTGCCGAAGGAAATGCTCCTGTGGAGCCGGTCGTTCAGCAGCTGGCGGTGGAGGAACAACCAGGAGCAGAGCGTCGCTCGCACTTGGATTCTTTTACCAACAGTGCCGGACCTGCCGGAGCTGAGGTCGACGACGAAGCTATTGCTGGAGATGCGGCTCCTTAGGATGTTTTTCTTGCTCTTGCTTGTAAAAGAAACTCTCCGAAGCGGTTTACTGCTTGAATACTTTAATTAATTATGAATATATATCTGAGCTTGCGGGGCCGGAGTTTTCAAAAGTAGTTTGCATATATTTGATCTTTTACAATCGGTTGAACCGGCGATATGCCAAACTAACCGCCTGGACCCAGCGGGTTTACCAAGCCGGGTTACTATCCCGGTCGGGGTCTGCTCTTTCCCCTACATATCTCTGGAGCTGGCCGCTATCAATCAAGCCCTGCACTGCAGTCTTGAGGGCAAAGCACTGGTTCGTCCGATGAGTTGCCTCATCGTGGTACCAGCAGTACTTGCCTGTCTGCGCCGTCGTAAGCTTCCCCTTGGGGTACCTTCTCTGGGGCGGTGGGGCAATGACGTCCGCATTCTCCAGCAGGATGTCCTCATAGGATGCGGTGAGAGTGGAGAAGACTTCTTGATTAGCCGGGGGTGCTGGCATAATTGCCAGGGGGCGCTCTTGGTGGTACGGTGCAGGTTTTTCTCGGCCCGAGACTGGGGCCTGTCAGAGAAGGGCCTCTGCTGCCGCTGCGGCCAGGTCTTGCCGTTGTTGTTGTTGTCCCGGCTGGGTCGGCGGCTCCCGTGCTCGGCTCACTGGCCGGGTTTGCTCTCTTGACTGCGCGGGGGATCCTCCCCCCGGGGATGGTCCGAAGACTGCTCATCCCGCTTCCTCTTCAGCAGGTGGTTCCCGTAGGTCTCATGATCAGCCTGGGCATGCCGGATGGCCATAGCCATCAACTCGTCGTAGCCCTGAGGGAGTTCTACCCTGACGGCGTAGGAAAACTTCCCTGCCCGAAGCCCCTGCTTGAATGCCATCTCGGCGATGCCCTTGTCCAAGTTCCGGACCCCGGCCGTGGCCGTCTGCCACCGGTTGACAAAGGTTCTCAACTCTTCCCCGGGGGCCTGGATGCAGTTGAAGAGGACGGTGGACGTCCGTGCTCCCTCGACTCGGAGGATGAAGCGGCCTACGAACCGGTCAGCCAGCTGTTCGAATGCCTCGATTGAATTCGCAGGAAGCTCGTAGAACCAACTGAGCGCTTCTCCGGACAGGGTCTCCTGGAAGATGTTGCAGCAGATTGCATCGGAGTAACCCTTGGCACAGGTCTGGGATCGGAAGCTGTCCAGATGCTGATACGGGCAACCGGACCCGGAATAGGTGAGCTTGAGGGACTTCTGGTTGCCAGATCTCCCCGACTCTATGACTCGGTGTGAAAAGGGGCCCATGCGCTCGTTGAACCGGGCGCCTTCCAAGGGCCGGGCTGCTCTCCTCTCGTTTGCCTCCATCTGGGCCTTCAGATCCGACACGGTGTTGGCTAGCAGTTGCAGCGCCCGGGCGGTTGGAGTATCCACTTCACCCATGGACGAAGCGTGTGGCTGGTGGGAGGCGGGCGCGCTCTTCGGCAGGTCCTCGCCGGCTCGTAACTTCTCTCGCACAGGCTCGCTGGGCCGGGCGCCCGAAGATTGCCCTGCCTCTAGCTGCCGGGGTTGAACTAGCAGGGGTGCGGCTTGTGCCTCGGCCATGGCAGCACTGCGCTGCTGCCCCCTCTCTAGGGCGGCTACCAGGGCGGCGTTTACTGCCTCCATCTCTTCGTATCGGGCCTGGGACTTGGCTCGGTCCCGGTCGTTCTCCTCTCTGAGACGACTAACTTCTGCGGCCATTGCCCGTACCTTTCCCGCCATGCCGTCATGGTCGGGGCTGTACGTGGGGTCTTGATCCTGGCTCTCAGACTGATCACTCGGATCATCCGAGAACGTCAGGGATAGGCCACGAAGCACCGGGCTGCCTTCGTCCTCTATCGGGTCTTTCCCGTGCGAGCTCTCGTGGCGGGGCTCCGGATCACCGGAGGGTCCTCCATGACTCCTTCCTAAATCGCTGCCCTGCTCGCCACGCAGCTCCCGCGTGACGACAGGGGTGGAGGCGAGCGTTTGCACAGTTGCAACACGCCCCTCCTCAGTAGTTCCTTTCTCTTGACTCATTCCCACAATCTCAGCCAGCGGTGTTGCTTGCACGGCTTCTCGTTCAGAGTTCCCACAGACGGCGCCAATTGTTTCTGCCTAAACCCGGGGGTCTTGGTAGATACTTGATGAATCCAACTCGATCTCCTGCAATCCTGCTTACTAAGGGGAATACCGGGCGGGCCGGCCTTCACCTCTCCGATGCCTAAGTTAGTATAGTTGGAATATATATAACCTGGGCACGTATGTAAGCAGGGAGAGAGACAAGTTACCTATTTATGGTGGTAGTTGAGGCCCATATATAGGTGGTTGAGGGTGAGGGCTGGCCTTACCCTTCGATGTGGGTCTGGTTCCCTTCTGTTTGGATATTCTGGTGCCCTCTTTGGCAGGCAGGCGCCCCCGGTCCCAGGACCCTTGGAGGCAGGATAGACTGCTGGGCCCCGAGGCCTGGTGCTGGTGATCTGATCCTGGGTCCTGGGCCGGGCCCTGGTGTACTTGTCGCGGGTCTGTGGGCTTGCTGTAGCCCCTCTGCGGCTACTGTCAACAGATACAAAACCTAGTCCAATTAGAAATAGGGTTTCTTGTCGGCCAAGTCTTGATCTTCATGAATCTTCTTTCGAATTTCCTTCATGGATCACAGCTGCAATTATTTGTGGACTTCTTTGATGGACTCAACAACATTCCTTGATGGATAAATACTCCACAGACGCAGCCATGAGTTTCCATAGTTGGGCCAGGAACTCCTTCTCCTGGTCGGCAGCTTTGTTTCCTTTTCCTGCGATGACTAGGGAACTTCTTCTTTCCTTATATGAGCTTTCCTCATTGCTTTGCCTACTTTCCCATCTTGGTTTAGCTCAGCAACCTCTCATTTGGTATGTTAGGATCCCTCTTTGGTGCAAGAAATCTTTTCTTCTCTCGGCAGTCCAGGAACTTCTTCTTCTCGGCAGACTTGACCTTCCTGTATTACAAAAGACATAACTCTTTTCATAAAATAGCTTTTGATGCGATTCCAAATGTTCTGGAAACTACACTCATGTAGCTTTCTGTGAATATATAGCTCGCACTCTGGTTCATCGTGAGCCGTCCTGGAGAAATTGTGGAAGTTGGATAATGTGCCCAGGAATCTACTGGATTTGAGTCCGGATTTCTCTTGTGATTCCTGGCAGCTTCTTTTGCTCTGATTGTCATAATTCCTTCAGTCGCTACATCATTAAGATGTCTACAACACATAAGAGAAGAAAAATTCGTAAAAGGCAAAGTCGAGGTTTTACATAATCAAAAAAACATTTAGAGACTCCTATTTTGACTTTTGACAATTTTCTGCATTTTTCTCTATTTTTAGCACGATTTCAATATAACTCTACTAAAGATTCATGACTATATTAAACGACTCGATTCTACAACAATAAGGGTTAAAGCAAAGTATAAACGATGGTAAAATATATTAACAACGTCGCATTTTATGCTCCTATCATTTATAATTATATTTTTGTCCTCTCACGTTTTCCTATGTTTTCACGGGGCTCTTTGATTTTATGTTTTGCCCAGATTAGTGTTGCAGAGGTCGGTACGATATTCACGACACAAGCATTACCACTTAATCATCATCAGATTTACTTATTGAGCATACCTTATATTGATAGAGGATATTTGTAAGGTCATGATTACTATTGGACTTGCGCCAGAATTATCCCCAAAAAAGTTTGAAAACAGGTCATTCATACCGAAATCGAATGGACTTGCGCCACCACCACCAGGGCCACCAAAGGAAAAGGAGAACGACTGGGAACTTCCCTGCCCACCCATGCTCTGCCAATCACTTGGTCTGTAGCTAAAATGGTTCTATCCAGGTCCACCATTGGTGAAGAAAGTATATCCACCTTGATCTCCTGGGGAACCATGCACCTTGAAATCCAGGATTACCCTTTTCATCACCATACGTATCATAATTTTTCCTCTTCTCCTCATCAGATAAAATCTCATACGCTAGCAAAAGAAGAAGAAATAATCAACATTGAAAGTAAAGGAAAAGGTCCACTCAGAAGGAAAAAAAAAAAGGTTTTCTATGCAAGTACTTCAATAGTTATACATCCCAATTAACAACATAATACACACATGGACCATATCAATCCAACATGCAAACAACAAAACTAACTAGTGTCCTAAAACGACCTTGCATAACCAAAATAAATGGCCAATAGTACTCAAATATTTCAATGCAGACTTGGAAAGGTCGACAATCATAATAAACTAATCACATTTGTACTAATTATCAAACTAAAAGGGCTATTTGACTACATAAACATTAGATGGGTCCATAAATAAAACTCTGACCCATGAATATGTATAATTCAGCTCACCTCCTTGTAACTCTTGCAAGATTCTTAGCTGTCTTTTGAGCGAACTCTCTCACAAGCCTCATAGGCTCATTCAAGTACGAGCAGGAACACCAGCTCCAATAGGTGGAGTTTGTATCCAAATGTTCCAGCCCTTGGGGCATCATCCTCAAAAGTCCAAAAGTTCAACATATTAGATAAATAAAGGAAAAGCAGCAGCATAAACCTTCCAAAACAATCACTTCAGAAGCAATAAGTTTTTAATAAACAAGTAATATACACTGGAATGGACAAGTAAATATAAGATTGAATACTTCATATATTTATTTTAAGTAACGGGCTATCAAGGAGGAAAGTTACGACAGTCGCGAAACGAAAAAGATTAGGACATGAATGAGTTCCAAACCATATAATGACTAGAATAGAAGTATAAAATAGATTAGTGACATCCAGTCAGTACAAAATGGTGCCATGTTTCACATAGAGCCACAAGAACCAATTGGAATAAAGTCTATGGAAGTAAATAAACAATATGGAACATAGTTCATGAAACCTGTAAACAGTGAACTCGTAGAGATAAATATGAATCTAAATACATCACTCCCGTTGGTGAGAGACCTCACCCTCACAACGTGGGAGTTAACAGCGAGCACAGGTCACACAGTATGACTTCTGTTTGAAAATTATGACTTATGTTTGACTTCTGGATATTCTTTATTAATCTTTAGGGCAGCAACTAGTCCAGGTATTGTTAGTCACTATCTTTAGTGCACATGAGATTCAAATGCAATCTTATTACTTGATAAACAGCAACACATTAATTTGAGACCTACATTGCAGAATGAAAAACAGAACTACATTATAAAATGCAGCTTATTTAATCATCAGTTACAAAGTATTCATTAAACAAAGTATCACCACAGTAATGCAAATCTGTAAGTATACACAAACTGAACTGGACTTACATCTTTTTTTTTGTGTACACATGGTCCTCCTTATGGCCCTGTATGCTGAGCCTCAACACAGCTTCCAATTTGAAAGCTTCCTTTTATGTTAGTTCAGTCTTTGAGACTGATTTTCTTTTCTGAATTCACAAACAATCAAATACAAGATTAATAATCAAACTTGCCAAAGTAACCTTATTTCATGAGACATAAATACAAGAACTAAGATGGTTGTGCATTCTTGTGAGTCAAGAGCTTATTGTTTTGCTCAGAGTGCAATGGTGCAGGAGGGGAGTTGAAGACCCTTTCACCTAGTCCATCCCATTGGCAATCGCCATAGAGAACAATCTTCATATTGGTAAACAGATAATCAACACGCAAATCGTTTACCCGTAACTATTCAATATCCGTATGAAAAATTAATCACCTAAGATGATCCTAACAGTTCATATATATATTTTTAGTTTCTAGAAATGTATTTGAATATGCAATGACCACACATCACTAATCACAATATGAGGTTTCCCCCTCTACATCCTAAAAGCCACGAATCCTCAGATAAGGGATTCAATCCCCAAGTCAATTTTACCATCTCAAGAAACCTATACTACCAAACAAAGAGTAGTTTTCGATATGTAACATGTTGTTTACCTCATACACAAGGTGTTTCATCCTCTGCAACAGTACAGTCATCTTCATCATCCAGCTCAAACTGCTCAGTGCCCCAACCGGCATTAGCTTGCACAGTTTGAAAAATTTCTGAAATTCTAGCCCACCCAATTGGCACCGAATCAAGAAGTTGACTTTCACACCAAAACGGAAGAACCCAAAAAAAAAACAAAGGGAGTTCATTTGCATTTCTGCAAGAACAATAAAGAATTGCAGCAAATCACAACGCACATCAATCAAGCTCCCAAAACTACAACCAGTTCAATACATTAAAACGTGGGTTTTCCCCTGTTTAACCAAATCCAAATCCCAAAACAAGAACTTACAGGGTTGAGTTCCGTCATTGAAATGCACTCCTGTCGTCGAAAGGCACTCCCGTCGTCCTAGATGCCAGGGCCATAGTAGGCGAGGACTTCTCACCCTCAGAGTCGAGGCTAGCTAGAGTTGGAGGGCATGGGGTCGCCACCTCTAGAGAGCTCCACGTCAAACTAAACTACGCTCTCTACTTCGACCCGCTCTCCGTTGACCACCAAAGAGAGAAGAGGAGATGGCGGCTTCGAGAGCGAGAGGCGAAAGGGACTTCGTCGGAGAGCTAGGGTTCCTAGAATTGGCGCGCGGTGTCGCCGGTACTAGAGGGCACATACCTTTCCGAGAACAAGTTCGGGGGCTTCTCGACGGCCTTCGGTGGTTCAGTGGCCTGAGGTGGAGGAGTGAGGTCGTCCTGAGCTTCACTTGTGACGGTGACGGTGACGATGGCGGCTTCGATGAGACTGCCTGCTTTCGGAGCTGGAGCTCAACGACGACACCGAATCTAAATTGAAGGGAGGTGGGTATGGGGAGAGAGACGGGTTGGAGGGAGGAGGAGGTGGAGTAAAAGTCTAAGGCGCTGAGAGTTCAGACCTGGAGGGATTTGAGTGAAATTCTAGGTCGAGATAGGTTTGGGAGAGAGAGGTGGTGCGGGGGTCGAGAGGCGAGGAGGGTGAAACAGAGGTGGAGGAGGTGGAGCTTGGTGGGTTCGTGAGGGAGAAGAGAAGGTGAGTGAGGCCAAAATTTCGTTTCAGAGAGAAGAGAGTTTGTGAGAAGAGAGATTTTTTTTCTTCTCTATTTAATCAAAGTGAGGAGAGAGTTGTATAGCTAGCTGTGGGTTTTTGTAAAGAGAGAAAACCCGAGAGTAGTTGAAAATTTGCCTAACATCAGAACACAACAGAAAAAATAAAAATCCATCGGTCATTTGGCTCAAATGTTTCGACTAAAGAGGGAAAAGAGGGAAATTTTCCGCCAGTCTAAAATTTGGAAAGACATTAGGTTTAACCTTCATACAACTAAAAACTTTTAAACTGTTGTACCAATTTCCTTATCTTTACACTAGGTATTCCATAGGTATATATGTTCTTGTAGAAGCATAAAAACAATTGCACAATAGAATAAAAAAACATTGTTGTGGGAATTGTAACACATGTATGTTTTCAAAACCAAAAAACTATGGAGGTAACTTTCCCGCTTTGAGAAATGCTACCCCCATGCCATTAGAGCCAAAATGAATGTGGGGGAATGACAAGCAAACCAACTCATACAACAAAACTACAAAATTATGTTGTACAAGTGTTTGTCACCTTGCACTTGGTGACACCTAATGCAGGATGTGACATTATCATACAACACAAAACAAGAACTTTGTTGTCTGTCCATCAAGACCTTGCCCAAATTTTAGTTTCAATGTCGGAGGGAGTTCTGCCGCCAAGATTTTCATTAATCATACAACAGAAAATATGTGTCAGAGTTGTGTGACAAAATCTGGAAAAACATTTTTCAGAATATGGAAAATGTGCACCCTCATACAACACAAATCATTCATTTTAGGTTGTGTGAAACAGTTCAGTCATTCATACAACATGTAACTTCCAAAGTGTCGTCTGATCTGTGTTGTGTATTGAGTTTTTTGTAGTAGTGAACGTTGATGGTAAAGTATATTCAAATCAGTTTCTCGATAGGAACTAAACATTATGGAGTAAATAAGATCCTGTAACAATGGTGTTTAGTAAATAATAAGAATATAGTTCGTAGGAAACTGCTCAGGAATTACAAAACTTGATTCTGATAGGTAGTAAGACCAAAACGAAAAATGTAAAACATTTTAACTAGTCAATAGGTTACTAAATCAATTGGACAGAAAGCTTGGTAAAAGGAAGACTTATTAAACGTCAACTTTTGGATAAGCAAGCTTGGACACGCAAACAAAGTAAGAGAAAGCTGGAACTTAAACTTTGTCAATAAATAAACACATATATGAAGAAACAATACTCGTCATAAACCCAGCAAAGGTAGAGGTAAGACCACAAAAGATCTTTAGCTTTGTCTAAAACTTTTAAAATTCAACAAGTAATATACATACTTGTAGAGACCTCAACTCTGTTCTCAGTAAAATCCATAGATGAAAAGAAATTAATTAAACTTAATTGTGACCCAAAGCTTAGTAGGGAAAAATCAAAGATCCCAATAATTAAGTTTATTGCAGCAATTAAAGTTTAGTAAAAGAAGAACTTGAACCAATCTGATCTCTTTTGAATGCTCAAGGCTTTCCCAAAGAACATAGGCAAAAGGACTTGGACAATTCTATAATGAATTGAAAATTTATATAATATAAGCAACTTTCCTACCACCAAATTTTACATTGGAAAGAGATGGAAAACAGTAGTTATGGCTACTTGAGAGAATTTACGCATAGCTAATGAAGAAAAGAACTTTATAGTAGAGAGCTCTACAACGGGAACACTTTCCAAACTTGGTAAAGAAGTGTTTAATTATACTTGAGCAACCTCTTCCAATATGAAATTGATAAAGTAATCATAGAAAAAGGTAAGAGAAAGAAAAATAAGATCAGAATAGGGTGCACATGCTTTAGTAGCCAGGAATAACAAAGTTAATAATAAAGCTGGTATATGGGTATGATATGAAGAGGTCCAACAATATATAGATCTCAATCATTTGGTTTTAACACAAGTATGTGAATACTGATAGGTACGTAAAGACACAAAAACAAAGAGCTTATATGAATAGAAACTGTGATCGAATATAAGCAAATAACAAGACTGGAATAGGTACAAGACTCAAGTGCAACTTTATAAACTTCATTCGATATACTGAAACACCTGTATAAATTTTGAAATACAGAAAAAATGTGACCTAGATTTCAGGAAACACTTTAGATGAGATACCAAATTCTAAAGACTCGTTAATAAGAAGAAATTTGAAAAGGGATAAGAACTTGGTCTATAGTAAACACTTCAAAGAATACCAAAAAGAATATTCAAAGATTAGTTTCACAGATAGATTAAAGCATCCAAAACAAAGATACTTGGTGCCATGAATAAATGGCTATCTATTTATTCATATCATCACCATCAGTAGAAATTTAGGATCCAAAGTAACATCATATCAATAGAATTTTCAGCTTGACAAACGAGCAATGCTTGTCAAGTAGCAATTAAGAAGAATAGCAGAGGAATTATTCTAAAAAGAAAAACATCAATTACAGACCCAACTAGATTCAAAGATTTATAGAAAGATTTCTTTTCCCTACCTCAATCTTTCGATATCAGCAGCCAAACAAACCAAGAGAAAATCATGCAAAACCTCCAAACACAAGAACCGTACCCAATCAACCTAAGCAAATCCAGGCACCTAACAAAACGGATTGTGAATATGAATCAAACTCTCACCTCTTGGAAATAGTTTAATTGAGGTCGAATAGAGTTCTGGAACAGTAGCAATTCAAACTTACAGGACTCAAACCTGAACAGATGAAGAAACTCTGAAATTTTAAGGCAAAGATCTCGCACAGTAATCCCTTTAGGCTCGGCACAGCTTTGGATAAATGAAGGTTGGTTAATTTTTCGGGAATAAGGAACAAGAGAGAAGAGATGAGGTTAAACTGACGAATTTTGCTTGAGAGAAATCAGAAAAGAACACGTGAATAGAAAGGAGAAGGCAACGTGTTCTAATTTGGGGTGAGTGGTTGGGTGCTCACAAAACAACTAGGTATTTAAGAAAATAACACATTTTATTTTTGTTTTTAACAAAAATCAAATAACTCAACCCAAAATAATTCTCAAATTTCACGATAAATGTAAAATACATAAAATGCAATAAGCAATATAGTTGGCAACCAAAATATAATCAGACCAAAACTTAATTAGAGAAGCAAATAAATCAAGCAACATATTAAGAAAATCTAGATCGTCACAAAATCCTAGCCTAATGATGCTATGTCCTTGTCTTTAAGTCATGGTAAACACTACTTGGTTAAACTTTCTCACCTTTATTTAGTTAGTATCAATATTCATCTATAATATGCACACACGTGTGTTGTTCTTTCTATAGGGATATTGTTTCATGAGATGTAGTTCTTGCAAATATGTAAGGTTTAGATATATTTATACCAAAACAAGAAGACTTCCTAGTCTGCGTTAAAGCTAATAACTATTTTGTCTGCCAATTTAGACTACACTTTGAATTTCTAAAGTTAAATTGCATGAACGTTTGCTACTGAATTATGGACTATATATATGCATGTATATATACGTCTACAGTTTGTTTTTGTTCATTACCTTATGTTGTTCCTTGATTGCACACTTTGCAGGTACTTAAAAGGTTCTAACCTTCTTATTTATTTACAAGATTATGACTATTCTTTGGACTTGCATAGTCTCAATTGTATGTTCGCTGTTATGGTACTAGTATTTCCCCATATTTTGTTTTGTTGACTCTTTTCTAGAGACATATGCTCTATGAGAATATCATGTCTGTCATTTAAGACTTATGCATGTAACTTGGAACTCTATTACACTACATATAAGTTAGACTTATCAATGTGAATCACATTCATTCTAAATATATGACGGCAACTGCATTACAAATATGGAATGGTAAGCATTTCCCCATGTTTTGTTTGGTAATGTTAGCTTCTAGCTAGTTGTTGTTTTGTTTTCTAATTTAATATTGTTTAGTTTGCTCTATGTTCAAGGTTGTATTTAACATTTTCACTTTATAAAATTTGTCATATAGGTAGTACGCTAGAGCATCAATCGAAGCTTGATGAGCGGCTTGTGTTTCATTTGAAGGAGAGATAGATTGTGAAGATTACTTATCTTGTAAACTTGTTTAATTTTCCTGTAAACTTGAACGGTCTTCGAACATTATTGAGATGAATTAAAATGTAACATTTCTTTTAGCATTAGGTCTATTCTTTTTTTTTTTATTCTTTTTTTAATGGTTTTTATGCAAAATAACAAAATTGGCATTCAAATTTGCATGCCAATATTTTTTTATTCATAAATAGTTTACTTGCCAGGGCGTTGTTACTGTTGTAAATGGTATTAGAGACTGCAATTGTAGCGTAGCATCTTCTTGCAACGACATATGTTTGCCGTAGTCAATGCTCTTGCCACGGGGTAATTGTCGTCGCAAATGCCATTGGCAACGCCAGTATTTGCAACTGAAGCGTTGCCGTCGCGAGTACTATTTAGCTACGGCAAAACAACCTTTTGCAACGGTACCGCGCCGTGGCTGAAGAAGAAATTTTTTGTAATGTGTTTTCTCCCAATCTTGTGGATCTACGTTGTCTATGTAAAAATATTTCCTGCTAAGTTTACGTGTTCTATTCCTTTGTAAGGTATTCTATTTTTTCTTGGTTTAGTTAAGTCACGATCTAAATAGTCTATGTTTCTATTATGTTATGTATATGATTCTCCAGTTGGTCTTATGTTTTGTTGATCAATTCTACTAAGTCTTTGTTCAGTGTGTATTCCTGAAGTACCTGTTGAAGTTTCTTCTTCTACAGGCATAGACTATGTTTTTTTTTTCAACTACATTATTATATTATTTTTTCTCCTAAATTTTTTTCTAATCCTATGTTTAATATTAATATATTGCTTCATTTCTTCATCGTTTAATTGATGTAATCCTAGTTCATATGTTTTATATTTTGTTAAATATTGCTCTTCACTTAAGTTGTCTATGTCTTCTGTTAATTTTTCTTTTATGTTATCAAAGTTTTGCTCAATTATCTTTATTTCAAAGTTGTGAAAAGTCATGTGTATTTATGTTTCGTTTTCTAAGTCGTCTACGTTTTCGATATGTCGATGGTTGCTAAATTTTACAGATGCTTGTCCGAAATGATTTTAAAAAATTTGTGCTTTATGTGATTGTTGTGATGGAATTATTTCCTAGCGCATTGTACCTGCAAAACAACTTCATACATATATTATCATTCTTATGGGGGTATCGATTGTAGAATAAAACAAGTAGGGACCGTTCTATTGATGGAGCTATTATCGAAGCACAAAGTACTTGCAAAACAACTCCATACACATAATACCCTTCTTTTGTCAATTGTAGTTAGGACAAGTAGGGATCGTTCTATCCGGGGAAATCAAGGGCTTTCAATCACACAAAGTGTTGCACAAAAGGGAGTTTGTCAAATTTTATGTCTAATTACCTACTGATTTTTATAAATTTAAATCTTAAATTATTAAATACAATTGATCAACATCTTCCACACAATCACAAAACACAAAACTCATTACACATGCAACGAAATTAAAACAAGTAATAGGGGCAGCAAGCAAATATCGAATTCAAAATCAACTAAGTTCCAATTTAATTAGAGCCTTCACGGTATATCTAATTATTTAAAACATCACAAGTATTTAAAATTAACTTCGCGTATAATCCTAAACATGGTACTAATCGGTTTAACAACACTTCGCGTAGAAATTAAACACAAATAGCACATAAGCACAATATGTCGAATTGGAACATGTTAGCAGGTATGGCATCACTCATCCCACATCGACATGTAAATTTCCAGAATTACTCTAGCCCTTAGATAAATACACATTAAAACCAACTTCGCGTATGATCCAACATGTATTAAATAGGCAAGTGAATTCAACATCTAGACAACACTCATGGCCTTTCGAATGCATCTAGACATCTCCTTCGGTTGCACACGAATTAAGGAAATAAACCTAATTAAATCAAGAAAACATGCAAAAGCCTACTGCCCATCATACCATATTCAATTAAATCACAAGCATAATTCGGTAATTAAACACAAGAAAACCAAACAATATAACAAGAATTCGGAAATCCCATGAATAATTAACAAAACCAAAATACAAACCAAGAATCCATACATAATTCATAGACAAATTAATGTATAAATACAAAGAAACTAAAGCCATCGAAAATTACAATCCAAGTGACAACCTTGTTGAAGAATTCGGCAAGTGGATTGGTGTTGATGATTGGAATGATTTTATGAAAGGTGGTGGAAGATGGTTCGGCTATGTTCTTGGTGAGGATTCTTGGAGAGAATTCGGCAGAGTTTCGGCAAGTTTAAGTGAGGAAGAGAAGATGATTATTCTGAAATTATGTTGTGGTATTTATAGAGGCAAGGGAGGCAGCTAGGGTTTACAAAACCTAGTTTTTCTCAAACTTATCCTGCTGGCAGATTTGACCTTCGAGTGAAGATTATAGAATATCTTTCTCTAGAAAATAGATATTGAGGTGATTCTAGTTGGGTTGGAAAGTAGACTCCCGTAGCTTTCTATCCATATAAGGCTCGAATTCTGATTCATTGTGAGCTGTCCGAGACAGTCCGTGGAAGTTGAGAGACGTGCACAGGAATTTTCCCGAAATAAATCAGGATTCTTTTTCTTTCTCTTATTATCTGAATTCTTTTCTTCTAGACTCTTCTTGGCCTTATCTTGGACTTGAATCTTCTCATTAAGTTAGTATGGACATATCTTTAGGTCCATAATATCCGATCCATGCTTCAAAAGTCCAAAGGAAAGCTTTCCTTGTGCAACCGGGATAGTTGTTGTTTTCCCGGCAGAATGACCTTACTCCAGTAAATCTGGCATAACTTCCTCCTCAGAGCTCCGATTGATGCGATTCCAAGTCTCAGAGAAACTAGACACACATAGCTACCTTAATTCAAATTCCTTATGAGTCGTCGGGAATGATTTTTCGAAGTTGGGACATAGTCTCAGGAAAATCCTGGAAGTCCCTGGATTGGTTTGCTCGGACTGCCAAGTTGCAGCCATCTTTTGGGTGACTTCCCGAACTCCGATTGATCTGAAATTTTAACACAACATTCCTCAGTATATGAATAATAGGCACACCAAATTCCATTAAATTCGGACAAGGATAGATCGAATATTTACTCATCTCAGAATCACCAAAAAGACAACTTGCATTATTTTCCAGATTCCTCTAACTTGGTCATTTTTTCGGATTCTTAACCAACTTTTCGCCAAACTCTACCAAATTAACACTAAGCTATATTATGACTATCTTAGAAAAATAAGGGTTAAACAAAGCATAAATGAGGGTAAAAACATATAATATCGTCGCACATTGTGCTCCTATCATCTATCCGGGGAAATCAAGGGCATTCAATCACATGAAGCATCACAAATTTATATGGGGGTTTGAAATTGGATTCTAATAACTACTGAAAATTATAAAATAAAATAAAAATAAAAACATAAAAACTATTATTTACACATGGTCATCTTCTTTTACAACTAACATTCCACACAAAACTCACAACACATACAACAATTCTATCATGGGATTCACGGTAGCAATGTAACAATATTTCAAGATTCAATTCGGTTCCAATTCTAATTAGAGTTCTTGGCGGCTCATCTAATCGTTAAGACTTCTCAAGTATTTAGAATTATCTTGGCGCCTAATCCTAAACACATGTAATCCGGTCTAAAAACACTTGGCGTAGAAATTAAACACGAAGAACACATAAACACGAGAGTCGAATTGGAAACAAGTAACAAGTATGGCGTCACCTCACCTTATTAACATGCATATTTTTAGAATTACTCTAATCCTTAGAACAAATAAAAATAAAACTAACTTGGTGTATAATTTAACTTATATTTCATTCGGCATATGAAATCAACACTCAAGGTACTACCATGGCCGAGGCAGCCCTCAAGCATATGACTTGTGGTGCATACGAATTCAGAAAATAAACCAAAATAAATCAAGAAAATAATCGAAACATGTTGTCCATAAAAACCCTGATAAAAATCGCAACATGCATAGAATAAAATCGAAAATTAAACAACCATAGAATAAATTCGGAAGTCTAAATTCAAATTAATAAAACCAAATAAACATTCACAAATCCATACAATCTTCATAGAGAAAGTATTGTATTTATACAGAAAAATAAAAGCCATGAGTGAAGAGTGAATCACACTTTGTAGAAACCTTGAATGAATTCGGCAAAGATGTGGATTCGATGGAGATGGTATGAACGAATTTTAGGGGGGTGGTGTTATGGGATTCGGCTTGTATTTTTCTTGGATATGTGGAGCTATTTCGGTAGAATTTTGACTTGTGAAAGTGAGAGAGACGAGATGATTTCTTTCATGCAGCCATACCCTATATATAGAGGCATACGAGTGCTAGGGTTTCGGCTCCATGGTGTTGTTGCCGAAACCTTCTCTCTTTTCTTGCACACCAAGTCTTCTTTTCCTCTTCAATTTGCTACTGAAAATCTCTTAAATAATTACTGAATAAATCTTCAAATATTTCTTCCTTTTATCCTTGATTTAATTCGGCAAAACTATCTTGAACTTTGCATGGAATTTAGTCCACATTCGGCATTGATTTCCTCTTGAAATTCGGTTGCATTCTCCTTCTTTAATTCGGCTCCTTTTTCTTTGTCTTGCCGTGCTTCCTTGCTTTGTCTTGCCGTGCAAGACTTCTTCATGCATGTGTTCGGCATGCTCTTTGTTCCTTGATCCACAAACTTCATTACATGTCACTACCAGAAAAGGCATCATAGCCGACGAATTTAAGTCGTCGGCTATAATGGTTATAGCCGACGATATCGTCGGCTATAATTATTATAGCCGGCGATTTCGTCGGCTATAACCATTATCCGAGGACATATCGTTGGTTATAACATCGTCGGAAATACGTCGTTGGTAAAACTATACCCGACGACGATATCGTCGGCTATAACCATTTTAGCCGACGAAATACCACTACAGACGACGAATTTCGTCGGCTATAATGGTTATAGCCGACGAATAAAGAGTTCGTCGGCCGTTATTTGCAATTTCGTCGGCTATAATGCCTTTTCTGGTAGTGTGTACTCGACATGCTTTGTGATTTTTTTTTCTCTTTAAGTGAATTCGGCAATATAGTTTCCATCCGATTTCTTTTGTTTTTTCATTCCGAAATTCCTTTTGTTATACCTTGAAAATACGAAAGAGAAAAATTATTAAAAAGACAAGAATAAAATGTAGCGAAATTTATAAGAGTTAGAGTCCTGATTCCATTAAGACTTCTTGGTTCAACAGCGAGTTCTACTTTCTAGACTCCAAAACCGATTAAGACTCTTATTTTCATAAGAAGTCATACTTTGAATCAAACTCTTAACTTAGGAACCCTAGTTCAACTCAAACTCTTTATAAATTCAGCGTTTTTCAACGTTTAAGTTCATTTGACAAACCGACTCTACCCAAGACTCCTGACTCGACTAAACTACTCTAATATACAACAATAAAGGTTAAGCATTGTATAAATGGGGGTAAAAATATATTAAGAACGTCGCATATTATGCTCCTATCAACTACCCCTCACTTATTCTTTGCTAGTTCCTTAGCAAAACAAAACAAAATAAAAGACTCTACTACAATTGCCCCTAAATGATTGTCTCAGGGTCTTTTAAACACATAGCTTTCAAGTTTAAGCATTTTAATGTAAACACAATAATCCCAAGTGTCATAGACATGTTTCACGGCATGAATAGGTAAGAAATGAGAAAATAAGCATGTCAACATGGCAAGTTAATTCAATCATCCTCACAAGGCACACTCTCTTCTTTTCACTCATGACATGACATTATTCACTCAAAACATATGCAAGAGAACAGATTATAAGGCAACAAATAGCTTGCATATTTCATCAAATAAAAGCACTTTGTGAAGAATATGTTCTGGATAAACTTCATGTAATAACCATATGCACAGATGAACCAAACCATAAGCTTAGCTTTTGAGAAAATCTCCACATATCAAAGTTCACCTATTTTAAGAATCATGAAAGAGATCTTTAAAAGGGGAGAGTATGAGGCTCGGCATAAGGTATTCGAATTTAGGAATGTGGTGATAAAAATGTCACAAAGACTTAGCAAAGCTCAATTCTCCTTATGACTTCACTCCAAGGGCCAAATTTCATCTTGTTGGACCCATTCTTCATTCTTTTCTTCTCCAAAACATAGTAAAAATGGACAAAAGTCAAGTATAGCAATGATAGACCTTCAATTTACACACAAACTCCAATTTCACAACAACTTAGCATTTTTTCAATTTTAAAACCGTGCCTTTTCTTCAATTCGGATCAATTTTTCTTTTCTTTATTTTCTGTCCGAAACAATATGTTCTTCTTTTCTCTTTTTAGGCACATCATAGATACAAGCATATAAATTTTTAGCTAAGTTCACCCCACATTTGTTTCACAACATCACTCCAAATTACAATTCCACATAATTAAGCTTTACCAAGTCTTGAGAACGAAGGTAAAGATATAGCTATTCTAAGTAAAGGGAATTTGTATAGGGGTAATGAAAGAAAGGCTAAATATAAGTTCAAAGGGGTTAAAACTAAGGAGTCCCACGATGGACACAAATTAGGTACATGCTTTATTTGGCTTTGGTGGTAATCCTAATAAGATATTTTCAATCCTTTTCAAAATCAAGGCATTTTATGAATCAAAGTCTCGAAAATCAACAAGAGAAAGTTCTAGCATTCTAGAGTCCATTAAAAGCTATGACATATATTCATTGAATAATCAAAGAATAATGAAGTTTAGAAAAATTTCTGCCACATTTATCTTTTCACACTCATGAAGAAAGAATTTAAGCTCTAAAGCTCACATAGGATATTATGGATTAAAAACAAACTCAAATATGCACGCTTTATCATATATCAATCAAAATCTCACATGTTCATACCAATCACAATATCCATAAAACTCACAATTTATTTTTATGATCATGCAAAACCATCTTCTATGTATTCAAAGATATAATCATCATAGACTTTAGGGGCATCCTAAGACTCAATCTTAATCTAAAAAGCAACGAAAATTTTTATTTTTCTGATTTTTTCAATTTTCAATTTTCTTTTCTTTTTTATGACTCAAACAAAACTCAAAACAAACAAAAACATGTGTAACATGTATTCCTTACCCCACACTTAGAAAATTACATTGTCCTCAATGTAAATCAGAAATAATAGTGTAATTTCTAAGCATAAGATAAATTCCACAAGCTCCGCATTTATACAATTCAACCAAAGAGAGTTTAGGGATTTAGAAAATGCAAACTCTCGTTGATGACTCCTTCACAATTTTGGTTGAAATGGGTGACCTCCCATGCAGCGCTTAATTGTTTACAGTCCTTTAGCCTAGACTCTTCTCTATGCACGTTAGGATTTTGGTGCATCCTCTAGATTTGTTTCCTCAATGGTGTGCTCCTCAAAAGGCTCGTAGTAAGGTTTGAGTCTATGCCCATTCACCTTAAATGATTTTCCTGTTACCTGACTTTTAATTTCAATTGCACCATGAGCAAACATATTAGTAACAATAAAAGGTCCTATCCAATAAGAACGAAGTTTTCCTAGAAAGAGTTGAAGCCGAGAGTTATGCAAAAGAACTTTATGTCCAATAACAAACGATTTTCCTCTTAGCCTCTTGTCATGATAAGCTCTTGTCTTCTCCTTGAAAATCCAAGCGGCATCATATGCATCATTCCAAATTTCTTCAAGCTCGCTCAATTGCAATTTCTTGTGAAGTCCTGCCGTATCTAAGTTCATGTTGAACTCCTTTACCGCCCACCACGCTTTGTGTTCGAGTTCCACTGGGAGATGACATGATTTGCCGTAGGTAAGCCTAAAGGGAGACATCCCTATAGGCGTCTTGTATGCTGTCCTATATGACCACAAAGCATCATCAAGTCTGTCGCTCCAATCCTTCCTTGTTGGGCCAACAATTTTCTCTAAAATTCGCTTGATCTCCCTATTCGAAACTTCTGCCATTCCACTTGTCTGAGGGTGATATGGGGTGGAAACCTTGTGGGTTATTCCATACTTCTTGAGTAAAGCCTCTATAGTTCTATTGCAAAAATGAGAACCTCCATCGCTTATAAGGACACGTGGTACTCCAAACTTGAAAAATATGTTAGTTCTCAAGAAATCTGCAACAACTTTAGAATCATTAGTTCTTATGGCTTTCGCCTCCACCCACTTAGAAACATAGTCAACAACCAATCAGATATATAGAAAGCCTTTGGAAGAGGGAAAATGTCTCATAAAATCATTTCCCCAAACATCAAATATTTCAACAACAATAATAGGAGAAAGGGGCATTTGATATTTTGGTCCTATAATACATGTTTGTTGGCAGGTCACATGTCATGCAAAATGCATAAGCATCTTTGAAAATAGTGGGCCAATAAAATCCGCAATCCAATACCTTAAGTGTTGTCCTCCTTGGTCCAAAATGACCTCCATACGCCTCATTGTGACAAAATCCTAGGATCGGCCTATGCTCTTTTTGTGGGACATAACGTCGAATTATCTGATCACTACAATGCTTCCAAAGATATGGATCATCCCAAATGTAGTGTCTCGCCATATTTTTAATTCCTTGTCTTGGCTGCATTCGAAACTGATAAGAGCATGATATGCGACATTCTTAATGTGTTTTATCCCCATCTATACAATTGCTTAACCCTTATTGTTGTAATATAGAGTCATCGAGTCTAGTTAGGAGTTTTTGGCAGAGTTGGTTGTGAATTGTGCTAAAATGTCGAAAATTGCATGATTTATGAAGAGTTTGATTCAAAGTAGGATTCCTTATTACTTTGGGAATCATAATCGGTTTAGGAGTCTACATGTCTTGATGTTTCTCTAAACGTCAAAGGTTTTAAGACTTTCAATCAAAGTAGAACTCCTTGTTGAACTAGAAAATCCTGACAGAATCAGGAATGTATCCAATTGTGCTATATTTTATCTTCTCTTTCTTATATAATTTTTCTCTTATTTTCAGGAATAAATTGAAGAATTTTCGTTAGAAACAAAAGAAGAAAATCGGATTTAAATGGGAAGCATGCCGAGCACATGCCATGAAGCTTGCTAATCAAGGAACAAAGAAAGGATGCCGTGCACATGAGAAGGAGAAGAAGAATTCGGATTGAATTACAAAAGGAAAAGAAGAATTCGGATTAAAAGAAGAAGATTGTTGCCGAACTACATGAGCAATTCAATGCCGAATGTCGAATCAATTCCATACAGATTCATTTAGGGTTTGCCGAATTATACAAGGGAAGAATATTCAGTAATTATCAAGAACAATTCAGCATACAAAGGAAGGAAGGAAGATTCTTGCCTTGCAAGAAAAGAGAAGAGAGTTTCGGCACAAAGAGTTGTGCCGAACCCTAGCATCTTTGCTGAAACCTAGGTCCCTCTTCCTCTTATAAATACTTCGGCATAGCACTCAAAATCACATACTTTCACTTAGCCAAAGTTCTGCCAAACTCTCACCACAATAACAAAGAAATATAAGACAAACTCCCCCTCCATCACCATACCAAAATCGCATCTCCATCTCCACCGAATCAACCATTGCCGAATCCTACTTCAAGGTTTCTACAAAGTGTGATTCACTCTACTCTCATGCTTTATATTTTCTTTGTAATTACAATACTTTTTCTATGAAGATTGTATGTATTTGTGGATGTTTATTTGGTTTTATTAATTCTAATTTGGATTTCCGAATTTGCTACTTGATTATCTAAATTTCGGATTGTGTTCTTAATGTATTTCGATTTTAATCAGGGTTTATGATATTGTTTAAATCGCATGTGTTTTTGATTATGTTTTGGTTTATTTTCTGAATTCGTATGCACAACAAGTTTAATGCATAAGGTCAGCCTTGATCTTGGCCGAACCTTGTGTGTTTGCTTCATATGCCGAATAACAAATTAAATGAGATGTATTATGCACGAAGTTGATTCATCTTGTATGCGTTCAAAGGGCTAGAGTAATTATTAAAATATACATGTTGATGGGGTGAGGTGACGCCATCCTTGTCACTTGTTTCCAATTCGACTCATTGTGCTTATGTGTTTCTTGGTTTAATTTCTACGCGAAGTGTCTTTAAACTAATTAACACTATGTTTAGGATTATGCGCGAAGCTAGTTCTGATTAATTAAAGAGTTTTGCTAATTAGATGAAATGCGAATGGCTCTAATTAAATTGGAACTAAAACTAATCTTGAATACTTGCCGAATGCTTTATTATTGCCTTGTACGAAATTGTTATATGTTATGTGAGTTTTGTGTTTAGTGTTATGTGTGAGAGATGATGATCATATGTATATATTAATTTAGGTTTTATTTTCGTAATACTCAGTAGTTTTTAGATATAAAATCCAAACCCCCATATGATTATGTGATACTTTATGTGATTAAATGCCCTTAATTTCCCTGGATAGAACGATCCCTACTTGTCAATACTACACTCGACACAAGAAGGGTAATACATGTATGAAGTTGTTTTGCAGGTACAAATGTGCTTGGAAATAATTTCACCAGAAACTGTACTAGGAAAAGTCTTAGTAACTAAATCATTCACAATATCAGCATACCAAGGTTCATGTGTCTCCATTCGAATAAGCTGCTCATCTGGGAAAGACTCTCTCAAAGGGAACGTGTCCTCCTCTTGCACAATTCTGCTCAAGTGATCCGCCACAACGTTTTCACTCCACTTCTTGTCCTTGATTTCGTTGTCAAACTCTTGGAGTAAGAGAATCCATCGAGTCATGCGTGGTTTGACATCCTTCTTTTTCATCAAATATCTAAGGGCTACATGGTCAGAATAAACTATCACTTTAGAATTCAAAAGATATGATCGAAATTTTTCTAAAGCAAATATGACAGCCAATAGTTCTTTTTCTGTGGTGGAGTAATTTAATTGAGCATCATTTAAAGTTCTAGAGGCATAATAAATGGCATTCGGCTTCTTGTCTTTTCTTTGTCCCAAAACTGCTCCAACGACATAGTCTGATGCGTCACACATGAGCTCAAATGGCAAGCTCCAATCTGGTGGATCCATGATAGGTGCCGATGTCAATAGTGCTTTGAGCTTGCCGAAAGCCTCCTCACAATCTTTGCTCCACACGAATGGTGTATCCTTCTGCAATAGGGAACACAAGGGATTGACCACCAAAGAGAAATCCTTGATGAACCTCCTATAAAAACCTGCATCTCGAAGAAAAGAACGAACCTCCCTCACAGTTTTGGGGGAGGGTAAGTGAAGCATAATATCAATCTTGGCCCTACCAACCTCTATTCCCTTAGCAGAAATTATGTGTCCTAAAACTATCCCTTGCTTTACCATAAAATGACATTTTTCCCAATTCAAAACAAGGTTAGTTTCAACACATCTTTCCAAGATTAATTCAAAATTCTCCAAACATGCATCAAAGTCTTTTCCATATATGTTAAAACAATCCATAAAGACTTCAATGATATTTTCAATATAATCTGAGAATATAGAATACATAAAACGTTGAAATGTACCTGGTGCGTTGCATAAACCAAAAGACATGCGTCGATAAGCAAACGTACCAAAGAGACATGTAAACGTCGCCTTTTCTTGGTCATCTAGGTGGATGCAAATCTGATTGTAACCGCTATACCCATCCAAAATGCAATAGAATTCGTGCCCAGCTAGTCTCTCCAACATTTGGTCCATGAAAAATAAAGCAATGTGATCCTTGCGTGTAGTAGCATTCAATTTTCTGTAGTCAATACACATCCTATGACCTGTCATCAATCGTTGTGGCATGAGCTCATTCTTCTCATTCTTTACCACAGTTACTCCACTCTTCTTGGGTACAACTTGGTCGGGTGATATCCATTGGCTATCTGAAATAGGATATATAACGCCACAATCAAGCAATTTGATTACCTCGTCCTTCATAATCTTCATCATAGGGAGGTGTAAACGTCTCTGACTCTCCCTAGTAGGCATGACTCCTTCTTCTAACAAAATCATATGCACACACTTAGTAGGGCTTATACTCTTGATATCCGCCAATGTCCATCCAATAGCGGTTTTGTTCCTCTTAAGCACATCGATCAATCTCTCCTCTTGCTGCTCGCTCAGCTTTGATGACACAATAACTGGTAGAGTGTCATCGTTTCCCAAATATACGTACTTCAAATGATCTGGTAAAGCCTTAAGCTCCAAGTTTGGGGCCTGTTCCACAGATGGCAACAATTTGTTAGTGCTAATTGGAATTGACGTAAACTTATTATACCTTAAGGGAGGGGCTGCCTTTAATTCGGCAACAATGTTTGCAATGCACAACTCAAGTTCAAGTCGTGCTTCATTCACACACATCTCCTCCTCTTTTGCGTCAATTCCGGCCCCCATCTCAATAGCTCGTTGCTATTGATCCATAGTCTCTAATAAAACCTGTGCAAAAGAATCAACCACATTTATAGCATAGTACGGTTTCAAATCAGAAACTGGATACCTCATGGCTTCAAATATATTGAAGCTAATCACTTCACCATCAAATTCCATGGTGAGATTCCCTTCAGCAACATCTATTTTAGTTCTTGCTGTTCTCATAAATGGTCGCCCCAACAATAGTTGAGTGGAATTAAGGGGCGACTCATCCATGTGAAGCACATAGAAATCTGCAGGAAATATCAGATTATTAACCTACACAAGAACATCCTCAATGTATCCCTCAGGATACTTGTTAGACCTGTCAGCAAGTTGAATAATAACATTGTCTTTCTTCAACTCTCTTAGACCTAAGGACTTATAAACATTATAAGGCATCACATTAATTGAAGCCCCTAAGTCTAGCAAAACTTTATCAAAATAAGATTGTCGAATTATACAAGGCACAGTAAAGCTGCCTGGGTCTTTCATCTTGGGAGGTAGCTTTCTTTGGATGATAGCCGAAACTGTCTCACTCATCTTCACCACTTGCTCCTCACGTGTATGCCTCCTTGTAGAGCATAGTTCCTTCAAAAACTTGGCATACTTTGGTATTTGCCTGATGCATTCTAACAAGGGTATATTCACCTCCATCTTGATAAATATGTCAAGCACTACCTCATCCGATTTCTCCTTCTTGGATTTAGCAAATCTAGAAGGAAAAGGTAGACATGAAGATTGGTTAGCTTTAACTAAACCATTAGAGTTAGAATCATTTACCTTTGGTGCCTCCTTTGTTGAGGTAGAGGGATCTTTTTCAAGGTCTCTTTTCTTCATTATTTCGAGATCCTCCTTGCTTACCCTTTGCTCGGCCATGTCATTGCCGAGTACATCACTTCGACTTCATCATCATGTACGACATCACCCTTTTCTCCTAGGGTTCCCTTCTTCTTTGGGACTCTTGGTACCAGCCCCTCCAACACCCCACTTCTTGTGGTTTTTGCTTGAGCTTGCTCCTTCTTAGGGTTCTTCATCACATTAGAGGGCAGCTTCTCTTGCTCATTAAATTGTCCCATGAAATCCACAAGGTGCCCTACTTGATTCTTGAGCTCGGCAACATCCTTATTAGTATTCGTTTGACCTACTAACAAAGCTTGAGTAGCACTTGTAAGGGATTGGATGATGGCATCATAGTTAGGGACGGTTGGTGTGCTTTGTTGCATAGGTTGGTTCGGCACAAAGGGAGCTTGTGGCCTTGTGAAGGGTACGGCTGCCCTTGGTTGGTATGGTGTGCACTTTGTTGAGTGTTGGGCTTCTGCAGGTTGTCATTATTAGCCCATCTGAAGTTGGGGTGATCACGATACCTTGGGTTGAAGTTATTTGAGAAACCTCCTCCTTGGTACCCCAACGCATTCACCTCCTCATACCCCTCATTCACAACCTGTGGACATTGATCTGTAGGGTGTCCCTCTGTGCATACTCCACACACTTGAGCTTTTTGTTGCTTCATCATTTGTGCCATCATGTTGGAGAGCTTGTCAACCTTCTCTTCCAATGCCGGATTGGCTCTCGTCTCGTGCACTTATTTTGCTCGAGGTTGAGATCCAAACTGTTGATTCTTCAATGCTCGTGTCTCCAATAGGGTAGTTGCTTCATCATTCGTCTTCTCCAAGAAAGATCCTCCAGTAGCCGAATCAAGAAATTCCTTGTCCAAGTCACGCATCCCCTCATAGAAATATTTTAATAGGAGACCTTGGCGAATGCCATGAGCTGGACAAGAAGAGACAAGAGTCTTGAAACGTTCATAGTACTCATAGAATGGCTCATCACTTGCTTGCTTTATCCCAGTTATTTGACTCCTTAGTTGAGTCACTCTAGATGCTGGAAAATACTTGAGTAGAAATTTGTTCACCATGGTGTTCCAAGAAACAATACGCCATGATTGTATCGTAAACAACTAATTCCTTGCCTTTTCCTCTAGTGAAAATGGAAAGGCACTCATCTTCAGATGCTAAATATCCGCTCCTCGAGGACACATTGTCTCACAAGTAAATTAGAATTGTTGCAAATATGAGTTCGATTCCTCTCCTGAAAGTCCATTGAACTTAGGCAATTGATGCAAGAATCCACTCTTAAGCTCAAAATCATCTGATTTGTCGGTTGCTATTGGTGGATAAGAATGTTTGAAGGTGCCATGCCTTCACCAGTTACATGTCCATTCTGCTCTCTGATTGATCCCATTTGTAGTGGAGGATCAAGTAAATCGAAATACAAGATAGTTGGGAATAGACTTGTTAGTAGCTCAAACTCAGGATCTTCGTGAAACAAAGGATTATGTTCACACGAAGCGTCAGATGGAAATGGTGATGGTGGAGCTACAACGTCACGATCAAAGAGTGATGAAGTCGGGAACACGAATTGATGTTCAACCAAGGGTGTGCTCGGTGATGGTTGATCGGTTCTTTCTCCACAAATTATGTTCAAGTGATCTTCAATCTCTTAAGACCAACCTGGAATGCTGGACATTCATGTACCTGAGAATTTTAAAGATCAAGTCGTTAATAAACAAAAACTAAAAAGAAAAACAAATATGAGAATGTTAAGAATATAGTTAGAACTAAGTGTTAGTTGTATGAGTTAGTAGTATTTTCAATGTAACACATAAATTTAACGAAAAATTCATTCTTTTTATAAACTTAAAGATCACGTAAGGGAGTATAAATCACAAAAGAATTACAAGTATATGTCACAAGAAATTTACATGTATCAAACAAAATTTCGGTTCAAAGAATTCAAAGAATTCGGCTCATAGTTTTCCAAGGTTAACGAAAATATAACACATCAAATATGTCGAACTCTTAGAGTCTAATTGCTTTTATTCACACAACTTTAAAATTCAAGGTACGTAGAGCAGAGGAGATAACAGTGCAATGGGCTGAAACAACCCAAGGTAGTATCATGCTTTTATCCGATAGACCTTAAAGATATCTTTTATTTGTGAAGCTATATAAATCTAATTATGCAAAGTTATTTTCTAAGTTCTAAAGCAAGGTGGACGTGCGGCCCAAGTATTGTCGTCTAGACATGAATTATTCAATGTTTTCAGAAGGCTAGAACGAAAGTTTCTAAGATGGATCAAGGCAAGACTCGTTGTTGGTAACCACGGAGAGCGAGCTCCCTATCGACTCCCTCACCGAGAATGAACGTCAGTCTGTGGGCCTTGAGATCTAGTTAAACAAACCTTGATATCATCATTAGAGACAAACGAACTAATAGGCGAACCTTTATGCCCCTTATTCAGTTGAGAACAACCATGTGTTAGACAGTTCTCCAAGTGTTAATAAAAGCCGCCCTCAACCCCAAGTGACTTTTACAAGGTACAAATGGAGGGTTATAGCTAAGATTAACAAAAGGACTTCACCTATTCCGTTCACTTTAGAACCTACAATAAACTCAGCATAAATAAATTTTTTACAAATAAATTTTTAACTTCCTAACAATTTATCTAAGTATTACACACATAAATCACATGTTATAACAAAGTTTCGGCAAAATTTAAAACCAAAAACGAAAACCCTAATTACTATTACAAACCGAAACTTAAAATTATACAAAACTGAAACTAAGAAAATTTAAACAAATCCGAATTTATACAATGATACAAAGTAACACATCATGAATCAAATAGTTATAATTTCCCCGGCAACGGCGCTAAAAATTGATGGAATTATTTTCGAGCATATTGTATCTGCAAAACAACTTCATACATATATTACCCTTCTTGTATCGATTGTAGTATAAGACAAGTAGTATAAAAATCAAGGGCATTCAATCACATGAAGCATCACAAATTTATATGGGGGTTTGAAATTGGATTCTAATAACTACTGAAAATTACGAAATAAAATAAAAATAAAAACCTAAAAACTATTATTTACACATGATCATCTTCTTTTACACATAACATTCCACACAAAACTCACAACACATGCAACAATTCTATCATGGGATTCACGGTAGCAATGTAACAATATTTCAAGATTCAATTCGGTTCCAATTCTAATTAGAGTCCTTGGCGGCTCATCTAATCGTTAAGACTTCTCAAGTATTTAGAATTATCTTGGCGCCTAATCCTAAACATATGTAATCCGGTTTAAAAACACTTGGCGTAAAAATTAAACACGAAGAACACAAAAGTACAAGAGTCGAATTGGAAACAAGTAACAAGTATGACATCACCTCACCTTATTAACATGCATATTTTTAGAATTGCTCTAACCCTTAGAACAAATACAAATCAAACTAACTTGGCATACAATTTAACTTATATTTCATTTGGCATATGAAATCAACACTCAAGGTACTACCATGACCGAGGCAGCCCTCAAGCATATGACTTGTGGTACATACGAATTCAGAAAATAAAGTAAAATAAATCAAGAAAATAATTGAAACATGCTGTCCATAAAAACCCTGATTAAAATCGCAACATGCATAGAATAAAATCGAAAATTAAACAACCATAGAATAAATTCGGAAGTCTAAATTCAAATTAATAAAACCAAATAAACATTCACAAATCCATACAATCTTTATAGAGAAAGTATTGTATTTATACAGAAAAATAAAAGCCATGAGTGAAGAGTGAATCACACTTTGTAGAAACCTTGAATGAATTCAGCAAAGATGTGGATTCGATGGAGATGGTATGAACGAATTTTAGGGTGGTGGTGTTATGGGATTCGGCTTGTATTTTTCTTGGATATGTGGAGCTATTTCAGCAGAATTTTGGCTTGTGAAAGTGAGAGAGACGAGATGATTTCTTTCATGCAGCCGTGCCCTATATATAGAGGCGTAAGAGTGCTAGGGTTTCGGCTCCAAGGAGTTGTTGCCGAAACCTTCTCTCTTTTCTTGCACGGCAAGTCTTCTTTTCCTCTTCAATTTGCTATCGAAAATCTCTTAAGTAATTGCTGAATAAATCTTCAAATATTTCTTCCTTTTATCCATGATTTAATTCGGCAAAACTATCTTGAACTTTGCATGGAATTGAGTCCACATTCGGCATTGATTTCCTCTTGAAATTTGGTTGCCTTCTCCTTCTTTAATTCTGCTTCTTTTTCTTTGTCCTGCCGTGCTTCCTTGCTTTGTCTTGCCGTGCAAGACTTCTTCATGCATGTGTTCGGCATGCTCCTTTGTTTCTTGATCCACAAGCTTCATTACATGTGCTCGGCATGCTTTGTGATTTTTTTCTCTTTAAATGAATTCGGCAATATAGTTTCCATCCGATTTCTTTTCCTTTTCTATTCTGAAATTCCTTTTGTTATTTCCTAAAAATACGAAAGAGAAAAATTATTAAAAAGACAAGAATAAAATGTAGCGAAATTTATAAGAGTTGGAGTCCTGATTCCATTAAGACTTCCTGGTTCAACACGGAGTTCTACTTTGATTGAAACTCTTAAAACCTTCGACGTTTTGAGAATTGTCGAGACATTATTGACTCCTAAACCGATTAAGACTCTTATTTTCATAAGAAGTCCTACTTTGAATCAAACTCTTAACTTAGGAACCCTAGTTCAACAATTCAGCGTTTTTCAACGTTTAAGCTCATTTCACAAACCGACACTACCCAAGACTCCTGACTCGACTAAACGACTCTAATATACAACAATAAGGGTTAAACATTGCATAAATGTGCGTAAAAACATATTAAGAACGTCGCATATTATGCTCCTATCATGTTGTTCTAAGAGAAAAGAATGATAAACAAAGCATAGTTTTATTGATTGATAAGGAGGCCTTAATATTGGCATTACATCAAGTATCCCAAATAATCAGTGATTCCCTATCTACTGAATATATCTAGTCTAATTAGGACAAGACACATTACAGAAGTTACGGAAATAACCTTCCTTGAACACTCCCCCTTGTGTCGCGTTCCTAATGGTGCATAAACTATTGCCTCGCTAAAACCTTGCCAGCAAAACAAAAACCTCTTGGTAAAACAAAAAGCATGGTCGAAGGAAAAAGAGCACAACGCACCAACTACAAATGCGTAAAACATGTATAAAATAGACTCCCCCTGATGCAAGTTGGTCCCATCATAGTAGACTCAACTCCACTAGAGTCTCGAATGTGAGATATAATTGAGCGAAGCCAAACACACTTTTTGACTGCTTCATGTAGTGCAATTATCTCAGCATGATTCGAGGAGGTAGCAACAAGGGTTTGCTTGGTTGATCTCCAAGATATCGCTTTATTTCCCATGGTAAAAACATAATCGGTTTGGGAACGTTCTTTATGAGGATCAGACAAATATCCAGCATCAACAAATTCTACCAACACGTCATTCGGCGTATCATGGTAGGAGAGGGTGGTGCGGAAGCTGTACCGAGACCACGCTTTGGCATCCTCGGTGTCGGGTACGGCGGCGGAGGCGGTAGCACGGAGTGAAGCCGAGCAGTGTTCGGTCTTCCTGGATACAAGGGTTCGGCTTGATGCCGAGCCATGATGACTTTTGACGTTTGCATAAGCATATCAATAGTACAAGCTCATGTCACTGGATCCTTTCAGGTATCAGAAGATGTTCTTGAAACCTACCCAATGACGTTGTGTTGGCACCGAGCTAAACCTAGCTAACAAGTTCACCGAGAATACAATGCCTGGTCGAGTGCACTGAGTTAGATAAAACAAAGCTCCAATAGTGCTAAGATATGGATATTCGGCTCCCAAGACCTCTTCATCATCTTCTTTTCTGACGAAAGGGATCTTTGTTGATATCCAGACTTCTGCAGATCATGGGAGTGCCTGTAGGATGCATAACTTTGTCCATATTAAGTCGCCTAAGCATCTTTCGGACATATGCAGATTGGTGTACAAAGATTCCACCACTTCGGTGCTCGAGTTCTAAGCCTAGGCAAAACCGAGTCCTTCCCAGATCTTTCATCTCGAATTCAGATTTCAATTAGTTTGCAGTCTCATTGATTTCATCTGCAGTTTAATGATGTTCATATAGTCAACATAGACGGCTACTATGGCAAATCCTAAACTTGTTCTCTTTATGAACACACAAGGGCACAACTCATCATTCTTGTATCATTCTCTAACCAAGTAGTCACTTAACCATGTGTACCACATCCTACCAGACTATCTGAGCCCATATAGGGAACGTCGCAACCTGATAGCATAAGCACTTCATGGTTTTTGCTCACTTGGCTTGGGTAACGAATGTACATTTCGGTATTTCCCCATAAAGATACGTTGTAACGACATCCATAAACTGCCTGTGTAGTCTTTCAGAGACTACCAAACTGATTAGATAACAGAAGGTAATGATATCCATAACCGGAGAATACGTCTCCTCATAATCAATTCCAGGGCGTTGAGAAAAACCTTGCGCCACGAGTCGAGCTTTATAACGCTGGACTTCACCATTCTCATTGCACTTTCTGACAAAGACCCATTTATGTCCAACTGGCTTCACATTCGGCAGTGTAGGCACTACCGGTCCGAAAACTTGCCTTTTCGCGAGTGAGTCTAGTTCAACCTGGATTGCTTCTCCCTACTTCGGCCAATCCGCCCTACGTTGACACTCATCAACAGTGCGGGGTTCCATCTCGTCGTCTTCAATGATTTCATGAGCAACGGAATATGCGAATGCATCATCTATGTACATGGAATTCCTATCCATTAGATTGTGCATGCTTAAGAAGTTTAGTGAGATTTCCTTGTTCTCCGACATCAACAATGATTCTGAGGCATCCCCCAGGGTAGTCATCATTGATTCTTGGACATAGGTATAGTCAGAGACAATCTCGTGTGACGGCGTCACAATATCGATGATGAATGGATCGCTTTGTGCCCGGACACATGCCTTTTTCCTCGGTACATTGTCCTTGGAACCATGTGGTCTCCCCCTCTTTCTAGGAGGATCCGAAGTCGACGCCGGCTATCCACTAGGGAAGGCCGAGCCTAGGTTGCTGACGGCACCTAGTGCTCTCCCGAGTCCGGCGGGTGGTCGTCCATTCCTTGAGACGTTTAGCCTTGCAGGTACATTCGTAGTAGGTATAGTTGATCTTGTCACTTTCGCGATATCTGTAAAGGAGTCGGGCATCAAATCCGCAACCTTTTGTAACTCTAATATGCGTTGAACTTCAGTCTCACACTGAGACGTACGGGATTGTAATGAGACATAGTGGGAGAGAACCACGTCAATTTCTAGCGTTCATTCGGGATTGTAATGAGACGTACGGATGTTGTCCCTAACGGCGGGAATGATGTCTCATCAAAGTGACAATCTGCAAATCTTGCAGTAAACAGATCTCTGTCGAAAGCTCTAAATAGCGGACAATTGTTGGTGCTTCATAGACAACAAAAATTGCTAATCGTCGTTGTGGACCCATCTTGGTACGCAGTGGAAGCGTGATCGGCACATATACAGCACAACCAAAGGTGCACAGATGTGAAATGTCAGTCTCATAACCAGTAACCAGCTGGTACGCACTAAATGGTTGGATACATGTGGGTCGTAGACGAATTAGCATAGTTGCATGTGATATTGCATATCCCCATGCCGAAATCAGCAAATTAGTGGCCATCATGAGAGACCGAGCAACAATCTGTAATCTCTTGATGGTGGCTTCTGCAAGACCATTCTGAGAATGAACGTGGGATACGGGATGTTCAACTTCAATCCCAACTGACATGCAAAAGTCGTCGAAACACTTTGACATAAACTCTCATGCAATATCCAGTCTGATAGAATTAATTGGATGGTCGGGGTGGTGAGCCCTGAGCTTAATTATTTGAGCTAGCAGTTTGTGTTAGGTCAATATTTACCTAGTAATTGTTGCCTTATTCTTATTCTTTTACTATATCATTTTGTGTTTTATCTATTTCTTATTACGTTTCCTATTCATGCTAGGAAATTGAGCTAAGGATCAGAAACGAGTCAAAATGGTGGATTTAGCACATATTGAAGAAACCGGGGGAAGAATTGAAGTCAAATGAGCAAAACCGGAAAATACACTAAAAGACGAATTTGACCAGTCAACGTCGGTCAACGGGCATAATTCCGGTCAAACTCCGGCGGCCGGAAGATGGTGATGGCTGATATTGAAGTGAAGAAGCATTGGAGGGAAAAAGAGTTATTGATTCAAATTCAAATAAGAATAAGACAAGTGAAAGGGACATCTTTGGCTTTGTCCCCTTGGATGTTGACATTGTCCCCTTGTCCTTATGGCCAAATACCTAGAGTACCCTTGCTTTTTCTTCTCCACCAAAATATCTTTGAGGTTTTTGGTCATTTAATAAGGACTAGATCCACAATTTGTTCTTCCATCTTTGTCCATAACATTTAGCCATTCATTCACCACTTTAGGCCTATTTATACCCCTCTCTCTCCATTTGGACGAATTACACTCTCTCCCCTCTCCATTCCTTCTCCATTTCTCATAGTTCTTCATATTTTAGTTTGTTTAGTTAGAATAGTTTAGCGCTTGTGTAGAGAGAGGGGTGTAGCATCTTTGGTTAATAACCAAAACCGAAGATTCTACACCCCTTAATCAATCACACTTGTGGGTAGATCTATGAAGCCTTGTTTTTAATCTTCTCTTTATGTATGTAGATTTGTATAGTGTTTTGGGTTTCAGAAAACCGAAAATACTATACTTTGAAGCTTCACATCCTCTTTTTTTACATCTAAGAAGCTCATGGGTATTGTGATTCTTTCTCACCTTCTCTTTGCTTTCATAGTGTACTACTTTTGTAAGGCTTTTATGTATATGTCCATGTGTGTGAGTAGTAGATTTGAGGCTAGGCTAGTCCTAGCCACTCTTATGTGCAAACAATGTAATTTGCTCAAATTTGATAATTGATGCATGTTTGAATCTATTGTCTCCTACTCTTTATGCCTACTAAATGTGTTAGGTAGCTTTGTCACCTAGAAAGCATGTTTATGTGAGTAATTAATCGGAACATGAAATTGACAACTTTTTGAATCCGTGAGCATGAGTAGCCTTTAGGTGGTGGTTTAGTATTTCTTACGGGAACTATTAAGTTGCTTGAATTTCTTACTTTGAACTTAATGAGTGTGTCGCGAGTTTAATTGCCCTGAGGGGGTGTTAGGCTTGCGGTACATAGCCCACTTGTGTTATAAGGTAATATAATTGGGATTAAGGTTGTGTGATATAACTTGGCTCCAAAAGACTTTGTTAAATTGCATGATTAGTTAGTTTCTTGGTAGCTTCACCAAAGCACTAGGGGATATTTGTCAACCATGCTTTCACATTTAGGTAAGTAATTGGAACATGAAATTGACAACTTCTGAATCTGTGAGCCTGAGTAGCCTTTAAGCGGTGGCTTAGTATTTCTTAAGGGAAGTATTAAGTTGCTCGGATTTCTTACTTTGAACTTAATGCGTGTGCCGTGAGTTTAATCACTCTAAGGGGGTCTAAGGCTTGCGGTACATAGCCCACTTGTGTTATATGGTAATATAATTGGGATGAAGGTTGTGTGATTTAACTTGGCTCAAAAGACTTTGTTAAATTGCATGATTAGTTAGTTTCTTGGTAGCTTCACCAAAGCACTAGGGGGATATTTGTCAACCATGCTTTCACATCAATTATGGATTACGTTTGTACATAAGTCTCTATTCCTCTCATTGATCTAGTCTCTACACTTGTTAGTTTAGTTTTCTTTACATTTACATTAGTATTAATTTAGTAAAAATCAACCAAGCCGACTCACTACCAGTTGTTAATACCATCCCCATGACCTTTAGCTTCCAAAGGGCTAAGGTTGTGAATTGTAAAAAGGTAGATGCATGTGTTTTCTATGTTTCATTTTGCGGTAACCTAGTTACGGTAGAGTTACTCAATCCTTTGGGTACGATACTCTTACTTTTTCCCCTATACTAAAACTTGACCTCTTATTCTTGGGAGTAGGAAGCATTACAAATTTGTACATAATATTAGTTAGGTGATACAATCAACAGTTTGGTAAATGCAGCATTCCTTGTGGATAGTACGCGACGCGTGAACAACGCGGCGACGCATCAACCAGAACCATGAAATATTGAAACGGTCCGCACTCTGGTGTGATAGGTCCACAGATGTCACCTTGGATACGTTGTAAGAATGGAATATTTTGTTTTTTATCAATAGCAAAATAAGGTCTTGCTTGTAATTTTGCTAGTGCACAAGTTTTGCAAAACGAACGATGAGCATTTAGACATCACTACTGGGGCATGTGAAGCAGGAAGAGGAGGCCGAACCGCTCCTAAGAGCCGAGAGGAGGCCGAAGACATCTTGGCAGAGCCGAGGCCAAGACCGATGGTCTCGGTAGCATTTTGAGTTTCTCAAGATTTCTGATTTCCCTTGTGCTTCTTTGATCTGAATAACGAATGACCGTGGGAGCATTTCAAAATACGAATCATCAGATCGCGACCCGGATGGTCGAGCCGATCATGCCAAAGCTTGTAAGCGTCGTAATAGCAGAGAACTACTACATTGGATTCAATGGCTCGAATGGTTGTAAAGTACATGCCGTTTCGAACGCGCTTACACTTCTCCACGACGCGAGTACGCATATTCTGAGTGGAGGTGATCAACAGATATTCAGTTCCATCTTCAACATATGTATTGAGGTGATAGTCGTTGTCACGCACATCCTTAAAACCAAGCAAGGTTCGGGGTGCCTTAGGCGGATACAAGGCGTCAGCTACTCGAATTTCGGTGCCGTTCAACAACAAGAACTGTGCGCCACTGCGACCTTTAACAATAGGTCATGTTCTGGTCATCGTAGACAATAACGAACCATATGACATAAAATCCGTAAACAGTTGCGTATTTCGTAGAATAGTGTGTGTCGTTGCACAATTCAACAAACACTCGATCTCGCCGTGAGACATCTACAAAAGAATGTAAATTTAATCAGTCTTCTTTACGAGACAAGGCGAACATTCTGAAAAAAATAAATAAATAAATAAAAATTTATAAAAAACAATTAAGGTAAGGCACAGTGATCAAGTCGCGATCCCTTAAAGAGTGTATCGAGGTAATATATCATCACAAAACGAGGTTTATTAAGGCCGATGAGATAATCATGGCATCCATATAATTTTCAAAATTGAAGAAACCGGGTTCGATCACCGAAAACCATCATGAATAGGGTATAGAGTATGTTTACACAGCCGAGAAAGTAGGACCGAGGCCAAGCAGCCTTGGTCGAAGCCAACCGAGGCCGAAGCCAAGGTTTGGCCAGGACCAAGTCAAGGCCGAACCGAAGCAAGGCAAGGTATAAAGGCTGGTCGTGCTTGAGGCAAATCGATGCTAAAGTTGAGGTAATTCCGAAGCATATCGAGTCCGAAGACAAGGCGTTGCCGTTGCTAATTTTTTTTTTTGTTCGCGGTTGGGCTGACTGCACAGGGGTGCGTGCTGGCGGCATGGCTGCGGGGCTGTCGATGTTGGTTTTGTGGCTGCAGGGAGGCTGCCAAGGAGCTGTCGAAGGGCTGCCGATATGCTGCCGAGAAGGATACTGAGGCTGCTTGGCTGCGGAGAGGCTGCAGAGGCGAGTTACAGAGTTATGCAGCCAGGCTGCCTAGGCTTGCTGTCGATAGGCACTGCCTCAGCATAAAATTAAATTTCGGACCAGGTGAGTTTCCGGAATAAATTTCAGACCTCTAGGCCTCTTGTTGGTAGTAAGGATCAACTCATGGTACATGTCCATTGTTTGTAGCACATTCATCAAATCACTGTATTTTTTGATAGTGCCTTTTTCTAGAGGATCGCGGTACTGGTGCAACAAAATGGATGCAAATTCTGGAAACGTAGTGAACGTCTTCTCCATCATGTCGTGGTCGGTTTTCTCGACGCCACAAAAGCTCATATCAGACTGTAAATTGAGCATAGTCTGATGGTATTACTGGACCATATCAAAGTCCAATAAGCGGATTTGCTCCCAGTCTGACACTAAGTCAAGAAGCTGTACGTCATGCACATTGTCGAAGCGATCTTTTAGTACGTCCCATAGCTCTTTGGGATCTGTTTTCTTTAAGTACTGCTTCTTGAGAGTCAGATGGATGTGGCGCCTGAGAAACATCGGGGCCTGAGCTTTTTGTTCAAGAGAAGCCTGCAAATTTTCATCATCTGGGGGTTAGATAGTGGTCGTGAATCTCTTTCCGATGAATGTATTATCAACATCAGAGACCCACCTCTTGTATTCCTTGCCTTGGACATCCAAGATGTCAAATTTTGGATGCTAAGTGTCAGACATCTACAAAACACAAATAGGGAGACGTTAGAATCGATCAAAGCGAATACTAAACAAGTTTGATTAAATTTTTTTTCAGAACAGTGCCAAGATGTATTATGGTCACAAATTTTGATGCAAAACGTGAATAATAGTCACAATCAAATTCTTTCCTTTACTTTTCTTTTATGAAGATGTTGTGGTTCACAGTGACATCACGGCCACAAGCACAATGCTGGTCGGTAACGTCTCAATTACCCCATAAAGCAATGGTACCGGGGTAGTCAATTCTCCGTGTACCATCCCGAGAAGCGTGAGAATCGGAATGATGTAGTAGGGACATGAAAAGGTCCCTGATGCAAGACAAAAATCTCAGAATTTAAAGTACGGAGAGCGGGAGCTTTAATGTAAAAATTACCTCTTGAAGAAGCTTGATCGAAAGAAACTTGATTTTTCTTGGGGAAGCGTGTTCTTCTCGACTCTTCTTGGTTTCTTCGAAATAAGGATGAAGGTCTTGAAGGACGCTTGACCGGCTTCCGAGCTATCTTGATCTTCGGGGGATTTACAAAAGGATGCGAAGCGAGGTGGAGGAGGGTTGCCGGGATAGGCTGCCGAGAGGAGGACTACCTAGAGGAGGGGCTGCCGAGGTGCGGCGCGTGAAGATGAGGTGCGGCAAGGGGGCAGTCGGCAGCGGAGGTGCTGTCGAGGAGAGGCCGATAGTGCCGGGAGGAAGGACGGCGGCCGGCGGCGGAAAAAGGGTTTCTGGATTTTTTTTTTCTTTCTTTTTCGGGCTAGGGTTTTTTTTTAGGACTATTAGACAAAAGCTAGAGCCACGTGGTTGATAACGTGTTCTAGAAGAAAATAATGATAAGCAAAACGTAGTTTTAATGATTGATAAGGAAGGCTTAATATAGGCATTACATCAAGTATCCCGAATAATCAGGGATTCCCTATCTACTGAATATACTAAAAATCTAGTCTAATTACGGCAAGACACGTTACGAAAGTTACTGAAATAACCTTCCTTGAACAATTGTTTACTTTTTTTTTTTATCTTTGTGGATTATGTAATAACCATTGAGTTCATTCTAAAAAGCTACTGTCTACTGGTTTTGCTTCTATCATGTTTGCATGTTTGCTTCCAAAAGTTTGTACTAAATTTTGAAATTCAACATTAAATTTGTAATTAAATTTATCTGATACTTTTCCTACATACATTAAGCTTACACTTAAGTTTTTAAAGTCTCCTTTCATGTTATAATTTTTGGTTCTTATGCTTATTTTTATGTATTTACTAAATTATTTTATGTTCATTACGTAGTTTAATATGCAACCGATGATTGCCAAGTTTATGCTAAAGTCTACTTCGGCTGTTGTTATAGCTGCTTGTTAGTGATTATCCCGTCTATCGTCGTATATGTATACTAACGCTTTTGTTCCTACTTGTGCTCTTGTTAATCATGTTATTCCAATCAGGATAGTTCCAATATGTATTCTGAAAAGTTTGATTTTCTATGTTGTACGATTGATGGATGGCTTAATAAATTTAGTATTACTTCTTTATCTATGTAACGTATTTCGTATTGATTTATGCTACTTACTATGTTGTTTCGGTTTTCAAATCTACGTAGTTGATATAGATTATGTCTCTTTCGTTGTGATCTTAAAAATTCCATTATTTAAAAAAATTTGTGCTTCTTTTTCATATATGTCTTCAGTTCTTATTATTTCTTTTCCTTTTTGTTGAAAAAGTTCCATATGATATTATCAAAAGGGTTTATTTTTCTTTTTCTTATATTATTTTGCTCAAGGTTTTTTTTTAATTTTTTTTTTTAATATTATTTTATTTTTTTAAAAGAGGATCTAAAGATTTCACACGTACCCCCTATCGTGACTCGAACGCAGGACCTAATAACCCACTTCTTAGGTAATGGTGCTCTTTACCACTTGAGCTATCCCATTTTGTCATTTGTGCTCAAGGTTAAGTTTTCTAGTTTTTCTACTAGTGATGTAGGTAGTAAGTAGTGTGCTATTTAATTTTATGCTCTTTGAGTTGATTTATCTTATCTGTGAGCAGTTTTGCTTTATCTTCGAGGTGATTTATTTTTTCAGTTAAGTTTATTAATGTTGGACATTTATGTTGTTTTGTCTTATATATGGTATATTGTTGCTGGTACAATAATATTGAAATCTGAAATTCGTATAAGTTCTTCGTCAAAGTTTTTAATTTCGTTTAATGCATCGATATTATATTTATTATTTATAGAATTGTTCATTAAACTAATAATTTATCAATTTTATTATTTCTACTTGCTCAAAAAGTCTTTTTGCACTGATTTTTTTTTTTGTACTTCTATTTTCAGATTTTCAACAATTTCAAGTAATTGAAGTTCTACTTGTTTTGGTTTACTATCGATTAAGTTTATAAACTCTTTATCATACTCCCCCGAAGGCTAAAAAAAAAAGAAGTATGAGTCTCTCTCGACTCCTCCTAAACCCTAGCCTCCATGGCAGGGATCTCTATCAGCGGCAATCGGTGTCGATACCAAGCATATCTCCCTTCTCTGCATCCAAATTTCTTCTTGGAACAATACATTGTCAATTCTGTTTGACAAATTCATCGCTGGCTTTCAACAGTGGTAAGTTTCCTATGGCTAGAGAAATCATGGAAGGAACTTCTCTTCCTGGTTAATTTTGTCTACACCCATGGCTACCATGGATCTGCTGTAGATCTGCTACAGCGTTGAAGAATCTTAATTGAGGTATCACCCATCCTCCCGAATATAGAGATCTTGCAAGTGAATGGCTTTGTTTAGATTTCGATGAACTGAATAAGGGTAGTGGAGACGCTACCTTCAATTTGTTTAAGGTGAAGGCTTGTCGATCGACGTCAACATCTTGGACGGCGGCGAAAACAAGTTGCTGGTGGCTATGACAACATTTTATTTTTGAGCCCTATGGGTTGCTATTTGGGCCTAGGGCTTTCTGTTTAATTTTTAGACCTAACTTTCTTATGTCCAAAATCATTAGCTAGTTTTATTTAAATTAATCTATTACAATGCTTTGTCATGCATTGGTAGTAGGCTCGCTTCAATAAGTGAACATGAGTACCGTCAAATGATTAGGCCTAATCTATGTATCGTTGTGGTTTATCCCACAAACTTTTTATCTACCCCTAGTCGGTAGAGGGAGGATATGTAATAGTCTTTTCTGGCTTGAGAATTAATACAATCAACTTGATTTTTTCAAAAAAAAAGTTTATAAACTCCTTTATTTCTGTTCTACTCGAAAATGTTTGTATATTTTTATTAGAGTGTTGCTATTGGGACCTCCACATTTGCTCATTAGACCTCCAATACTTTCTACACCTCCATTAGACTTTTGAATATAAGCATTTACTCACTAGATTTTTTTTTTGTCCAGTTGCAAAACTTACTAAAATTTATGCGCTTAGTTTTCAACACTTACTCTTAACCTTATATTTTGAACATGCGCTTAAATATGTATAATTATACTAACTTTATGCCACATTAACAATCTTATATTTTGAAAATTCGCTTAGAGTCAACACTTACTAAAATTGGAAAATAAATTTGATAAAGAAAATAATAATTAACATTATTATTGAATTGGAAAGTCTGTAGACAATAAATATAATACTCTTTGTATACACGTATTGTCCTCAATAGTGTTTATGTAAGAGGATATAAATGTAGTTCAATAATTAAAAATAGAGGGAGGTCAAGTGAGCAAATGTGGAGGTTGCAATAGCAACACTCTTTTATTATTATCTTCTAATTGGGATTGTATATAAGGTAAGTTTTGTCTAATTATTTGTAGGGAATTTTTCTAGAAATATTGTAATATTTGCTGAATATTTTCGCTATGCTTATTATGTTCTAATTTTATATCTTTTGCTTGGCTTATTAAAAGATCGATTATGCTGTTATGTGTTGGATGTTGTTCATTATGTAAAATATGTTTATTATTTTTATGTGGAAAATAACATATTATATAGTTTTGATCGAGTGTAATTTTTATTTTTTAGTTTTCTGTAATCTCTAAATTTAACTATTCTGTCATAAAATTTCACGGAGTTTTCTGTTTTTGTTTTTGTTTTTTTTTTTTTATGTTTTTTGTGAATTCTTTCCTCAAGGTACTTTACTGTCTTAACTATATCATTATAGAGCTAAACTCAAGCTCTGATACTAAAATTTAAAGGGGGTTGTCTTAAATTTTATGCATAGCCTAAATACCTATTAAGGATTAAGTCTTGAACATGAACAAGAGCTTAAATCTGTTCACGGGCTAAACAAAGTGCCCGTGATTAATTTTTAGACTCAGAGGTTCCCTGACTAATTTTTATTAGTTATCTTGACATGCATATTAATTAAAACAACACTCTTTTAAAGATAATATAAGAACGTCAGTTTAACAGGATAATAATATAATCATGTTAGTGTTTCCCTGTTTTAGACTAAAAGTCTACTAAGAAAACCAAGAGAATAAGGGAGGAGAAGAGAAAACCTACTTGTATGTGCTAGTAGTAGTTTTCACTACAACCTTCTCTTCAAGCACAGCTACTACAACTTCAGTTTCTTAACTACACAACAGCAACAAATACAGCTTTAGCTTCAGATGCAAGACTATGCTCACTCAGCTATTGCGCCTATGATGATCCTTTTCACGAACTATGCGTACAAATTCTGCTACATATAAAAGAATGAATAAGTTTCATATCAAAAGATGAATAAACTTCATACAAAAAGATGAACAACTACTGCTCCTTTTACATAGCTCATCTACTCGAGCTACTGTTTCTACTCAAGGTACTGCTTCTTGCACATGTAAGAACAGCTACTGAAACTGCTTCATAAGGAGGATGAACGCCGCAGATTTATACAGCTTCACACAAACGGAATAATATTGTTGGCTTCGTGTTTAATACTATATGTGGAGATATAAGAGGATTATAGGAACATGGATGGTTGTAATGATTGATTGATTGAAGAGGATATGTAGAAGAACACAGAATTGAAATGAACAACCAATGCTTTTTACTGATACTAGAAGTGTTTAGAAGGAAAGAAAAGGATTACAAAAGAAAGGGGCTATGCTATTACAGGAGAAAGGTTACATAATAACTTGAGTATTCTCGGAAAATTCCTCTGATGGCTGCACTACTCTGGTTCCAAAACCCTTTCCACTCGGCTGTCTTATCTTCTTATACAGCTTGAAACTCATTCTGAACAAACTTCACCGATGTGATGTGGATGAAGCATGCAAAGATAGACAAAACCTCATGCAAAAGTGGACAAGCTTTTCTAGATACATACATAGGTTGATGTAACCATTATTTCCTATGTTTTTGTATCCTTAAATCTTGGATTTCTATTTTGCTTTTAGGAAATATAGTTCGATTTTACTTAGTTTGTTGTTTTGTAGGTCCAGAGAGCAAATATAAGCAATAGGAGCATAAGGGACTGAAAGAGGCCTAGCAATCACAAAATTCAGTAGCAGTGCCTGCATAACAACTAATTTTGACGATTAAACTGTACTGATCCAGAAGGAACCAGAGAACCAGAAATATATGCAGAGAAAGCCCTGAATGTTTATTTTCTAAAGAATTTTGCGGTTCGTGATTTCGATATTCCCTAGAGAGAGATATGGTCGTTTGAGTGAAGGCAGCTCAGGTTAGGCTAGAATTTGCCATGTCTTTCTATGAGCTCTGTTGACAGTAGCCATAGAAAGGCTACCCAGGCCCCCATCAAAACCCAGTCCCATCACTCCCATGGATTCGTTTTTGGGAAACACAGTCGAAACCGAACCCAATTCGAATTCGGATTCGGAGGATGAAGATGTGGAGGTTGATTCTGGTTCTAATATGGAGGATCAAGATGAGGAGCCAGTGGAGGTTGCAGCTGAAAATTCCCTCATCCCTGCAACAACAACTCCATCTCCATCTACCATGACATCCTTGCCACCAAAACCCCAAAAGAGATCGAGGAAGAGTTCGTCTGCTGCATCTTCATCAGGGTCAAGAGAGCGTTCAATGGTATGTGAGCATTACGAGAAGTTTGAGCGGCCGGTGTATGAGTACAAAGTCAGCCAGCACTCCTGGACCCGGCAGCAAATCATGGACACCTGGTCCCACGCCCGGGCATGTCTTACTTGTGATCGGGGCCCGGGAATCGGAGATGACAGCTCCCCAGACAGGGGCCGAAACAGTCCAGCAATATGTGCAGAAGGGGGCCAGTCCCACATCGAAGGGTGAGGCCAGTCCTCTTGCCCAGCAGCCTATATATGAGTCCCAACTACCCTCATTAATAGGTAATCAATATTTCAACTACTTATTCCCACTTAAGTTATCAGTTTATCCCAATTATACTGACTTAAGCATCGGAGCGGAATAGACCTACCCGCCCGGTATTCCCTTAGTTAGCAGGATTTACAGGAATGAACGATACTGAGATACACCGGTCTCTGTGAGTCTACGGATTCAGACAGAAACAAGCTCATATGTGAAGCCTGACGTGCATAGAACATTAAGACAAATCATGGTTGTGTCACTAATTTTTTTTGAAGGCCCAATATATACTTTAGTAAATTACACAGTAGCACTCGATTAAATTTACGTACACAAAAAACTCACTTCTAATAATTGTTAAACAAAAAAGAACATAACCCTCACAAAAAATTGAGTGGACAAAAAACTAATTGAACAATTGAGGCTAAATGCCAAAAATACCATTGATTTCGCCAAAATTACCATGTTGTCACTTTACTAACTGACAAGTTGCTCTCTCATCCTTGTTGTAACAGGAAATCCTAACAGAATCAGGAATCTATCAAATTGTGCTACATTTTATCTTCTCTTTCTTATATAATTTTTCTCTTATTTTCAGGAATAAATTGAAGAATTTTTTTTGGAAACAAAAGAAGAAAATAGGATTTAAATGGGAAGCATGCCGAGCACATGACATGAAGCTTGCTAAGCAAGGAACAAAGAAAGCATACCATGTATATGAGAAGGAGAAGAAGAATTTGGATTGAATTACAAAAGGAAAAAGAAGAATTCAGATTAAAAAAATAGGAGTGTTGTCGAACTACATGAGGAACTCAATGACGAATGTGGACTCAATTCCACACACATTTATTTAGGGTTTTTGCCGAATTATCCAGAAATTATTAAGGGGATTTCCGCAAGCAAAGGAAGGAAGAAAGAGTCTTGCCTTGCAAGTAAACAAAGAAGAATTCAGCACAAACTCTTTGTGCCAAACCCTAGCCTTTGCCGAAACCCTAGCTCTTCCCTCTCTCCTATATATAGTTCGGCATAGCCTTTGAAAAAGCATCTCGTCTCTCTCTTTCAGTAAGCCAAATTTTTGCCGAACTCTCACCACAATACCAAAGAAGAACAAAGCCGAATCCCCTCCATCACTCTACAAAAAATCGCATCTCCATCACCACTGAATCCATTCTTTGCGAAATCTCTTTAAGGTTCTACAAAGTGTGATTCACTCTACTCTCATGGTTTTATGTTTTCTTTGTAATTACAATACTTTATCTATGAAGATTGTATGTATTTGTGGATGTTTATTTGGTTTTATTAATTCTATTTTAGATTTCTGAATTTGCTACTTGGTTATCTAATTTTCGGGTTATGTTCATAATGATTTTCGATTTTAATCAGGGTTTGTAATATAGTACGAATAGCTAGCATGTGTTCTTGATTATATTTTGGTTTATTTTCTGAATTCGTATGCACAACAAGTTTAACGCATGAGTTCGGCCTTGATCATGGCCGAAACTCATGTGTTTGTTTCATATGCCGAATAATGTATAAGATGAATTATGCGCGAAGTTGATTCATCTTGTATGTGTTCAAAGGGCTAGAGTAATTCTGAAAATATACATGTTGATGGGGTGAGGTGACGCCATACTTGTCACTTGTTTCCAATTTGACTCATTGTGATTATGTGTTTCTTTGTTTAATTTCTACGCGAAGTGTCTTTAAACTATTTAACACTATGTTTAGGATTATGAATGTAATACCCCGGAAATTCTTTAATAATTTCTAATGTTTATTTAGAAATTATTAAGTTAGAAGTAGTGAAATAATGTGGTTCGAGATCGAGCAGAAGTGTTCGGTCGAATTATTATTCAAAAAACGTTTTTAAGAGGGTTAAAAGTTGACATTTTGATACGTTGTGAATTTCGAAAAGTTTCCTTCACGAAAGTCGTAGTACTCCACGATACGAGTTCGTAGACACGCAGCACGAGTGAAACGGATGTCGTATGAAAACGTTACGACATGTTGAAGTTATTTCCAAAATCTGAATTTTTCTATAAATAGTAAAATATCTCAGAAAAGTTAGAAAACCCGAAAATATCAGAAATTCCAAAAAATATCGCGAAACACTGTTTATCGTCCCCAAATCGAATCCGAAGCTTCTTTCGCGTAGCTCTCCGTCGTCCGACCACCTCTCAAGGCGTGCTTGATGGAGCTATTATCCAAGCACAAAGTACCTGCAAAACAACTTCATATACATAATACCCTATTTGTGTCAATTGTAGTTAGGACAAGTAGGGATCGTTCTATCCGGGGAAATCTAGGGCTTTCAATCACACAAAGTATTGCAAATAGAAGGGGGTTTGATATTTTTTTTATCTAAATAACCTACTGATTTTTATGGAAAATTAAATTCTAAATTACTATATACAATTGATCAACATCTTCTTCAAAGAGCACAAAACACAAAACTCTCTAAACATGTAACAAAATAAAATAAAGGAATAGGGGCAGCAAGTTAAAAATAGGATTCAAGATTCAATTTAGTTCTAATTTAATTAGAGCCCTTCGCGGTTCATCTAATTAGCAAAACTCCTTAATTATTTAGAACTAGCTTCGCGCATAATCCCAAACATAGTATTAAATAGTTTAAAGACACTTCGCGTAGAAATTAAACCAAGAAACACATAAGCACAATGAGTCGAATTGGAGACATATTAGCAAGTATGGCGTCACCTCATCTCACATCAATATGTAAATTTTTAGAATTACTCTAGTCCTTAGAACCAATACAAGGTGAATCAACTTTATGTTTATAATCCACCTCATATTGCATTCGGCAAGTGAAACCAATACACAAGGAACAACCATGATCAAGGCTGCCCTCATGCATCAATTTATTTGCATATGAATTCAGAAAATAAACCAAACTAAATCAAGAACACATGCAAAAACCTACTGCCCATAAAACCTAAATTCAAGTTATCACATACATAATTCGTAAATTAAACCAAAGAAAACTAAATAATATAACAAGAATTCGGAAATCCCATGAATAATTTACAAAACCAAAATTACAACCATGAATCCATACAAATTTCATAGACAAAATATTGTATAAGTACAAAGAAACAAAAGCCATATGAAAGTTACAATCACAATTGAGAACCTTTGTTGAAGAATTCGGCAAGAGGATTGGTGATGGTGAATGGATTGATGTTTTGGAATAGTGGTGGAGATGGTTCGGCTGAGTTCTTTGTGAGGATTTTTATGGTGGAATTTCGGCAGCGTTTTGGTAAGCTCAAGTGAGGAAGAGAAGATGATTTTCTGTGTAAAAATCGTCCAATATATAGAGGCAAAAGGGTGGCTGCAACTAGGGTTCACAAAACCTAGTTTTTCTCAAACTTATCCTGCTGGCAGATTTGACCGTCGAGTGAAGATTATAGAATATCTTTCTCTAGAAAATAGATATTGAGGTGATTCCAGTTGGGTTGGAAACTAGACTCCTGTAAATTTCTATCCATATAAGGCTGGAACTCTGATTCATTGTAAACTGTCCGGGAGAGTCCGTGGAAGTTGGATGACGTGCACAGGAATTCTGCCGAATTTGATCAGGATTTGTTGCGATTTTCTTCCTCTATTTTCTGCCGAAAATTCCCAAGATAATGACTGAATAATTGAGCAATATCTCTTTAGGTTTTCCATGAATTAATTCAGCCAAAAATCTTGCACAAAGGATGGAGTTCAGTCCACATTCGTAAGCCAAATCCATGTAGAACTCGGTTTAGGTTTTCTTCTTTCGGCAGACTTGACTTTCGTGCATTCAAACTAGCAAAACTTTTTCCGCAGAGCTCCGATTGATGTGATTCCAAGTCCCAGAGACACTAGACTCATAGAGCTTTCCAACGGCGTATGGCACGTTCTCTGGTTCCAAGCGATGCGTCCCACAGAAATTCCGGAAGTCAGGACACAGTCCCAGGAAAATCCTGGTAGTCCCTGGTTATCTTTGCTCAAACTGCCAAGGTGCAGCCTTCATTTGGGTGACTTCCCGAACTCCGATTGATCTGAAATTTTGACACAATACACTGTAGCTTCCTAATTAAATGCATACCAAATTTCATCAAATTTGAAAAAGGATAGATCAGTTTAGCACGAGCCTCAAAATCACGAAAAAGACATATTTTACTTTATTTCCAGATTTCTATACTTGGTCGTTTTTTGACAATTAAGCACACTTTCTCCAAAACTCTACCAAAATGACACTAAACTAAATTATGACTCTATCTTAGGTAAATAAGGGTTAAACGAAGCATAAATGAGGGCATAAGCATATTAATATCGTCGCACATTGTGCTCCTATCAGTGCTACATGTCAAATGCTCAGCACGACTTCCTCTTTCGTTTGAGCCGTGCCAAGCCAGGAGCCACCGCCCATGCACAGAGTAGCGGAGCCCGATAGCTTCCGCCGCTGTCGGTGGCGGTGCAGCAGCCGCTCCAGGCGGAACCGGGGGTCGAGGCACCTCTTTTCCGGTTCGTCTCCTCCTTGCGCGCCTCCCTGTGGACGTGGTTTTTGCCGTTTCAAGCTCGATCGATCGGATCGAAAACGATCCGATCCGATCTACAGTCGACCCGACCCGACTCGTGTTGACCGTTGACTGACCTGTGTTGACCGTTGACCCAAGTGGACCCGACTCGGAAACTGTAGCGTTTCGATCCGACTCAACCCTAAACGGATATTTGCCATTTCTGGTAAATTAAGATAAGTAAACCTCACTGTCTTCGTATTAAATACGAATTAAATACGAGTTAATTACAGTATCGTTAATTACAGTTTATGTATCATTATATGCAAAATGATTTTATGAAAATGATATTTGTTTTGAATTAAATGAACTTGATCAACTACGGTTCATTAGTAAGTAAAATGATTTTATTATAAAAATGATTTCCAAACGTATTTTACGATCAATGACTATAGTTGGTATTAGTGGGCAGTTCTTGAGTGAATGCCTACGTATATATATATATATATATATATATATATATATATATATATATATATATATATATATATATATATGTTGACAGTATCCGCAGAGGGGCTACAGCAGGCCCACAGACCCGCAGCAAGTGCACCAGGGACCGGCCCGAGGCCCAGGACCGAACCACCAGCACCCGGCCTCGGGGTCCAGCAGTCTATCCGGCTGCCAGGGACCCTGGGACCGGGGGCGCCAGCCTGCCAAAGAGGTCACCAGAACTACCCTTCGAAGGGAACCAGTCCCACATCGAAGGGTGAGGCCAGCCCTCACCCCCAGCCACCTATATAAGGGCCCCAACTACCCTCATTAATAGTTAACTTATCTCTCTCACCGCTTACATACGTGCTCAAGTTATATATTCCAACTATACTGACTTAGGCATCGGAGAGGAGAAGACCGGCCCGCCCGGTATTCCCCTTAGTAAGCAGGTTTGCAGGAGATCAAGTTGGATTCATCCATATCTACCAGGCCCCAGGGTTTGTGCAGAAACAATTGACGCCGTCTGTGGGAATCTTGGACAAGAAACCGTGTAAGCATCACCCATGGCTTCTTCGCTGCATGTCTTGAAGACCTCTTATCGGTTATGGTTTCCCAAACTGCTTCGAGAGCATTGTCCCGGGTATGAGCCATCCGCCCGGCACCATGGCAGTTCGCGGTTATGATCATTCAACTGACTGCATGGCTTCTTCGCTGCATGTCTTGAAGACCTCTCGCTGGTTATGGTTTTTCAACCGCTTCGAGAGCATTGTCCCGGGTATGAGCCATCCGACCGGCACCATGGCAGTTCGCGGTTATGATCATTCAACCAGCTGCATGGCTTCTTCGCTGCATGTCTTGAAGACCTCTTATTGGTTATGGTTCCCAAACCGCTTCGAGAGCATTGTCCCGGGTATGAGCTATCCGCCCGACACCATGGCAGTTTGCGGTTATGATCATTCAACCGGCAGCATGGCTTCTTCGCTGCATGTCTTGAAGACCTCTCGCCGGTTATGGTTTTTCAACCGCTTCGAGAGCATTGTCCCGGGTACGCCGGTTATGGTTTTTCAACCGCTTCGAGAGCATCGTTCCGGGTATGAGCCATCGGCCCGGCACCATAGCAGTTCACGGTTATGATCATTCAACCGGCTACACGCCATTTCACTGGGGGACTCGTCTCGATATGGCAGAACGCCCGGTCGAGATCCACCCAGCTGCATCTCTCTTGGGGGACTTGTCTCGATATGGCAGGACGCCCGGTCGAGCTCCACCCACCGGTTACGTAACATCCAACCGGCTCAAGAGCATTTTCCGGGAACGCGATCCACCCGGCCCCATGGCATTTCACTAGGAGACTCGTCTCGATATGGCAGGACGCCCGGTCGAGTCTCGCCTGGCTCCATGACATGACCCCGGTCATGAGAACATTCGACCGGCATGGGCTTTATACACCCGGGTGAGTTTACATCTAACCCATGTACTCTTGTCCAGCAGGATAAAAACCCTGCATCGCATTGAACCGCGATCAACGTGGGGCTGCACGGCGAGCCTTGTCACCTCAACGCCACCCCCCCCCCCCCCCCCCTTACCTCAACGCTTATTCAACACAAGCTGAGAAGAACTAGCAAGTGTTCACCGGCGCTTCAAACAGCCCGCAACACCGGGGTAATCTCCCCGCAGCCTAGCAATATGGACTCGTCCCGATATGGCAGAACGCCCGGTCGAGGTCCTTTACTCCACCTCGTCTCGTTATGGCAGAACGCCCGGTCGAGGTCCAGTACTTAAGTTCACCTGGGACTCGTACTGATATGGCAGAACGCCCGGTAGTGGCCCAGTGAACTCCGCTCGTACCGATATGGCAGAACGCCCGGTAGTGGCCGAGTGAATTCCGCTCGTACCGATATGGCAGAACGCCCGGTAGTGGCCCAGTGAGCTCCGCTCCGTACTGATTTGGCAGAACGCCCGGTAGAGGCCCAGTGAGCTCCGCTCCGTACCGATTTGGCAGAACGCCCAGTAGAGGCCCATTGAGCTCCGCTCCGCATAGAGCGCCCAGTCGAAATTCCATGCACACATCTTTTGTATGGCGGATTTCAACGCCCCATTATCATTCCATGCACACATCTATTGCATGGCGGATTTCAACGCTCCATTATCATTCCATGCACACATCTATTACATGGCATCATCTCATACACTCTCCGGGTTTCACCCAACTCCATGCTCATAGCACCACAACACTTGAGCACAGTACTACTTATATTACAAACATACTTATAAACTGTTGCTTGTCATCGGTAAACAGGTACTCACCCCGGTCACGCCCAATCTTCAACGCGGACTTGGGGGACTGGGCACCGTTGGGTTGGTAACCCTGCGGGTCTGCGGGACAAGAGCAAGACAGACTTAAGTCCCCATTCAAGATTGCACTTGATCGGGAACTTGGGGGACTTGTTGACAGTAGCCGCAGAGGGGCTACAGCAGGCCCACAGACCCGCAGCAAGTGCACCAGGGACCGGCCCGAGGCCCAGGACCGAACCACCAGCACCCGGCCTCGGGGTCCAGCAGTCTATCCGGCTGCTAGGGACCCTGGGACCGGGGGCGCCAGCCTGCCAAAGAGGTCACCAGAACTACCCTTCGAAGGGAACCAGTCCCACATCGAAGGGTGAGGCCAGCCCTCACCCCCAGCCACCTATATAAGGGCCCCAACTACCCTCATTAATAGGTAACTTATCTCTCTCTTCGCTTACATACGTGCTCAAGTTATATATTTCAACTATACTGACTTAGGCATCGGAGAGGAGAAGACCGGCCCGCCCTGTATTCCCCTTAGTAAGCAGGTTTGCAGGAGATCAAGTTGGATTCATCTGTATCTACCAGGCCCTAGGGTTTGTGCAGAAATAATATATATATATATATATATATATATATATTTACGTGATTTATATGTGTTGATTGAAGTGAATGTGTGAAAAATATGTTTATATTAAAGGTGTGCTTTGGGTGATTTATATTGTTGGGAAATTGTTATGATTGTGAATGTGAGTGCTTTGGATGATTTATGTTGTTGAGAAATTGTTAAAATAGAGTTTATGTGAGTTGTGGGATGTATGATTGAGTTGGTACGGAAACCAACAGTCAATACGAGATCTCGCCAAAGTAGTGAAAGGGATTTTACATGTGTAGCGGAAAGGATCTCGCCAAAGTGGTGAAAGGGATCCTTATGGAAATTATCGGTTAAGATCTCGCCAAAGTGGTGAAAGGGATCCTTATGGTAATTTAAATCGAGAACCAAGCCTTTGGCCGGGTGATTGGTTACGATCAGTTAGAGCTCTAGTCTGTCCGCATCTGTGTGGTTTAATGGGGAATGATAGTGGTCATTGCGCCCAAGTCTTGTTTTGTTGGTTGTTTGTGAACTGTGGTGGTTTTGGAATGTGTTTATTATTTGTGAGTTAAATTACCTTATTCTGTTTTTGTCTGTTTACTCACACGAGCTTTTAAAGCTTACCGGGTTCGTTGTTTACAACCCGGTGCACCAATTGATGATGTAGGGGTTAGACATGTAGGTGAGGACCGGCTAGTAGGTGTGGACTTTGGTCTAGCATGTTTTGTTTTTGGGTTAGAGAGTGTACCGCGAGACTCTACATTACATCTTTTATATTTGTCGTTGACATTTGATTGATGTAATCTTTTGAGCTTATTGAGTCACGCATCTAAACTCTGTTATTGTACTTGGTTATTGTATTATAACTTTTAGATATTTGAGTTTATTTGTATTTATCACACTTTCGAATTCGGATTTTTGTTATTCGAAATTTGGGGCGTGACAGAATAATTAAGGAATTTTGCTAATTAGATGAACCGCGAAGGGCTCTAATTAAATTGGAACTAAAGTAATCTTGAGTACTTGCCGATTTTCTATGTTATTACCTTGTGTGAAATTGTTAAATGTTATGTGAGCTTTGTGCTTAGTGTTATATGTGAAAGACGTTGATCATATGTATATATTAATTTAGTTTTTAATTTCGTAAATTTTCAGTAGTATATAAATACAATTTCCGACCCCCCGGCCTTATAATTTTGTAATACTTCATGAGATTGAGTGCCCTTGATTTCCCCGGATAGAACGATCCCTCTACTTGTCAATACTACAATCGACACAAGAAGGGTAATATATGTATGAAGTTGTTTTGCAGGTACAAATGTGCTTGGAAATAATTCCATCAATTTTTGGCGCCGTTGCCGGGGAAATTATAACTATTTGATTCATGATGTGTTACTTTGTATCATTGTATATTTCAGATGTTTATAATTTTCTAGTTTTGGTTTTGTATAATTTTTAAGTTTCGGTTTGTAATAGTAATTAGGGTTTCGTTTTTAGTTTTATAATTGTTGCCGAATTATTGTTATAATATGTGATGTATGTTTGTAACACTTAGTTAAAATTGCTAAGAAGTTTAGAGATTTATTTTTGCTTGATTTGCTTTGAGTTTCAAGGGGAAGAGGAATAGGTAAGGTCACTTGTGTGAATAATTGCCTTAACCCTTCATGTTATCTATTGAGGTCTCATGAGGTTGAGGGCGGCTTTTATTGACACTTGTGGTAATGTCAACACGAGGTTGTTCCAAACTGAGTAAGGGGCATAAATGTTCGCCTATTAGTTCGTTTGCCTCTATTATGGATGTCAAGGTTTGTTTAACTAGATATCAAGGCCCACAGACTGTTATCTCTTCTCTGTGAAGGTGGCGATAGGGAGTTCGCTCTCCGTGGTTACCAACAACGAGTCTTGTCTTACTCCATTTTAGAACTTTCGTTCTAGCCTTCAGAAACCACGGAACAACTATGTGTCTAGACGATATCACCTAGGCCGCATGTCCACCGAGCTTTGAAACTTAGAATAAATTCAGCAAGAGTGAGTCTTGAGGCTTGAATTAAAACGTTTAAAGCTTTAATTTTTAAGGTGTATCGGATAAAAGCATGATACTACCTTGGGTTGTTTCAGCCCATTGCACTGTTATCTCCTCTGCTCCACGTACCTTGAATTTTAAAGTTGTGTGAATAAAAGCAATTAGACTCTAAGAGTTCGACATATTTGATGTGCTATAATACCTTCGGAAATTTTATGAAATTTGATTCGAACCCTTTGATACTTGTTGAACCGAATTCTTGTTTGATACTTGTAAAATTTTTGTGACTTACACTTTTAATTTGTTTGTGATATATACCTTTACACGGGTTGTAATTTATACTCTTACACTTTGTTGTAGAAATTTTTGTACAAATATTACTACCTCATATTACTAACACCTAATTCTAACTATAATTGTAAACAAAATTTTCATACTTGTTTTTCATTTTAATTTTTGTTATTAACAACTTGATCTTCACAAATTCTCAGGTACATGAATGTCCATCATTCCAGGTTGGTCACAAGAGATTGAAGATCGTTTGAACAGAATTTGTGGAGAGAGAACCGAGCAAGCATCACCAAGCACACCACTTTTTGAGCATCAATTCGTGTCCCCCACCTCATCACTTTTTGATCGTGACGTTGTAGCTCCACCATCACTATTTCCATGCAATGTTTTGTGTGAACTTAACCCTTTGTTCCACGAAGATCCGGAGTTTGAGCTACTCACAAGTCCATTCCCTACATCTTTGAATTTCGATTTACCTGATCCACCACCACAAATGGGATCGATCAGAAAACAGAATGGACACGTCACGGGTGAGGCCATGGCACCTTCAAACATCACCTATCCACCAGTTGCAACCGGCAAGTCGGATGACTTTGAGCTAAAGAGTGGATCTTTACATCAATTGCCGAAATTCCATGGTCTTTCAGGAGAGGAGCCGAACTCACATTTGCAACAATTCCAATTCACTTGTGAAACCATGTGTCCTAGAGGAGATGATATTCAACATGTGAAGATGAGAGATTTTCCATTTTCACTAGAGGACAAGGCAAGGATTTGGTTGTTCACTATTCCATCAGGTCGGATTGTTTCTTGGAATACGATGGTAAACGAGTTCCTACTCAAGTACTTTCCAACATCTAGAGTGACTCAGCTGAGGAGTCAGATAACTGGAATCAAGCAAGCACATGATGAGTCATTTTATGAGTATTACGAGCGTTTCAAGAAGCTAGTTTCATCATGTCCAGCTCATGGCATTCACCAAGGTCTCCTATTGCAATACTTTTATGAGGGGATGCGTGATTTGGACAAAGAGTTTCTTGATTCAGCTGCTGGAGGATCTTTCTTGGAGAAGACGAATAAGGAGGCTACTACACTTTTGGAGACACGTGCCTTGAAGAATCAACAATTCGGGTCTCAAACTCGAACAAAGCAAGTGCATGTGACTAGGGCTAATCTGGCACTAGAGGAGAAAGTTGACAAGCTCTCCAACATGATGGCTCGATTGATGAAGCAACAAAGAGCCCGAGTTTGTGAGGTGTGTGCCGAAGGTCACCCTATAGATCAATGCCCTCAAATGGGAAGTGATAGCCATGAGGAGGTAAATGCTTTGGGATACCAAGGAGGAGGCTTTCAGAATAATTTCAACCTAAGGTATCGTGATCACCCCAACTTCAGATGGTCCAATAATGACAACATGCTCAAGCCCAACGTGCTACAAAACGCACCATTTCAACCAAGGGCAGCCGTACCATTTCAAAGGTCACAAGTGATGGGACCAAATTACAAACACATATGTACCTACAAAATAATCTCATACATATATTACCCTTCTTGTGTCGATTGTAGTATTGACAAGTAGGGATCGTTCTATCCGGGGAAATCAAGGGCATTTAATTACACAAAGCATTACATAATCATATGGGGGGTTGAGATTTGTATCTAAACACTACCGAAATTTACGAAATTTAAAACTAAATTAAATATATACATATGATCATCATCTCTTACTCAAAACACGTAAACACAAAATTCACATAATAATTAACAAATTCGCACAGAATAATAATAAAACAAACGGCATGCATTCAAGATCAATTTTAGTTCCACTTTAATTAGAGCCCTTCGCGGTTCATCTAATTAGCAAAACTCCTAAATTATTCAGAACTAGCTTTGCACATAATCCTAAACATAGTATTAAATAGTTTAAAGACACTTCGCCTAGAAATTAAACTAAGAAACATATAATCACAATGAGTTGAATTGGAAACAAGTAACAAGTATGGCGTCACCTCACCCCATCAACATGTATATTTTCAGAATTACTCTAGCCCTTTGAATGCATACAAGATGAATCAACTTCGCGTATGAAGCATCTCATATAATATTCGGCATGTAAAGCAAACATATGAGATTCGGCCATGATCAAGGCCGAACTCACACATCATACTTGTGCTGCATACGAATTCAGAAAATAAAACAAAACATAATCAGGAACACATGCAATTCGCAATATATAACAACCCCTGATTAAAATCGAAAACTATTATGAACATAATCTGAATTTAGATTAACAAGTAGCTAATTCGAAAATCCAAAATTTAATTAATAAAACCAAACAAACATCCACAAATACATATAATCTTCATAGACAAAGTATTATAATTACAAAGATAATATTCAGCCATGAGAGAAGAGTGCATCACACTTTGAAGAACCTTGAAGACTTTCGGCAAAGAGATAATTCCGTGGTGGAGATGGTGTTGCGATTTTGGTGTAGTGGTGATGATGGATTCGGCTTATTGTATCTTTGGTATTGTGGTGTTGTTTTCGGCAGAGCTTTGGCTTAGTGAAAGAGAGAGATGAGATACTTTAACAAGGGCAGCCGTATCCTTTATATAGGAGAGAGGAGGGTGCTAGGGTTTCTGTTTTTGTTAGGGTTTCGGCAAAGAAGTGTTGTGCCGAAACTCTCTTTGCTTTTCTTGCAAGGAAAGACTCTTCTTTTCCTTCTTTTACTTGCCGAAATTCTTCTTAATAATTTCTGAATAAATTCGGCACAAACCCTGAATGAACTTGTATGAAATTCAGTCCACATTCATCCTTGAATTCTTCATGTAATTTGGCATTAACCCTAAATGAATGTGCATGGAATCAAGTCTACATTCATTTAAGGTTTCTTCTAGTAATTCGGCAAAACCCTTCCTATGCCAAATTCTTCTTTCCTTATGTAATCCGAATTCTTCTTCTCCTCTTCATGTGCACGGCATGCTTTCTATTTTAAATCTGATATTCTCCTTTGTTCCAACGAAAATTCTTCAATTTATTCATGAAAATAAGAGAGAAAATATATATATATAAGAAAGAGAAGATAAAATGTAGCACAATTTATGATTTGATAGATTCCTGATTCTGTCAGGATTTCCTGGTTCAACAATGAGTTCTACTTTGATTGAAACTCTTAAAACCTTCGACGTTTTGAGAAACGTCGAGAGATTGTAGACTCCTAATGCAAGAAGGAATCCTACTTTGAATCAAACTCTTCATAAATCATGCAATATTTGACAATTAAGCTCTTTTCACCAATAATTCTGTCAAAGACTCAAAACTAAACTCGATGACTCTATAGTACAACAATAAGAGTTAAACAATTGCATAAATGGGGATAAGACATATTAAGAATGTCGCATATCATGCTCTTATCAACAAGCTCCTGATGTCCCACATAATCAAGGTGTGTCAAACGCACCTAACTTTGATGAGATCATGAAAGCTCTAGCTATGGAACAAAGTCAGCTTAACGCCTCTACACAAGCTTTGTTGGTGGGACAACAAACGAATGCCAATGATATAACTGAGCTGAAGAATCAGATGGGGCAAGTTGTGGATTTCATAGGGCAATTCAACGAACAAGGGAGGCTGCCCTCCAATATTATCAAAAACCCCAAGAAGGAGCAAGCACAAGCTATAACTATAAGGAGTGGTAAAGTGCTAGAGGGACCGATCCCTAGAGTCCCAAAGCAGAAGGGTGGAGCCGTAACTATTGAAGAAGTCGAAGGTGATACACACGGCAAGGATGAAGCCGAGCAAGGTGAGGTCAACAAAGAGGATCTAGAAATAACGAAAAAGAGAGACATTGAGAAAGATTCGGCTAACTCAACAAAGGAAGCACCAAAGGTAAACGATTCTACTTCTAATGGTTTAGTTAAAACTATCCAATCTTCATGTTTACCTTTTCCCTCTAGATTTGCTAAGTCTAAAAAGGAGAAATCAGATGAGGAAGTGCTTGATATTTTTCGCAAGATGGAGGTAAATATACCCTTGTTGGAATGTATCAAGCAAATACCAAAGTATGTCAAGTTCTTGAAAGAGCTATGTATCACAAGAAGGCATACGAGGGAGGAGCAAGTGGTGAAGATGAGTGAGACAGTTTCGGCTGTCATTGAAAGGAAGCTTCCTCCTAAATGAAGGATCCAGGCAGCTTTACCGTTCCAAGCATTATTGGACAATCACGTTTTTCAAATCTAATGTTAGACTTAGGGGCATCAATTAATCTGATGCCCTACAATGTGTATGAGTCCTTAGGTCTAGGATCTTTGAAAAAAGACAATGTGATTATACAACTAGCTGACAGGTCTAACAAATATCCTGAGGGATATGTTGAGGATGTTCTTATGCATGTAAATAATCTGATATTTCCTGTAGATTTCTATGTACTTCACATGGAAGAGTCGCCCCTAAATTCCACTCAACTATTGTTGGGGCGACCATTTATGAGAACAGCAAGAACTAAGATAGACGTTGCTGAGGGAAATCTCACCATGGAATTTGATGGTGAAGTGATTAGCTTCAATGTATTTGAAGCAATGAGGTATCAGAAACTTTAGATCAATAGCAACGAGCTATTGAGATAGGGGCCGGAATTGACGTACAAAAAGGGGGAATGAGTGTGAATGAGGCACGGCTTGAACTTGAGCCAAGCATAGCAAATGTTGTTGCCGAATTAGAGGCAGCCCCTCCCCTAAGGTATAATAAGTTTACGTCACCTCCCCTGAAGTCTTTATGGATGACTTTAGCATATATGAAAAAGACTTTGATGCTTGTTTGGAGAATTTAGAATTAATCTTGGAAAGATGTGTTAAAATATCATTGAAGTCTTTATGGATGACTTTAGCATATATGAAAAAGACTTTGATGCTTGTTTGGAGAATTTAGAATTAATCTTGGAAAGATGTGTTAAAACTAACCTTGTTTTGAATTGGGAAAAATGCCATTTTATAATTAATCAAGGGATAGTTTTTTGACACATAATTTCGGCTAAGGGAATAGAGGTTGATAGGGCCAAGATTGATGTTATGCAACACTTACCCTCCCCCAAAACTGTGAGGGAGATTCGTTCTTTTCTTAGCCATGCAGGTTTTTATAGGAGATTCATCAAAGACTTCTCTTTGGTGGCAAAGCCCTTGTGTTCCCTATTGCAAAAGGATGTTCCATTCATGTGGAGCAAGAAATGTGAAGAGGCTTTCGGCAAGCTTAAGGTGTTATTGACATCGGCACCTATCATGGCACCACCTGATTGGAGCTTGCCATTTGAGCTCATGTGTGATGCATCAGACTATGCCGTTGGAGAAGTTTTGGGACAAAGAAAGGAAAAGAGGCCGAATGCCATATATTATGCCTCTAGAACTTTAAATGATGCTCAATTAAATTATTCCACCACAGAAAAAGAACTATTGGCTGTTATATTTGCTTTAGAGAAATTTCGTTTTTATCTTTTGAACTCTAAAGTGATTGTTTATTCAGATCATGCAGTCTTTAGGTACTTGATGAAGAAGAAAGATGTCAGACCACGCTTGATTCGATGGATCCTCTTATTATAAGAGTTTGACATCGAAATCAAGGACAAGAAGGGGAGTGAAAAGGTTGTGGCGGGTCACTTGAGCAGAATTGTACAAGAGGAGGAATTGTTCCCTTTGGGAGAGTCCTTTCCAGATGAGCAGCTTTTTCGAATGGAGACACATGAACCTTGTTATGCTGATATTGTAAATTATTTAGTTACTAAGACTTTTCCTACTACAGTTTCGAGTGCAGCCAAGACAAGGATAAAAAAGATGGCGAGACACTACATTTGGGATGATCCATACCTTTGGAAACATTGTAGTGATCAGATCATTCGACGTTGTGTCCCACAAGAAAAGCATAGGCCGATCCTAGCTTTTTGTCACAATGAGGCGTGTGGAGGTCATTTTGGACCAAAGAGGACAGCCCTTAAGGTATTGGATAGCGGATTTTATTGGCCCACAATTTTCAAGGATGCATATACATTTTGCATGACATGTGATAGATGCCAAAGAACATGTAATATTGGTTCAAAAGATCAAATGCCCCTTTCTCCCATTATTATTGTTGAACTTTTTTATGTTTGGGGAATTGATTTTATGAGACCTTTTCCCTCTTCCAAAGGCTTTCTTTATATCTTATTGGTTGTTGACTATGTTTCTAAATGGGTGGAGGCGAAAGCCACAAGGACTAATGATTCTAAAGTTGCTACAGATTTCTTGATAACTAACATATTTTCCAGGTTTGGAGCACCACGTGTGCTTATAAGCGATGAAGGTTCTCACTTTTATAACAGAACTATAGAGGCTTTACTCAAGAAGTATGGAGTCACTCATAAGGTTTCCACCCCATATCACCCTCAGACAAGTGGAATGGCAGAGGTTTCGAATAGGGACATAAAGAAGATATTGGAGAAAAACTGTTGGCCCAACAAGGAAAGATTGGAGCGACAGACTTGATGATTTTTTGTAGGCATATATGACAGCCTACAAGATGCCTATAGGGATGTCTCCCTTTAGGCTTACATACGGCAACACATGCCATCTCCCGGTAGAACTTGAGCACAAGGCGTGGTGGACGGTAAAGGAGTTCAATATGAACTTAGATGCGGCAGGTTTACATTGGAAATTGCAATTAAGCGAGCTTGAGGAAATAATGAATGATGCATATGATGCCGCTTGGATTTACAAGGAGACGACGAGAGTGTACCATGATAAGCAATTGAGGAGAAAAAGTTTCAAATTGGTCAGAAAGTTTTGTTGTTTCATTCTCGTCTTAAATTATTTTCTGGAAAATTGCGATTACGTTGGGTTGGTCCTTACATTATTACTAATGTGTTTGTTCATGGTGCAATTGAAATTCAAAGTATTGAAACAGGTAAAGCTTTTTAAGGTGAATGGTCATCGACTTAAGCCTTACTATGAGACTTTTGAGGAGCACACCATTGAAGAAATCGATTTAGAGGACGCACCAAGATCCTAATGTGTACAGAAAGGACTATAAACAATTAAGCGATGCATGGGAGGCAACCCATTTCAACCAAAATTGTGAAGGCGCCATCAACGAGAATTTGCATTTTCTAAATCCCTAAACTCTTTTTTGAATTGTATATGTGTGAGACGTGTGGAATTATCAAATGCTTAGAAATTACAACATTATTTATGATTTACATTGAGGACAATGTAATTTTCTAAGTGTGGGGTAGAAATACATGTTTCCATGATTGCTTATGTTTAGTTAATTATTTGTTTCGAGTCAAGAAAAAGAAAATCTGAAAATTCAGAAAAATTAAAAAAAATTCATTTTTTTTAGTTTAAGATTGAGTCTTAGATGCCCCTAAAAAGTCTATGATGATTATATCTTTGAATGCATAGATGATGGTTTTGCATAATCATAAAAATTAATTGTGAGTTTCATGGATATTGTGATTGGTATGAACATGTGAGATTTTGATTGACATATGATAAAACATACATGTTTAAGTTAAATTGTTTCCATAATATCCTATGTGAGCTTTTGTGCCAAATACTTTCTTCTTGTGCGTTAAATATAATAAATGACATAAATTTATACTAAACTTCATCATTCTTTGATTATTCAATGACTATGTGCCATAGCTTTTAATGAACACTAGAATGCTAGAACTTGTTCTTGATGAGTTTTGAAACTATTATTCATAAAATGCCTTGATTTCGAAAATGACTGAGAAGATCTTATTAGGATTACCACCATGATGTGAACCGCGAGTCTCACACAAATAATAACCCTACAATCGTTAGTAGTATAGACATAAGTAGGAATCGTTCTAAGCCGGGGATTAAGGGTACCTGAAATATGAGAATGTTAGACAAATATTCACAAATATATACACAATTACACGTTTCCAATGGGGGATTTAGGATGAGATTTGGCAGCCATAAGGCTGCCCCTAAACGAAATGCATGAATTAAAATCCTAAAAAACTACTATGTACATGTTTTGGTTAACATCTTTCACACAAGGCACTTAGCACACAACTCTTTAACAAGTAAGACTCAAACAAGTTTCAACCAACAACTAGAACGGGAAACCGATTTTACCTAGTTGTGAGACTTCTAATGTTTTTAAAGACCAAACATACGTTATGGACCCTAAAGTTTATGTTACCGTAATACAACTCGCAACATTGAAGCACAAAGTCTATAATCGAAGACATGCAAACAAGCAACGTTGTCAATCATCTCATTTAACATGCAAGTTTTAGCTAAGGTTATACCCTAAGTGAGCACAATCGTATCAAAGCAACATACGTTTAATCTTTATTCGTTCTACTCGGGTTAGATGAAACCTGACATCTAGATTTACATGTTTGTCAAACATCACTAATGTTTCGGTTTTTAAGTCACACCCTTAGATTACTAACCAATTTGAATCCTAAACATGCATCTATACCAACTGTCCTAATTATCTAAGTGTATTAAATTCCTACATGTATTATATTACAAAATTAACATGCAAAGACTCAATCAATCTGCAACCTAGACCTAGACCTAAGCATCAAATCAAAGATGTTTTTAACATGAAATTTATAAAACCAAATTCTAATCCGAGTCATACATAGACATACAATTCGAAACCAAGAATACATGCAAGTTTCATAGACAAAATTAAACATAACTACAAAGAATAAATTGTTACACCGAAAGTAGTGAGTGGATCACACTTTTGCAGACACCTTTGATGGTTTCAAGACGTGTTGATCTGATGACAATGATGGAGGCACGGTTGGCGTATTTTTGGTGAAGGTGGGGATGTGTTTCGGCTAACTCTTCAATGTAGGATTCTTGGGGAATTTTGGTAGAGTTTATGGCTTTGCGTTTTGGCTTAAGATGTGACAATTTTCTTCAAGGTGCTGGCCTCTATTTATAGGCACATGCTTTGCATGCTCCCTTCTTTCCTTGCATGTCTAGGACACACCTAGGACACGATTTGATCACCTTGCAGCCTTCTTGGATCCTTCCTCAGCCAAATGTAGGCTTCTCGGCAGCGGCTGGTGCTTGCGCAACAGAATTCCTTAGCGAGGCTAACAGGCTGAATGCTGGCGAGGCTGATTTCCCTAGCGCTGGCGAGGCTAATGGGCAGCATCGGATACATGACACCCGTATCCGATACGGCATGAAATAGGTTTGAACCTCGCCGGACACGTCTTGGATACGCCATCGGATACGGCTGCTTCATTCTGGGATACGGCCTGGACACGTCGTGCCCGTGTTCGATACGTCTCGGTAGCTTGGCGTGCATAATGCGTGCACTGCGCTGCGGCAGAGGCTGCAAATTGCCAAAGCTGGCATTGCAGCCTATCAGCAGGGACTATGTTGATTTTCCTGATTTCCTCGGCAGTTTTGACCTTTGCGTCTTTAATTAAGCATAACTTCCTCCAGAAAATAGCTATCGATGCGATTCCAAGTTCTGTGTAAACTAGATTCAGAGATCTTTCGATGCATATATGGATTGCACTCTGGTTCCAAGTGATGCATTGTACAGAATTCCTTGAAGTCAGGACACAGTCCCAGGAAAATCCTGTCAGTCCCTGGATCATTTTGCTCAAACTACCAAGTTGCAGTTATGTTTTGGCTGACTTCCTGAACTCCAATTTATCTGAAGTTTTGACACAATATACTTCAGCTTGCCAACTATATGCCTGCCAAATTTCATAAAATTTAGAAAAGAATAAGTTAGTTTAACACAAGTCTCAAAATCACGAAAACAACATATTTTGCACTTGTTCCTCAAATTTCTATACTTAGTCATTTTTCTAACTTTTAAGCACATTTTCTTGTAACTCTACCAAATATTAATTATTCTCTAATATGACTCGATCTTAGGTAAATAAGGGCTAAGCGAAGCATAAATGTAGGCATAAACACATTAATATCGTAGCACTTTGTGCTCCTATCACACCAAAGTCAAATAAAGCATGTGCCTAATTTGTGCCCGTCGTGGGACTCTTTAGTTTTAACCCCTTTGAGCTTACATTGAGCCTATCTTTCATTACCTTATACACATTCTATTTGCTTAGAATAGTTATATATTTACCCTTGTTCTCAAGACTTGGTGAAGCTTTGTTGCGGAATTGTGAATTTGGAGTGTTATTGTGAAATAAGTGTGGGGTGAACTTAGCACGAAATTATATGATTGTATCTATGCCGTGCCTAAAAGAGAAAAGAAAGAAAAATATATTTCGGACAGAAAAATAAAGAAAAGAAAAGATTAAGTCCGAATTTGAAAAAGAAAAAGGCACGGTTTTAGAATGGAAAACATTGCTAAGTTATTGTGAAATTGGAGTTTGTTTGTAAATTGAAGGTCTATCATTGTTAAATATGACCTTTGTTTGATTCACTATGTTTTGAGGAAGAAAAAAAATGAAGAATGAGCCCAACAAGTTGAAACTTGGCCCTTGGAGTGAAGTCATAAGGAGAATTGAGCTTTGCTAAGTCTTGGTGACATTTCTATCACCACATTCCTAAAAATTCGAATACCTAATGCCGAGCTCCATTACTTTTCCTTTAAAGATCTTTCTCATGATTCTTAAAATATGTGAACTTTGTATATGGAGATTATCTTAAGAGTTAAGCTTATGGTTTTTGTTCATTTGTGCATATAGTTGTTATATGAAGTTTATCTTGATAATATTATTCACAAAGTGCTTTTATTTGATGAAATATGCAAGCTATTTGTTGCCTTACATTCTATTCTCTTGCATATACTTTGAGTGAATATTGCCATATCATGAGTGAAAAGAAGAGAGTATGCGTAGTGAGGAGGATTGAATTAACTTGACATGTTTACATGCTTATTTTCTCACTTCTCACTTATTCATACCACAAAACATGTCTATGACGCTTGGGATTATTGCGCTTACATTTGAATGTTTGAACTTAAAAGCTATGTGTTTAAAAGATTCTAAGAAAATCATTTAGGGGCAGCAGTTTTAGTAGAGTCTTTTATTTTTGTTTTGCTAAGGGACTAGCAAAAGCTAAGTGTGGGGCAGTTGAGAAGAGCATAATATGCGACATTCTTAATGTGTTTTATCCCCATTTATGCAATTGCTTAACCCTTATTTTTGTATTATAGAGTCATCGAGTCTAATTAGGAGTCTTTGGCAGAGTTAGTTGTAAATTGAGCTTAAATGTCGAAAACTGCATGATTTATGAACAGTTTGATTCAAAGTAGGATTCATTATTACTTCAGGAATCCTAATAGGTTTAGGAGTCTACATTTCTCGACGGTTCTTAAAACGTTAAAGGTTTTAAGAGTTTCAATCAAAGTAGAACTCCTTGTTGTAACAGAAAATGCTGACAGAATCAGGAATATATCAACTTGTGCTACATTTTATCTTCTCTTTCTTATATAATTTTTCTCTTATTTTCAGGAATAAATTGAAGAATTTTCGTTGGAAACAAAAGAAGAAAATATGATTTAAATGGGAAGCATGCCGATCACATGCCATGAAGCTTGCTAAGCAAGGAACAAAGAAAGCATACCATGTACATGAGAAGGAGAAGAAGAATTCGGATTTGTTGACGGTAGCCACAGAGGAGCTACCCACGCCCACAGACCCGCAACCGTACCACCCGGGCCCGGTCCATGGCCCGGGGCAGGATCGTTAACACCCGGACCCGGGGCCCAGCAGCCTACTTTATTGCCAGGGGCCCGGGAGCCGGGGGCGCCAGCCTGCTGAACAGACCACCAAAGCTGCCCAATCTATGAACAGAAGGGGATCAGTCCCACATCGAAGAGTGAGACCAGACCTCACGGTCGACAACCTATATAAGGGCCTCAACTACCCTCATTAATAGGTAACCAACTCTCCAACTACTTATTGTTCCCGCTTAAGTTACCCATTTATCCCAACGGTACTAACTTAGGCATCAGAGAGGAGAACACCGGCCCGCCCGGTATTTCCCTTAGTTAGCAGGACTTGCAGGAAGGAATAACACCTAGATCCACCAGTCTCTGTCAGGCCTACGGGTTACAACATAAATAATTGGAGCCGTCTGTGGGAAGATTTTAAAAAAAGTTACGTTGCATTACCAACGGGTAGAAGAGTGGGGTGGGAAAGAAATGTAGAAGAGGATCAGCGGATCCTACCAGAGCAAGTGCTCATCGCTACCCTGGTCGCAATACGGGAGCAACCCCCCGACCTAGATGGCCAGACCGACAACAGCTATCAGGGACCGAGCGGCACACCAAGGGCATGTAACGGTAGCACGCGCGGGAAAGGCCCGACGGAAGACAACCAACTAACGCACCGGGGCCCTTCGCTGACATTCACAGACGACCCGAGCGATGAGGAAGATAGTCTAGCCGGCGACAGAGACCAGGACACCGCATATTGCCCCGACCGGCATGATATGGCGGGAGAGGTAGAGGTGATGAGAGCAGAAGTCGATCACCTGGGCGCGGAGAGCGACCGGGATAGAGCAGAGTCAAACGCCCGGTATCAGGAAATGGAGACGGTGAATGCCGCCTTGGTGGTTGCCATGGAAAGAGGACAGCAGCGCAACGCCGCTATGGCAAGGGCACATGTATCCACACCGAGGCAGCCCCTGCACCTCGAAGCGAGACAATCATCAGGGGGAAGGTGATAGGAGCACAATGTGCGACGATATTACATGCTTACGCCCTCGTTTATGCTTTGTTTAACCCTTATTTGTCTAAGATTGAGTCATAATGTAGTTAGTGTCAATTTTGGTAGAGTTTTGTGAAAAATGGTTAAGAATCCGAAAAATGACTAAGTTTGAGAAATCTGGAAAATAGTGTAAAATATGTCTTTTTCGTGATTTTGAGATGAATGAAACTATGATCTATCCTTGTCCAAATTCTATGAAATTTGGCGTGCTTAATATTCATATGCTGAGGAATATTGTGTTAAAATTTCAGATCAATCGGAGTTCGGGAAGTCACCCAAAAGTTGGCTGCAAAACGGCAGTCCGAGCATTCCAATCCAGGGACTTCCAGGATTTTCCTGGGACTGTGTCCCAACTTCGAAAAATCATTCCCGTCGACGCACAAGGATTTTTATCAAACTGTTTTATGGGGAGATGGTCATATGTGTCTAGTTTATCTGAGACTTGGAATCGCATCAATCGGAGCTCCACGGATGGAGATATGCCGGAATTACTGCAACAAGGTCAAATCTGCCGATTCCAGGAACCTACTGCCCCCTTTTCGTGTTTTCTGTTTTTGATGGACCTAATGGTGCACAAATGCATATGTGAAGATGGTTCAAGCCTTATGAAGGGAAGAGGAAGACACTAGGCCATGGCATTGAAGAAAAACTTGAAGAAAGACGTTCTCCTAGTCACACTAGGAGAAGCTGCCGAATAGAGGCAGATTGTATGCCTTTGTATGCTGCCGGCAATTGGGGTATTTTTCGATGGACCAAGACATGTCAAATGAAGTCAAAGATCATACAAGAAGTCCATGAAGATGTGAAGCCCAAGCCTTGAAGAAAAATTCAGAAAAAAGAAAACCTAATTGAACTATGAAAGGAAGGTTGCAAAACCTAATCCCATGAGGTTTTCTGAAATCTTTGTGCAATAGGGACTGCCGGCAGCCTCTCTCCCTATCCTCTATATATACCCCCACTTTTCATTCTGAAAAATCATCTCATCTCTTGCAAAGCACTAGCCGAAACTCTACCAAATTTTCCTACCAAAGTTCTAACCCGAAACCCTAAAAATACCAAGTCACCGATTCACCACCACCAATCACCACCGATCCCATACCTTACCTCAGCTACTGCCGAATCTCTTCCACCACACCAAGACGAAGCTCTCCAAGGTTTCTAAAGTGTGATCCATCCCTATGACTTGTGTTTTTAATTTCGGTTTAGTCACATATTGTTGTTATAAAAATACTTTGTTTCGTTTGGTTTTGTATGATGAACATGAATTACGATTTTATTTGGAATTTATGTGATGACTTTTGCAATTTTTAATGCATGGATTTCATATGTATGATAATTAGAGCAGTGGTATTAAAAGCATGCTTAGGATTTAAATTGGTTAGACCTAAGGTGAGGGCTTATAATCGGTACTTAGTGTTGTCTTTGAACATGATCTAGGTATTAGGTTTAATTTGCTTGAGTTATAATGAACTAAGTAGACGTATGATCACTTTGATTTGTTGTGCTCACCTAGAGTGGTTAACCTTAGGACTTGCATGTTAAATAAGAAGATTGACGACCTTACTTGTTTACGTGTTTTCGGCTATAGACTTTTGTGCTTCAATGCTATGTCTTGTATAAGGTAGCATAACTTTTAGGATCACCATGCGAATAGCTCGATCTTAAAACATTAGAAAAAGTCTCACAACTAGGTAAAAATCGGATCACGTTCTGGTTGTAGGTTGAAACTAAGTTAGGTCTTGAACATGCTAAATACTTGTTTCTTACTTTCTTGCATGTGAATCTTTGTGTTAGATTGTGTTCTGTGCTATGTGATGCGTGAGAGATGATGATCAAATTTGTATATAGTAGACCTAGGATTTTATTTTCTGTTTTTATGCCGTACCTAGTTTAGGGGCAGCAATGCTGCCGAACCTATTCCCCCATATTTTGTGACGTGTTTTTGTAGATATGTATATGTTTGAGTCTAACAATTTCATATCTCAGGTACCCTTAATCCCCGGCCTAGAACGATCCCTACTTACTCATACTACTAACGATATTTTGTAGGGTTATTATTGCATGCGAGCTTCGGCTCCCGTCCAGAAGGGCTACTTTGACGCTGTGTGCTACAACATCTTCTAGGAAACCTTGTCCGGAGAGGCACTCAGCTGGTTCTACGAGCTGCCGGCAAACTCCGTTGAGGCATTTGAGCAGGTGACCGATCGGTTTGTCGGCCGCTTAATCCTACTGGTCGAAGGAGCCCGGACATCGACGGTTTTCTTCAACTGCAGGCAGGCAGATGACGAGGAGCTAAGGACGTTCGTTAACCGCTGGCAAACGGCGACTGCCGGGGTTAGGAACCTAGACAAGGGGATCGCCGAGATGGTGTTCAAGCAGGGTCTCCGGCCAGGGAAATTTTCTTACGCCTTGCGAGTAGAGCTCCCGCAGGGGTATGATGAGCCGATGGCGATGGCCATCAGGCACGCTCAGGCGGACCACGAAACCTATGGGCATCACCTGCACAAGAGGATGCGGGAGGAGCCATTTCCGGTCCGCTAAGAAAACAGGACCAGACAGCGGGGCCAAGACCAAGGTGCCCAACCCAACAAACTGGCTAGAAACTGGGAGAACCAACCACAGCAGAAAGCCTTTCCTGACAAGCTCCAGGGCGGGCACAGGCCCGCGCATTACCGATAAGAACGCCCCCTGGCGATCATGCCAGCGGAACGTCAAGAAGTCTTCACCACTCTAACCTCTTCGCACGATGACATTCTGTACGAGAACGGGAACATCATTCCCCCACCGCTAAAGAGGAAGCACCCAAAGGGGAACCTCACCCCAGCGCGAATAGGCAAATACTGCTCCTACCACGATGAGGCTACCCATAGGACAAACAATTGCATCGCCCTCAAAACAGCGGTGGAGGGATTAGTTAGCAGCGATCAGTTGCAGCGGTACCTAGGAGAAAGGCAGGCAGATACCGCCCGGGACCGGGACCAGGGCTGGTAAGCACGCCCGGGCTCGGCAATAGGTCAAGCGGCACAAGAAATTTTGAGCCCAAGACTAAGTGCTAATTTTTCCAACACAATTAGCTTGGCACACCAACGGTTCAGCCGATGTAACATTACAAGATATATATTCCAACTGTTTTGAACGAAATCCAAGGAAAACCACCGGTACTATAAAAATCCAAAGGCAGGCAACACAAAAGCCCGTGAGAAAAAAAAAATCCATTCCAGCAATTTACCAGGCCGGTATAAAAAAAAAAATCTGCCTAAGGAGCCGTGGCTTCCTCCCCAGCGGGCTCAGCCTGTCGACCGGCTTCCTTCGATAGAACCGCCGCATCCTCCCCGGCGGGCTCCGATTGCTGAGGTCTGCCCTCCTCTTCCGGCTGCTCCTCCTCCGGTGGCTGCCCATCAATATCATCATCGGCCTGCGCCTACGGCATTTGCGAGGTAGTCAGGTACCTCTTCTTTTCCCACTCCACGTAGGCATAGGCGATACCCGCCTCCCTAGCCTTCTCCAGAATGACAAGAAACTGCTCACTATCGTCATATTTCATGATAACCTGCTGGAAAAGCTCTGGGTCCTCTTCTCCGGCCAGCAGCAGCGGCAGCTTCCAACTAGAGCTCATCCACCTTGGCCTCCAGCTCGGCCCTCTCCTCCTCAGCCCGCTCCTTTTCCTCCTCGAGGCTCCGAACCTGGCCCTCTAGCTTGGCCATCTTTCTCCTGGCCCTCTCCTCTAGTCTGGCCTTCTCCCACTCAAGCCTGGAATTCTCAGCCTCCAAGTGCTCCCGGGCGCCGGCCAGTACGGCCACCTGCTTCTTCAGCTCCGACAGCTCCTCACTCGGATCCGGCTAGTACAAATTGTACAACAGCTGCAGAATGACAGGCCACTGATTAGAAGAAAAAAAAACAAACAAAAAATAAATAAATAAATAAAATAAAAAATGTTGTTCGACAGGGCTCCAGCGGCCCCAGGCCTATCCAGACCTAAACCGGTCACGTCCTCTAGCAGGTTCCGGACGAACGGGCTTTCCGAACCTCCCCTCCTCGGTTCTTCCACCGGAGCGGGACTACTCTACGGGGCGGCAGAACATGAAGCCGCAGCGGCTTTATCCCTAGCGGGACTCGTCCCACCACTAGTCAACTTAAGCCGTTTCGCCAAGTTCTCACTAGACGATCGACCAGTCAGCGTCACCAGCGCAGAAGGCGGGACGTCCATGATCCTCCTCCTCTTCTCCCCTAGGTCGACCGGTGAAGAAGATTTTGCGCCAGGCAAGGAGACCCTGGTGACAAGTGGGACCGATCCCACTCGATGTGGAATCCTATCCGTTCCACCAAGAACCTTTGGTGGCCCGCCAGCGGTTTTTCATTTCCCGGGCCCCGCTGAGGATCCCGCGGCATGAGTCTTCACACGCCTTAAAATGTAGTCCTCATCCGCAACATCCACGGCCACCGGCTCGGCGTGGATGCTAAGCCGGCTAGTCTCCCGATCCACCGTGGTCCGCGGAACGACCTCCCCTTTCTCCTTCAGCCTCGAGACAAGATCCTCACCATCCATGGATAGCGTGTTAGCGGGTTTGATGACCGTCCGGGAAGATGCACCTGTAGAACACCAAACAGAGTTAGACGTAGTATAAACTCGATCAGCGGGAACTTCACTGCTAAAATCCCCACTACGCACCGGGATCCCGCCCCAGGCCGCAGTACTCCAACACTTCCCGCCGTATGAAGTTGTAGGAGCTTCGCTCAAGCCCGGACCAGCATCCGAATATCGTGGCAATCTTATCCCACTCCAACTCAAACAGTACGTATGATTGGTGGCCAAGGGGCTGGAAAGCACCAGGAACCCGATACGTCCTCCTCCTCTTCTGCCACCTCCCCCTTGCCATCACCACCTTCTTCCTCCAGCTATTCTCCAGCCAGGAAGGCAGGTGGGTGATAATAGGCTTAAAGTGCCGGGCGCCAAAGGTGATGCAACCCCGACACCCTTTCTTTTTCGAGAAGGACAGTTTGTACAATGCCCGAAACTCGTTCACCATCGGCATGCTCATCCTGGACAGCTCGAACAGACAACCAAGGCTCAACAGCTGCCTCTACTAGTTTCCGGGAAGCTACGCGGGAGACAGTACAGAGCGCTGAGCGTGTACTGCACGAAGTCTGGCAGCGGGAAGGAGAACTGGCCTCTATGAACAGCAACCCAACCCTTCTCCGGGTTACAAGCCGATTCTCCGGGATTCAGCGGCCGTAATTTCACCTCATCCGGGATACTCTACGTTTCCCGAAAGGCGGCAACCTCTGCGGGACTCATGGTACCCTCCGGCTCGTCACACACCACAGCCCCTTCCCCATCCCCAATCGTGTAAACTGCGGGCGAGGTACCAGGAAAGGGTACCGTATGGGGGATGTCCTCGTGCCCCAGAGACCCGGACGGCGAGGCCTCGCCCCGGGAGCGGGCGACGACTTCTGACTCCGAGGAAACCGACGCAAGCCAATCCTCCAACCTTTCCTCATCGTCCGTTACAGGTCGTCTGGCGGCCGAATAAGAAATTCCATCAGAGGTCCCAGAATCCATGTAACCTAGGGGGAGAAAAACAAAACCCCACCGCCGGTCAGCGACAGCCTAACAGAGCGCCCTCTGCGGCTGCTCCCTAAATCTGCCGCAGATTCCCCGCTCCAAACAACTCATCCGTTGTGATAGGGATCCCCCGGCAAAAGAAAACCCCCGCAAAACAAGAACCAACAAAGAAAAAACGGAAACAAAGGAGGCAGAACTTACCGATTACTATGCACAACCGAGGAAAGTCAGTCCTGGGAAAACACCGAGCAATCGTATGTAAGAGCAAGCACGCCTGAAGCACGGATAGCGTGAGAATACCTTCACAGAACTTTCTCCGGATTCCTCTCCAGCGTTTTCTTCTTCTCTCTCAAACAAGAGCAAAAAAAAAAAAGAGTAAACAATGAAGACAAGGAAGGCCTTTATATAGATAGGTCCGGCACCCTAAGCACCCCTGTAATCCCCCCAAAATACTCAATCGGGGCAAGTCAAACGCCTGCGAATCCGGGCCTTCCATCTCAGACCGCTCCCTACTGACACGTGTCCTAGTATCGGTAAAATCTCCACGCCATCATAACTGATGGGACTGATGGGCTTTCTCCTTCAATGCATGTCATCCACTTGCCTCGCCTACACACGGCAGTTGAAGGAAATGTTGGTGAGAACCGAGGCGTCCAACCCCCCACCACTTCCCAAAGCGCCAACCTCAATTCAAGGAAAGCCATCCCATCGGGTCACTGCCGTTGCCATCGGCATCCCATCGGGTAATATACATTCCATCGGTTATGTGGCATTCCACCGGTTCACAGGCATTCCAACGGGTAATATACATTCCACCGGTTCCACCTGGCATTCCATCGGTTTATTCACTTTCGTTCGCGCCTACGTGCACGGACAAGCCAGCAACAACTCAAGGCTTCAAAACATCGGGCTTTATAAACCCGGGAGAATTGTTTTTCTAACACAGGACAAATCTTCCCGCAGGATAGAAACCTTGCACATACATCACGCCTGTACGAACAAGGGCTGTGACACGATCAGTGGTACACCCAACAACAACCGGGTCACTGGCTGGGAGAATTGTTCCTCTAACACAGGCCAAATCTTCTCGCAGGCTAGAAACCCTGCATCACACAAAGCTGTGAAAAATATGGGGGGCAAATGGCCGGGCCACCCCACCGGGAGAATTGTTTCTCTAACACAGGACAAATCTCCCCGCATGCTAGAAACCCTGCACATAACCTCACGCCTATAACGTTCCGGCTGAGAAGAACTAGCGGATGTTGACCGGTGCTTTAACACGGCCGCAACATCCCACCGGTAGATCTGTTGGCTCACACCCAACAGGTCTCACCACAAGGTCGCAACTCTACACATTACCCCACGCTTATTCCAACACAAGCTGGGACGAATCAGCGGGTGCTGACCGGTGTTATAACATGGCCGCAACCCCCCACCGGGAATTAACCTCTAACACAGGACATATTCTCCAGTTTGTACTACCGTGGGTAGCGATTTTCATTGGGGGACTCGTTCCGACATGGCAGTTCACTGGCCTGGTCCTCCCGGAGCATTTCATACCTGACTCGTTCCGACATGATAGTTCACCAGTCGAGTCCTTGTGGAACATGGCATGGCGGATTTCAACGTCACATTATCATCCTATGCCCTCATCTGGGTTCACCCCTCCCCGTATGCATGGCATGGCGGATTTCAACGCCACAGTATCATCCCATGCACTCATCCGGGTTCACCCCGCTCCATATGCATGGCATGGCGGATTTCAACACCACATTATCATCCCATGCACTCATCCGGGTTCACCCCAACCCATATGCATGGTTTGGCGGATTTCAACGCCACATTATCATCCCATGCACTCGTCTGGGTTCACCCCGTTCCATATGCAGGGCACGACGGAACTCAAGCACCACACCACCATCATCACAACTCATACTCATAACTGTTGAACATCATCATGAACAAGCACTCGTATCACCACGCACCATCATAACAGGCTTTCTGCTCGAACGCCGGGCCAAGCCCAATCTTCAACGCTGACTTGGGGGACTAAGGCACCGTTGGATTGGTAACCCTGCGGGTTTGCGGGCCTGCAGAGCAAGACATGTTTAAGTCCCCATTCAAGATTGCACTTGAACGGGAACTTGGGGGACTTGTTGACGGTAGCCACAGAGGGGCTACCCAGGCCCACAGACCCGTAGCCGCACCACCCAGATCCGGTCCATGGCCCGGGGCAGGATCGTTAACACCTAGACCCGGGGCCCAGCAACCTACCTTATGGCCAGGGGCCTGGGAGCCGGGGGCGCCAGCCTGCTGAACATACCACCAAAGCTGCCCCAATATATGAACAGAATGGGATCAGTCCCACATCGAAGAGTGAGACCAGACCTCACGCTCGACAACCTATATAAGGGCCTCAACTACCTTCATTAATAGGTAACCAACTCTCCAACTACTTATTGTTCCCGCTTAAGTTATCCATTTATCCCAACGGTACTAACTTAGGCATCGGAGAGGAGAAGACCGGCCCGCCCGGTATTCTCCGTAGTTAGCAGGACTTGCAGGAAGGAATCACACCAAGATTCACCAGTCTCTGTCAGGCCTACGGGTTACAACAGAAACAGGATTGAACTACAAAAGGAAAAAGAAGAATTCGAATTAAAAGAAGAGGAGTGTTTGTAATACCCCGTACATTTTAAAAAGTAAATTAATATATATGTGGAATTGGAAATGATTAGTTATTAGAATTGTATCGAGACGAGCTAAGCGGTGTTTGTTGGGAAGTACATTTGACCCATATAGATACCGAGAATGCTTGAGATATTAATTGAACTTTTGTCAGTAAGGTGAAATTCAAGATTTCTATGTCATACTTATAATGATTTTTCCAAAGTTGAATGTAAAGAAATATTAAAAGAAAAAGGAAAATCATGCAGTGTGATCTCAACCTTTGAATCTCGTCGTTAAATTCCAGCCCTTGGATTTCAAGTCAGTGAAGACTATAAATAGAGGAGCTGACCGAGTCAACTGCAGAAAGGAAGAGAGAAAAACATGGAGCTCTCTCTCGAACTTTCTCATCGACTCGGCAGAAGACGCACAAGGAAGACTAAACCAGAACCTTCCCGTCCGGCCACCTCCTGACGCCGGGCTACCCCGTTTGGGCCACCTCAATGTCGCCGACACACGCTAGCCCTCTTTCCTCCTATTAACAACTATAGAAGGAGGATAAACTTTGAGCTTTTGGGGTGGTGCCTCTGCAGTTCAGCGATTCCTTTAGTATTGAGGTAGGATAAATCCTCCCTCTCATCATTTACACTACTCTGGTGAGTTTAGTTTCTCAATTTGATAAACTTCTGGACTGAATCTAGTCTGGTGTAGTTTCTTGTGGTTAGAACACCCTATTTCAGATTAAATCCCAATTAATTCGGGTGAGGGTGTTAGAAAATGGTATCAGAGCAGGGATATGATCCCTGGCTATGATCTGTGAGAGGAATCAGGGGTACATTTAGTGATTTACTGCATTTATAAAGAGTCTAGAAAAGAGTTGAACTTGATATGATGTCTGAAAATATAGTTAGTCTCTGAACCATATATATTTTTTTTATCGAGATTGAATGGTGTGTTTTGATGGTGGGTCGTTAGTGATTTTGTTATATAATGCTTTCTACTGGTGTGTGTTTCAATGTTTAATAGTAGTGAATGTATAAAAGACAACTGAATTGAACATATACAGGCATTTATACAATGCAATACTAACTGATAAGACTAGTAAATTTGCAGGGTTGAGTGCAAGTTCAGTTAGTTTGTGGATTACAATCAATGAATGTGTTCTTTTTGTAAAGATAAAAATTGATTCAGTGATAAATGGTATGTGTCCTGGTAATTAGTTCATGTAAATGTATCATAGCTTAAATATAATAGGCATTTCCAGTTCTTAATATACATCTGTATTGGTTGAGTTCTTCTGCTTTTCATCTTGGCATTCGTCACTGCTGTCTTGTTCTGAACTACGCAGCATATTTCCTACAACTAAATTGCATTATCATTGAATAAAGGAAAATAGATATATTTAATGTGATTAAATTTGGTACCAATATAGTACAGATAGACATGAGCTATCTATTCTCCTATGCAAAAATGTAAGCAGGAGAGGTTCAATTATTTCATTTGATATATTTGTATTATTGGATGCTTCCATGCATGATGCTTCTAATTCCGTGCTCTTTGTTAAGAAACCTGATCAACAAGTCAATTGGTGTTCAACATCGTTAGTTGATGTCTACTAATCTAGGACCCAATGTGAGTGGCTCCTATATAATGTAAATTGTTGTGTGCATTGATGTTAACATGGTTCTGTTGGTTGATTTTGGGCATTTGATTTTTGTTTCCTACTCACTTGAGTAATTCACCGTGGGAAATCTGTGAACTTGCTATGATATGGTTTGGCATAAGATTGGCAGTTGATAGTTGGGCATCTGTTTGCGGTCCTAGTTTAAATGAGAATGACACCGGACAACCCTACTTTATTTTATGTAATTTTTATCTAATCTAGTGAATAGTTTGATTTATGATTAACAATTTAGTAGATAATTTCTCGTTATTAGTAGAAAGAAGATATTTAAAATAGGTACTACACAATAGTAGTTGGAATCGGTTTTGTTTTGTCCTCTCAAGTTTGTCCACCGTAGTCCTGTTCATTGAATAGATTGCTATCAGTAACTAAACTTTGATTATATAATTTAAGCTGTGATATTTCCTATTGAATACTGTTTTCAAAGAAATAAGCATCCTTATGTTTTCTCATACTGCCACTTTAGCATAAAGTTTTCACCTTAGAGTACTTTAGATATTAGTATCACAGCAAATAGATATAGTTTCTTTTTCCTTCAATGTTTAATTGTGTACTGCTGACTAACATGTGTTTTTATTTATTGACTTTAGTAAAGTTCCATTAGTCTTGTAGTGAAGGTTATAGATATACATACTTAGCTAAATGAAAGGAACGAGGCCACTGATTACTACTATGGTTGTGGTGATTGTTATTATCTGTACATCCGTCGAGCAAGCAAAAGATGATCCATCAATTCCTGATGCAAGCTATTTATCAGGTACTATATGTTCAGTTTACTCCATTTTTTTTTTATATAATTTTGATACTGATATTGGGAATTCCAGATCATTTATGATTTTACTGAAATGAAATTGAAGATGCTAGAAGGAGATGTAAAATGCAAAAGCAGCAGGCTGAAGTTAAATCCGGTTAGGCCCGGAAAAAATAATTAAGAAGGTCTTGTGTCTCCCTAGGGTGAAAGACCCAAAACCCAATCGGGATTCCGCTTAGTACGGGGTATGCTCGGTGGCCTTAATACGAGCATAAAGTCCTAACTGAGAATGAATCTGGTTAGGCATGTTAAATAATTAAGAACGGATTGTGTCTCCCTAGGGTGAAAGACCCAAAACCTGATTGGGAATCCGCTTGTACGGGGTGTCCTCGTTGGCCTTAATACGAGGTTGTCCGCATGTACGGGGTGTTCTCGATGACCTTAATTTGAGAATATTAGGCCTAACTTGGAAGGAGTGGTGGAAGAAGGGAAGAAGAGGGAAAACTTATAAGAAATATGCTCTCACTCTTCCGCTCAAGTTTGCCTTGGGCTTAAAAAGATGCAGTGGAGTGATGTATAATTACTGTTGGTTTCTTTTGGATTGAACCAGGTGAACAAACTATCCCCTCTTCCTTTTTATTTGAAAGTATATTTATGCCTAACAAAGCTAAATGAGACTCGTATTTCCTGGATGTAATTCTTTTTAGCATTGGCATTATCACTGTGGATATGTTTTGGACTTATTTTCTGTTAATTTATTTTAGATGATATTATATCCGTGTTATATCATCGTACCATTTAATCCATTGCTTCAAAATTTGTAAGGACATATACTTGATCCCAACTAGCAAATGGGAGAACATGTAACTTATGAGGAAGTATGCCACATAATCTTATTTCTTTGCGAATGCTTGTCAATCTATAACTTGGTGCTATCGAATTAAAAATTTATAATGATTTGGGTTAGTGAGAGGGATTAATTGGATCAACTCTACTAGAAAAGTTAATCATGTATTGCCCTTTGTGTGATTACATACTGAGTTTGTGTGTGCTGTTATTCATATTGTTTCTCATGATGGGGGAATATCAAGCGATGTTTCTTATATAGAGTTTGAGATTCTTTACTTGTGTATTTGCATTCTACATTGCCAGTCTTTGGCTTGTATATGCTATGTAACTAATTCAAACTTGTTCTTCTGTGAAGGATCAAATTTTAATTAATATGATGAAAATAAATCTGTGACCTTATAAAGACCTAGTATGGTCTAATGTTTGTGGTTTATGGATGTGAAGCCAGTGTGTAGTAAATTTGAATTTGTGATCTATGTGGAGATTATGCTTGAATTGTGTTCACTGTAATATACGCACATATGAAACTACAAAAAAAACTGCTCACGTCTTTGAGTAATTTTGGGAGACGCTGAATATTGAGGTTGTGTGATGAAATTGAACAGACCATTGATGGTGGATTAATGCTTGAGCACATCTATTATCATCAGATTGGTGTCTTAATTGGGTTTATCAAGAGATTTAAGTTTTTTAACCTTCGTCTATGAGTTGCTAAGGTGATACAAAAATCTGACATCATATTCTTTTTGTTCTCTTTGTCCATTCTTGTAATTACTTATACATTTGAAGAAAACGTGTACTATGTAGTGACCTTGTTCATTCTTGTAAACTCGACTGCAAATTTATAAGCATTGAGGTTCTTCAAAGGTATGGTCATAAAGAGGTATCATTTACTTTATTGGTAAGTTTTTGTCAGTTTTATTTTCGACCTTGTGATCCCATGTAAACTAAAGTATGCCCTCATTCCTTGTTTAATCTAGGTATTGCTTCTTTACGTTTATATATATACAAAGTTATTATGTTGAAACCAATTTACTAATATGTGAAGGGCTTGACCTTTTGCATCAATACGGTCAGTTTATCTCTACAAGTGTTGTTCCAAAGTACTTATGATGTTATTGCTCCTGGGTTGCATTCTAGTTAGTTACGACTTTCTTTTAATCAAAAATGGCCAGAAAGTCTTTCATGTTGTCTGCATGATATTTACTTGCATTAAGGAAGTTAAAATGAAGTGGTACTGCTGAGTCGAAGAGTTTGAAATTAATACGCACTTCGCATATGTTGATTGCAGACCATTCTATATTTTGGCAGGGAAGGTGTACAGAAAATAGCTTTTAATTTTGAGGGATTGATATGTCTCTTTCTCTTTGAGTACTTATCTTAAAATTATTTTCGTGTTATGCAATGCAGCTGTTTTGGCTTCGAATTTGATTAATTTTTAAGATTTTATTTCGGTTGAAACTTTGTGAAGTTGCTCTTCCTTGTTTGTACTACTGCTCTGGAAATTTTTGTGTTCTTCAGTGAAGTGGTTGCATTATAATAATTTTCTGAAGTTAAGTGTTCAGAGACAGAATATTTATGTGTTTACAGAGTAGCTATTTTGAGTTCAAATTTGATTGAGATTTAGAACTTGGAGGTGCACTTTCATATGCATACTGTTGAATAAGTAAATAATTATATTGTGTTTTCGGATTGGTTTGGCCTATCCTCAATTCTTGCATGTAATTATATATATGTATGTCATGTGAACGAAGCAAAAGAATGATGCAATGATCGTTGGGATATATACTGGAATGTAGTGAGGATTTCCTTTATCTCTTTGTGAGGATTGATGATTATTTCCTGTACCGCTTCACATGGGAAGGGAAAGATTAAGACTCTTATTACCCTTTTACCGCTGTGTGCGGGATGACGGTTATTGGTTATTTCCCTTTTACCGCTGCGTGCGGGATGACGGTTATTGGTTATTGCCTTTACTGCTTCGTGCGGGGTAAAAGATTCGGTTATTACCCAATTTACTGCTATGTGCGAAGGTGATTTTTGTTACAGCTATGTGCTGGGTTTACAGTACGGGTGCGACCACGTCTTGCCCCGGGGAGTAGGATTACCGTACTGGGTTTACAGCTTTGTGCAGGGATTAGCGTGGGTACGACCACGTCTTGCTGAGGGGCATAGGCTTACCATACTGGATTACCGCTTTGTGCAGGAGATTACAGCTTTGTGCTGGGATTACGGCTTAGTGCCGGGTATTATTGCTATATGCGGGTAGTTTAGTTTAGTTTCTCAATTTGATAAACTTCTAGACTGAATCTAGTCTAGTGTAGTTTCGTGTGGTTAGAACACCCTATTTCAGATTAAATCCCAATTAATTCGGGTGAGGGTGTTACAGTGTTGCCGAATTACATGAGGAACTCAATGACGAATGTGGACTCAATTCCATACACATTCATTTAGGGTTTTTGCCGAATTATCCAGAAATTATTAAGGGGATTTCGGCAAGCGAAGGAAGGAAGGAAGAGTCTTGCCTTGCAAGTAAACAAAGAAGAATTCGGCACAAACTCTTTGTGCCAAACCCTAGCCTTTGCTGAAACCCTAGCTCTTCCCATTCTCCTATATATAGTTCGGCATTGCCTTTGAAAAAGCATCTCGTCTCTCTCTTTCATTAAGCCAAATTTCTGCCGAACTCTCACCACAATACCAAAGAAGAACAAAGCCGAATCCCCTCCATCACTCTACAAAAAATCGCATCTCCATCACCACCGAATCAATTCTTTGCCGAAGTCTCTTCAAGGTTCTACAAAGTGTGATTCACTCTACTCTCATGGCTGTATGTTTTCTTTGTAATTACAATACTTTTTCTATGAAGATTGTAAGTATTTGTGGATGTTTATTTTGTTTTATTAATTCTATTTTGGATTTCCGAATTTGCTAGTTGATTATCTAATTTTCGGGTTATGTTCATAATGATTTTCGATTTTAATCAGGGTTTGTAATATAGTACGAATAGCATGTGTTCTTGATTATGTTTTGGTTTATTTTCTGAATTCGTATACAACACAAGTTTAATGCATGAGTTCGGCCTTGATCATGGCCGAAACTCATGTGTTTCCTTCATATGCCGAATAATGTATAAGATGAATTATGCGCGAAGTTGATTCATCTTGTATGTGTTCAAAGGGCTAGAGTAATTCTGAAAATATACATGTTGATGGGGTGAGGTGACGCCACACTTGTCACTTGTTTCCAATTCGACTCATTGTGATTATGTGTTTCTTGGTTTAATTTCTACGCGAAGTGTTTTTAAACTATTTAACACTATGTTTAGGATTATGCGCGAAACTAGTTCTGAATAAGTAAGGAGTTTTGCTAAATAGATGAACCGCGAAGGGCTCTAATTAAATTGGAACTAAACTAATCTTGAGTACTTGCCGATTTGCTATGTTATTACCTTGTGCGAAATTGTTAAATGTTATGTAAGCTTTGTGTTTAGTGTTATATGTGAAAAACGTTGATCATATGTATATATTAATTTAGTTTTTAATTTCGTAAATTTTCAGTAGTATATAAATACAATTTTCGATCCCCCCTTATATTTTGTAATACTTCATGAGATTGAGTGCCCCTGATTTCTCCGGATAGAATGATCCCTACTTGTCAATACTACAATCGACACAAGAAGGGTAATATATGTATGAAGTTGTTTTGCAGGTACAAATGTGCTTGGAAATAATTCCATCAAACTACCCTTATTAATAGGTAATCAATACTTCACCTACTCGTTCCCGCTTAAGTTATCAACTTATCCCAACTATACTGACTTAAGCATCGGAGCGGAATAGACCGGCCCGCCCGGTATTCCCTTAGTTAGCAGGATTTGCAGGAAGGAACAACACCGAGATACACCGGGAGACTTGATCCTCTCATACAGGACAACTCTTCCCGCAGACTAAAAACCCTGCACATACCTCATGCCTGTAACACACCGGCCAATACGAACACAGGGTCGCTTCACCCCACCGGGAGACTTGATCCTCTCATACAGGACAACTCTTCCCGCATGCTAAAAACCATGCACATACCTCATGCCTGTAACACACATGTTGAGAAGCGATCGGGGATGCCGGCCAATACGAACACATGGCTGCTTTACCCCACTGGGAGACTTGATCCTCTCATACAGGACAACTCTTCCCGCAGGCTAAAAACCCTGCACATCCTCATGCCTGTAAGTACAAAAGCTGAGAAGCGATCGGGGATGCTGGCCAATACGAACACAGGGCTGCTTAACCCCACCGGGAGATTAGATCCTCTCATACAAGACAACTCTTCTCGCAGGCTAAAAACCCTACACACAGTTCACGCCTGCAGGAACACAGGCGGTCATACAACACCCCACCGGGAACTCCTCTAACACAGGACACGTTTCCTGTTGGCACCAAGTTACCTCATCAAGACAACTCCATTTAAGGCACCCACTGACCTTTGCGGCTACCGTTCTCACTTGGGGGACTCGTTCCACCCGTGCGCTATATTCATCCGGGTTTCCCGGGACATAGCATGGCACGGCGGATCTCAACGCCAGATTATCATCATCTCATGCACTACATCTTGTACCCGTATGCAACTATCACCATGAACATCACAACCATGAACTCATTACATTATGCATAATCATAACATGTTTATTCGAACGCCCGGCCAAGCCCAATCTTAAACGCGGACTTGGGGGGCTAGGGCACCATTGGGTTCGTATCTCAGCGGGTCTGCGGACCTGTAAAGCAAGAGAAATTTAAGTCTCCATTCAAGATTGCACTTGACCGGGAACTTGGGGGACTTGTTGACAGTAGCCATAGAGAGACTACTCAGGCCGCCAGACCCACAGCCAGCACTCCTGGACACTTGGTCCCGCGCCCGGGCATGTCTTACTTATGATCGGGGCTCGGGAACAGGGGATGGCATCTCCCCGAACAGGGGCCGAAACAGTCCAGCAATATATGCAAAAGGGGGCCAGTCCCACATCGAAGGGTGAGGTCAGTCCTCATACCCGGCAGCCTATATATGAGTCCCAACTACCCTCATTAATAGGTAATCAATACTTCAACTACTTATTCTCGCTTAAGTTATCAGTTTATCCCAACTATACTGACTTAAGCATCAGAGCGGAATAGACCGGCCCGCCCGGTATTCCCTTAGTTAGCAGGATTTGCAGGAAGGAACGACACTGAGATACACCGGTCTCTGTGAGTCTACGGATTCAGATAGAAACAAGCTCATATGTGAAGCCTGACGTGCATAGAACATTAAGAGAAATCATGGTTGTGTCACTAATTTTTTTTGAAGGCCCAATATATACTTTAGTATATTACACAGTAGCACTCGATTAAATTTACGTACACAAAAAACTCACTTCTAATAATTTTTAAACAAAAAAGAACATAAGCCTCACACAAAATTGAGTGGACAAAAAACTGATTGAATAATTGAAACTAAAATGCCTAAAATACCATTGATTTCGCCAAAAATACCATGTTGTCACTTCACTAACTGACAAGTTGCTCTCTCATCCTTTTTGAGTTATTCCCAACAATTTCATGTTTTCCGGTCAAACCGTCGACAATTTGGAGAAGATTCAAACTACAAAATTGTTTTTTATCTCATGGGTTTTCATTTGAGTATAGTGTTGCATATATTTTGAGAAACTTTGAAATTTCGAGTTTCAACCACCACGAGCCACAATAGCAGCTTGCCTTAGGGTTGACAGTAGCAGCTATATATCTTTAAGGTCGGCAACGACATCGAATTTCATGGTCTACAATAGCAACTAGTTTCTCTATCGACAATAATAGCTAGTTTCTTTATCGACAGTAGCATGTAGCTTATCTATCCACAGTAGCAGTTAGCTTTTCTATCCACAGTAGCAACTTTTAATTCCGCAGTAGTAGCAATTAATACTGAATGTAAGTGTGAATATTAAGAAGGGCAAAAGAGTACATTTTTTCATGACAAATGGTAGCTTGATAACACTTTATCTTGATTTGTAAAATTTAATCCTAATTTGTATAAAAATATATAGTAGGTGAGCTATTCGTTAATTAAATTATTGTCAGGTATTTTTGTGTAGTTTGTTAGATATACTTATGGTAACTTTTAGAGTTCCACATCGTCATGGTTAAAGAAACAAGTCAAAGAAGGATTAGGAAGCCTATTCTATTTGGGAATTGAGTCCCATAAAGAGAAGAAGCTGTAGCTGTGCAAAAGGGGATTTTGGGGAATCAAGATCCAGGAGTCCCGTGAAGTTGGAGGCTCCCATCTCAACATACTTTCATCCTTTTCTTTAAGAGTGTTTATGTTTTTCAATATGATCATATCTTTTGTTATGATCATATCATAAGTAGCTAATAACTTTGTTAGGGCCATGATTGATCCTTAGAATGACTATTCAATGTTATTAATTGGATGATTAGATTAGTGTTGAGTTTCTAATCTCTATGAAAATTGTTGCTTATTTCTAAATACTATTGACTCGCGACCTTTAGAGTTTTGTCTTAAGCTATATATTCGATGCAAGAGTAGGTAGATGCTATGCTGAATCTTGAAAGCTTCTTGTGATTAAAAACCATAAATTGGTAAAATAGATGCCATGTTTTGGTCGATTTGTGTGAATCCTTTTGTTCTCATTAAACTTCACTGACCCTTGGAGTAGATGCCATACTTCTGAGAATAGTTTGAGTACTATACTCTGCCATAAGGTAGTATTCATACTTTGAAGAACTCATGCATATAAGTACTATGCCATAAGGCTTGTCTGACGGAATGTTTGACACCAACTTATGGGAGAATATAGTACTCAAACTATGCCATAAGACTTGTATGACGAAATGTTTGACACCAACTTATGGCAGAGTATAGTACACATTAAACTTCACTGACCCTTGGAGTAGATGCCATACTTCTGAGAATAGTTTGAGTACTATACTCTGCCATAAGGTAGTATTCATACTTTGAAGAACTCATGCATACAAGTACTATGCCATAAACCTTGTATGACGGAATGTTTGACACCAACTTAATAGTTAGTATCCGGAAGACTAGAAACTCGATAGGATTGTGACGGTGAAGTTAGAAGCCCTAGTGTTTGTCCACCATTTTCTTAAAGCTCCTTTCAAAATTCGTTTAAATCATCTTGCCTAATATTCCAAATTGCTCCTAGTGTTAATTCATTTGTTCTACCTCTGTTTGATTATTAGTTCTGAGTATTAATTAGTCAATTAGTTAGAACTAGAAGTTGATTATCCATCCCCAATTGGAATAACCTCGTACTTGCATAAGCTAAACTACAATGGATTCGTGCACTTGTGAAGTTATTTAAAATTTGACAACATAGGTGGCTTCATCATTTTCCATGAGCTAACAGCCAAGTTTGTTTTCAAATAAAGATGTTGTTCGTGGCGGATTTAACACCCGGCGAACAGTCAGCACTTGGGGGTGGAGGGTGCGTGCTCCTCGTGTGTCTTCTGTGTGCTTAGGCGTGCCAGCACCTTTGGAGTGGTGCAACTCGACTGTAGACGACCCCTAGCACGTCTTCTCGTTTGCGTCCAATAAACTCTGACTTCTTGACCAAGCAACTGTTACGCGGGCGCTGACTAAGCCGGCGTACAGGGCTCGAACAAGACCTGAATAGAACTCTCTAACAGGATTTTCTTCCCAACCCCCTGAGGATTGAGGATCTTACTTTGATCCAGAGAAGCAAAGCAGAGCTAAACCAAGACCACGGGTGTGTGTTACCGGGGTAACGACTCGATTGCTAGCAGAGTAGCGGACTGACTCGATTGCTACCGGAGTAGCGGACTGACTCGATAGGTTCAGCAACCGCTCGACATGAGTGCGAGACGTGGTCGATCGCAGGTGGAGGCAAATTGCGTGAGACGCTCAGCAACCGCTCGACACGAATGTGAGATGGGATCAATCGCAGGTGGAGGCAAATTGCGTGAGTTGCTCCGGAGAGGCTTTGCAAGTTAGCGTTGCGCTAGAACTTGTGTTTGTTTGTAGATGGTTGAGAACCCTTTTTCAGTTGTAAAAGAGTTATATTTATATGGTTCCCGAAACCCTAATGCTTGAAGATCCAGACTGGCGGATTCCGGGATTGACTAGGATTGTCCTTCCCCAAACCGCCTCCAATTAAATCAATCAAGAATAACTTGAGATCGGTCTTTCCTTTTACTTAGGGAACTCACACCACGCCGTATATTGCCCGGATCGTCCCTCAATTAAAGCCAAGATAAGCCAAATCGACTCCACAGAGAATCAATCACTGATTTGGCTTAAGATACCTTTCGGAAATAGATTGTTATCCGAAACAATCCCTAGTTAACCCAATCAGCGTTTACACCTTATTATCCGTTAAGGTAATTCGTATATTTGTGTAATTAGATTACTACAAAATAACCCCAATCTGATCGGGTAGCAAATCAATGCTTTTGTTCCAAGCAATCTTCCCCCAATGGAAGAGGAAGTGCTCATACTGGATTTGGTTCAACTTAAACCCTTTTGGGCCTCGGGGTAAAAGCCCAATTACAGTAAATTCCAATTGTGGCCCAAACATTGCCCCCCAGTCTCCGATATTGAAAGTCCAATGAAATAGAAGGAAGACTGAGCCCCAAACGTCAGCCCATCCGCAGCATTTAAAATGTTCGTACTGTTGCGTCGTTTCCTCACCAATCACAGTTTTCCCAAATTGAAACGGTATCACTGTTCAACTAAACCCTCAAATACCGCAAAACCCAACGTTTCAAAAGCTCAAGAAGCCCTTTCGGATTCTTTATAAATCAAGCTGAGACCCTTCGGTTTTTCTTTCAGACCACTCTCTTCCTCTTCCTCAGCTCAATGTTAGAAGAAACCCAAATTTGAATTCAATGGCCTCACCAATGAACTTCGCTATCCGCTGCTCCACAGCGAACAACGCCAAAAATCAACTCCTCCCTCTCATCACCTGCTCTGGGGCCGACGACCGGACCTGCGTTAGTCTTCCCCAAGAGCAACAAGCCTCCTTGGGTCCCTATGTAGTGGATTATAACGCTGACGACGACGGCGGAGCACACAAGATACTCGACGGCCCGGCTCGCCCGCTGCCGGTAATTTTCCGCTCTGAAGACCCGGTGGAATGCCCAAACTTTCAAAGTAATCACCACCAAGCCGCCGTTAACCATGCCGCCTGGCCTTTGGTTAAGCCCTGGATGAAAGAATGGTACACGGCAAGGCTCCCCCTCGATAAGGAACTCTAGAGAAAAGCAGGAGTTGCCGACGTAATTAAACTATGCTTCAGCCTCAGCCCAAAAGGAGGAAATAGATGCACTCCCGTCTCGCTGATCAGCCTCTGGAACCCCTCGGTCAACGCCTTTGAGTTTAAATTCGGCCACGCTTCCGTCACGTTGCTGGACCTCTACGCTGGAATCGGGTTCCCTCTTGGCACCAAAACCTATGATGAGAGCGACTACTCTGAGAAAGCGTTCCCCCGAACCGCCATTGGTATGGCTGAAGTCGCTGGTTTTGAGAAGTGGGTGAGGACATTCTCCAAGGGCGATGATGCGCTGGGTGGAGTAGCCTTCCTAGCCTTCTGGCTCAACAAGTTCGTGTTCTGCTCCAACACCAACAAAATGACCAAGGTCTACCACCGCATGGCGGAAGTGATTTATGCTGGCCAAGAGATTGGCCTAGGCCAATTTGTTTTAGCGCACCTCTACCGATGCCTTCACCAAATATCCGCCCGGCCCATGGACTGTGCACAGGCAGGCCCGCTCTGGATCTTAGATATCTGGTGCCAGATGCACTTTCCCCAACTCATTCTAGCCATGAAGGGGAAATCCAAACCTGATCAAGTTGTAGGGCAGGAATACGTTGGATGCGCACCCAACCCAGACCTCAGCTATGCCGTCTGCCTTGACATCTTCTTCAACACAACCGCCAGCGAGTTTTTTGCGGAGGCGCAGCGGCTGATCCATCTAAAGTACCCGCGCGGGCTATCTCGGGGCTTCCTCCCGTCCAACGAGTTAGGGACAAAAGGTCGAAGACTCTTCATCCATTGTACTTCCATGGCGGACCTGCCCCTCTTCTGCAGTGACAAGAGGAATCCCGGCTACGAGGTCTATGCGCCTCACTTCTTCGCCCGGCAGTTCGGCCTCATTCAACTCCTGCCATATCCGCCGTTGAAGAGTGTGAACCTTTTCTCGGCATGGCGGAACAACAAAAAGTTCCCTCCAATGTCCGCCGCCAGCCAAAGACCCTGTCTGGAATCCCTTCACATGCCAGGCTGGGAGCACTATCCAAACCTGCAGGCCTCCATGGATGCCACTGGTTCCTACCAATGCTGGTGGGCGCACCAAAGAGGCTCGCTCTTTGATCAGCCATCCGTCTTCTACTTCCGGAGGTTCTTTCGATACCAGGCACGCACCTTCCCCATCCTGATCGAAAGGTGTTAAAGGGCGATTCGCTATATCTCAACCTACCCCCAGGAAAGGTAATAAGCTTCTGCTTTTAACTGCTGCTCTTTGGTTTGCCAAAATTCTCCGTACAACCCTGGATTGTTTGATGAAAACAGGCATCTGGCCAAACCTCTTCGGATAGAGGAAAGCGGAAGGCTGATTGTGAGCTTCATCCGCGCCCAAAGAGGGTCAAGACCGTCATCGAAGCAGATGAAGAACCTGATGAAGTGGAGGATGATACACCCGTAAGTGATTTCAACCCTCCCTCGCCTCTTTGTGGTTTTTTAATTATCAGCTTATAAATGCATATGTGATGTAGATATCCAAACTATATCCCTCCCTGCAGCTCCTTGTACGCCGGAGAAGAAGCTCCTCATCCGCCGCAGCCACCAGCCGAGGCCCTGAAGTGATTGAACTTTCATCTGGTGAGTCTTCTGACTTCTCTGAAGATTCCACAAGTTCTCCTAGTTTCGAGGAGGATTATCCGGACCTCTTCTAAAATCTTCAAGAGATTTGTGGCGACTGTTTTCCTCAACCCGTTCCTCTGCGCTATCTTGATCCTCATGTAGGTACATCCTCCAGTCTTCTACTAGCAGTTGGTCAGCATTCCATTATGCCAACCCTGACATCTCCTGCCGTTGCAGAAACTGGGTTGGAGATGAGGGAAGACCCTGACTCCAGTGTGGCCGAAGCCACGGCGGATGAGCCCCTACTACTGCCTAGTAGTGCGCATTCTTCATTATCCCATCCGCCGACCTCCAGCTCGTCTCCAGAGGAAGGGGAAGAACCAGTCAATGACGCTGAGCAACCAACTGCCCAAGCGCCCTCTTCCCCTTCACCTGATCTTTCACTGGCAGAAGAAGAAGCAATTGCTGGTGTAGAATCTTTGGCGGACGCTGCCCCCCAAGTTGAACACGCTCCAACCCCAGCGGATGACCGGCCTGGACCTGATCAGTTAGAGCAGCAAGGGCTTCCTTTGGACCAGCCAGAAGTAATCCCTCAGCCAGAGATTGTTGAGGTATGTTACACATTTACCTGAATTGCCACCCTCCTTGGTTAGAACTGTTCCTAACCCTCCTTTCCTATGAACAGGTGGATGATGAACATGTGGCAACCATCAGTGCCACCCCACTGGCAGCGGACCCTGGCCCAGTGGAATCAGCTATGGGGCCGATCCCCCTGCCACAGAATCAAGCACTCACGGGCCTGGTCGTCACCATTCCAAACGCCCTGTCCTCTGCGACCCCTGGCGGATCTGGCTCTGGAGTTCAGGACAAACCTGCCCCTCCCTCCACTTTGGCCGAAGACTTCTTCCCCACGCCACACAGCCCTGACGAAGAGCCTGTGGAAGTGCAGGAAGCATGGGGATTCCTTGAATGCCTGGGAGAAAAGGACCCTGCTGACGCTGAGGTGGCAGACGGACTATTTTCCGCCCTAGAAGTTCTTAAGGGCCAGTTCCAGCAGCTATCTCCCGAACTCCAATCTGAAGCCAACGCCTCCCTTCTTTGCCTCCCAGCAGAACTAAAGAGTCTGCAGGAACGTCTAGCTGCCCGGTCTCCCCAGCATGCCAAGCTCCAAGAAGCTGGCGTGGCCTTTGCCAACGCTGCCCGTTCTTATAAAGACTTAGTCGCTGCGGCCGGCAACGATACGAAGGCGGCCGAAATAGCCAAGCTTGAGGACATGAAGGCGACCATAGAGCATAAAATCTCCCTCCTCCGCCAGAAACAAGCCAGTCGCGCGGACCAATTGAATCAGCAAAAGCTCTTGGCGACCAAGCTACAAGAGGAAGAGCACCAGGCGAAGAAGGCCAAAGCAGAGCTAGACCGTTGGATCAGCAAGATAGACCAAGGCCAAAATCAAGAGATTGGGCCTACACCTGTATGAATTTAGGCCCAACCCTTAATGGAACTGGCTTGATGTATGTATATGTACTCTATTTATTCAATTGGCAATTTGAGCCCATTAAACCAAGCCCAATTTGGTCTGGTTCAAAAACCAAACCCTCTGCGCATCTATCTTATCGTTGCTGGCAAAGCTGCAGAACCGTTTCCCAAAAATTTGAAATTCAAACGCCAAAACGGTTCCAACACCCAACTGCCTAATAGCTGCGCCATCTAATCTTAGCCCTTGGATTGCTTCCAAACAAGACTATAAAAGCCACACCCCTTTGCTGAAACTGAGAACCCCCAAATTGCCTTAGAATGTTGTTCCTTATTTCGTTCCTTAGGTTCTCTTGTCAGCCGCTATGGCTCCCTCAATCTTTTCCACCAGATCTAAATCAGATGTTCCTTTGAACACCCCCGAATCATAACACCCCATGTTAAATAAATCCGGAACCATAGCATCCCATGTTATGTCCCGGGCGGATGTGAGCACAGATTGGTAGCTGCTGATCTGGCACCCTTCCACTCGCGTCGGCCGGAGGCCTAGCACGGATGCAGTTTCGGGTACCCTCCTCACGCCTCATGGGACCATCAGTCTTCACCTGAGTCGAGGCCGTGCCGGTGTGAGGATGGTCAAGCCTCAGTAGACCCGCCATCTCCTTCGTTATGAAGGGAATTCTGTCTCAATGATCGTCTTCCGGATCTGAGATATGCATTTCCTCGGCGAAAATAGATGGCGCACGTCTATTGGGCTCATGGAGCAACAAGAGATTCAAGGCAGCGAGTCCCTATTTGCCACTCTGCTCTGAAACCAATACTAACTCTACCAACCAATCCTCATGCTCTATTCGCTCGGCGGAATTCCAGATTGAAGGACTGGCGGATATGCCCTACGCATCAAGATGGTATCAGAGATAGTTGGCGGATATGCCTCTTTATTTAAATTCTACCTTTGTAATAGTCGCGGCCGCAAAGCCCCTTATTTTGCCAATAAAACATCATTTTAGAATCAAGACTTGCACTGAACGTCCTATTACCAAAGGCGAGAATAAGGGTGCACCCTAAACGGATGCTCCTTAAAACCCTAATTCAGGGGATGGAAGGGACTAACCCTTCGGAGTGTTCAAAAATTTTCAAAATTCTGCCCTCCGAAAAATCCGAAAAATGTAGCGGATCTTGCCCTTAGGTTGCCCCCCTAGTTCACTTGGCTGCGCGGATGTGTGAAAGACAAAGCAAAGCCCAGTAAACTAAATCGTAAAAATAAATGGCTTCCCCCAAAGTTGGTCAAGATCGAACAGTTGAGAAAAACCCGTCCGCCATAAGGTAGATATGGCCTGCTAAAAATAGAAAAACAAGCCCAAAGACCAGTGGCCCAACCGGAGCTTGGAAGAAGCAAACTGTCATTAATACGAGATTGGACCAACGAAGCATCGAACGGGGATTTGTCAGTCAAACCCCATTTATCGCCCTTAACGGTTCCCAACCGAACGGGCAACCGAAACGGGCAATCTCATAAAGATGGGCGAACCATAGTTAAGAAAGGCATGGTAACCCCCAACCGTTGGATTCCCCTGAAAGGTAGTATAAAAGGGAAACCCTTGTTGAAGAGGAAACGCACTCGGCTGGCCATCTTAAAGTAACATGGCAGCGATAATAACACCTGCAAATTACCAAACCCCCTGGTTGCCCCAAGCCGTTCCACCAGATATGCTGATAGTTTGCTAGACACCTCATGACCTCGGTCACCTAGCGTTAGACAAACCCTAACCCCGGTCACCCAGCGTTACGCGCCCTGGGTAAGAGCTTCGAAGTAGTCAGGGAAAAGCTGGCGACTCTTGGCTGTTCCCCGAGGCCAGTAACATTGGTGACCTGGTTAGGTACCACTCCCAGTGGCGGAAGAGAATCCCGAACCCAAATTTGGTAGCTACGGAAGGGCACATGGCAACGATGAGGGTGGTGCGTCAAACACCACTGCCTCCAGCATCCGGTCGTGGGCTACCCCACTTCCATTTGCCCCCACATCTGCCGCACGCCGCCCGCCAAAGCAAGGGTGCCATGGGTCCCTCGGGACGGGTCCGTCAACCGGTGATGGTTCCAACAGTGCGTTGGAACCCCTCTCTTTAGGCCTCCTCTAGCGGATCGAGAGCGGGCTAGAGACATTCGCTAGCCGTGAGGATTCAGAAATGTAGATATGGTTTCAGAGCTAGTTAGTAGCTCTTTGTGTCTCCCTTTCCCTGTAATGCCCTTGGCCGCAAAGCCTTATATAAATGTAGCAAGTTGCAATTGCAATATTCATAGCCAAGAAACAGCAAAGATGGGAAATCTATTGATAAATAAAAGTTCAAGAATATAGCCACCCCAAACGGATGTCGAAATAAAACAAGGAAAACACAAAACCCTAACAGTTTGGCAATGAAAACTAGCAAACCCAAAACATGGCAGAAACACCCCTAGCGGATGCGCCGCTCTGACTTGATGCCCCCCCCCGAGCCCGGTGGGCTAAGAAGAACTCGGAACAGTGTCATCATCCGCCAGAGGGGTCTCATACTCCCAAACACTTGGAAAGTATTTCTTGAGGTAGCTCCCATTAATTGGGTTTCTGTGAACCTCTCCTGCCAAGTCTCTGAGCTGGTAGGCTCCCTCGCCCATAATACGATCAATGACAAATGGGCCCTCCCAGCGAGCCCTCCATTTGCCCCGTCCTAGCTCATCAAGGGGTAAAGCTACCTTCCAGACCAAGTCCTCCTCGCCATAGGACTTGCCCTTGGTCCGCTTATCATATGCCTTAGCGATCCTCTATTTCTCCAGGACGATACTGTCCAAGGCCTCGAGCCGCTTCTCGTCAAGGTCTTCATGCTCCTGGAACATGGCCTGCACATAATCCTCACCAAGCAGCTGGTGTTGCTCACGAACTCTTAAAGAAGCTACGTTGATTTCTAATGGCAGAACGGCGTCATGGCCATACATCAACGAATAAGGAGTAGTACCAGTAGGAGTCCGTTTGGAAGTCCTATAGGCCCACAGTGTGTTATCAAGTTGAGTGTGCCATGACCTTGGGTTATCCACAAGCATCTTCTTCATGATGGATATGATAACCTTGTTAGTAGCTCCCGCTTGACCATTGGATTGAGCATAATAAGGAGAAGAATGCAGGAACTGGATACCATAATCCACTAGCCAAGTCTGGGTTTTCTCGGCCATGAATCCTGCCCCCCTGTCCGCTACTATGCATTCCGGGATACCATATCTGCAAATAATATTTTGGAACACAAAGCGGATGACGGTGTCAGCATCACAGTTCCTCGTTGGGATAGCCTCCACCCACTTGGTAAAGAAATCGGTACCCAACAAAATAAACTTGTGTTGTAAAGATGAATGGGGGTTAATCTCTCCTACGAAATCCAATGCCCAACCCCTGGCGGGCCAAGGCTTGACAATGGGTTGTAAAGGAATGTTTGGGATCCGCTAAACTGGTCCATGCTTTTGACATTCCTGACAACCCCGAGCAAAACTATGACAGTCTTTCAAAACAGATGGCCAGTGGTATCCATATCTTCTAATGAGCCACCTCATTTTGGGTCCGGATTGATGAGAACCACAGACCCCTAAGTGTACCTCCCTCATGATCCGCTTGGCCTCAATGCCGAAGATACACCTTAATAAGACTCCATCCTCCCCTCTTCGGAACAATTCCTCACCCCTAAGAAGGTAATTAGTCGCAAGGTATCTGATTCTTCGTTCAGATGGTGCAGATGGGTCCTTCAAATATGCGATGATTGGTATCCGCCAGTCAGTGTCAACAGGCTCGACTGTAGCGACCAACCACTCCTCGCGGTCCTCCCGGCGGATTGCAAAAGATGGTAGAGTTCTGCGCTCTACCTTAAGGATTCTCTCCTTTACTCCATGGGCTAGGCAGACCCCTGTGGCCAATTGTGCCAACTCGTTAGCTGCAAAGTTCATCTCTCTGGGAATATAGTCTAAGGAAACATCAATGAACCGGTCTAGCAACTCAATAGCCCGCTCGTAGTAGTGCAGCAAATGGAAAGAAACACACTTGTAGACCCCCATAAGTTGATTAATGACTAACATAAAGTCTCCAAGTACTTCAATTTCTTGCGCCCCCAGGTCTAGCAGTAATTCCAGCCCAATGAGAAGTGTCTCATACTCTGCCTGGTTATTGGTGCACGTCCACTCGAGCTGAAAAGAGTAAAGATACTTGGTACCTGCTGGATTCTGGATACAAATCCCTGCACCCGCCAATTTACTGGTACTGCTACCGTCAAAATGTAACGTCCAAGGCTGGTACCGGATCATGCTAGCAAACCTTGGTGGTTCTGTGAACTCCTCCTCGACGGGATGGTGCAAAAGAAAGTCTGCTATCGCCTGCCCAGTCATAGCCTTCAGCGGCGCATACTGCAAGGAAAATTCTGAAAGGGCTAACACCCACTTGCCGATCCTACCCCTGAGGATAGGTCTCGTTAGCATATACTTCACCAAATCCGTCTGTGCCACCACTATCGTTGTGAATGAAAGCATATAGTGGCGGAGCTTAACACCAGCAAAGTACATGGCCAAACACAGTCGCTCGATTGGTGAATACCTGGTCTCTGCATCTATCAGTGCCCTGCTAATGTACGACACTGCATATTCAATCTTCTTTCGATCCGCCAGAGTTTCATCTTGAGCCAGCAGACCTCACTACTACAAAAAACTCAATACACAACGGTGCTGCACCGTTGTGTAAGTTCGCAAAAACCGTTGTATATCTCGAGCTTGTGTGATGAAACGTCCAACAACCAACTTATAATTTCTGTTGTACAACTTATATGCCATGCCATGGCTGGCTTGGCATTCGCTGCACTGACATGTCTAGTTCATACAACAGAATATACATACTTTTATGTTGTGTGATTTTTAAACATACAACAGAATATTGTATTTTTTTTTCAGTTGTCTGATTAACACAACAGATTTAATTTCCTATTTATTGAGTTGTCTGATTTAGACAACAGATTTTAATTTCCTATCCGTTGAATTGTCTGACTTAGAAAACATATTTGAACATTTGGTTTCATACAACAGATTCTTTTTATCAACCATTTGTGTGAGCAGTTTTAAGTTGTCTGAACTTTAATTGGTAGTCAATTGTTGTCTGTTCATTATGCAATGCAAACCTGAAATATTTTTCTAAAAATAATGCTTTATATTATCACATAAAACCACACTTGAATCCATATCATTCAAGTACATTAACATTCATAACAGCTACACACATTAATAAAAAACAATCATAGTTGCTATCTAGATCCATGCCATGAATCAAACTTCATTAGTATCCATTTCTTTAACTGAAGTCAAGCTTTGCCTTTGTGCAAGCTCTGAAATAGCTTCTTGATTAAGGTTCCAATGGCTTATCCCCTGTCCAATTTCCACAAACAGATTAGCAGCAACTAGAATTCCGCCTGTTTTTTCAGGAAGAAAGATCTTAACAGGGCAAACGGCAAGAACTTGACACTTTTAAAAAAACCCCTATATCCAATCCCCTAACAGAGGCTAAAGGATTGCATTTACAGAATTGAGGCCAAGTTATGTACTAAACTAGCTGAAGTTTCAAGCAGAGACCACATTCAACAAATAACTCTGAATTGCACAAACTACTCCAATCTAGTATTTGTACAATTATACCCTAATCTTTCAAGACCTACATATACACATCATAAATTCTTACGGCTTTCTGAAGAAGAGAAAATTTAAGATAGATAACCATTACCAACCTCGGGGGCAAGATAACAAAGCCTTCTTCCTCCAGTGTCATAGAAAAAGGAGAAATCAGAAGGGTCATCATACGGAATGTAGGTGGGTTTGAAGGATGCAAAGTCGGCAAGATAGAGCCAGTTCCATGAAGTCACCAGCACATTCTCGCACTAAATATCACCTAATAGTTGCACAAAATTAGACACATAAAAAACAGGAAGGCATTGGTGAACGAAACACATCAGCTAATAAACTCACCGTGACAAATTCCTTTGTCATGGCACTGTTTGACAGCAAGAAGCAACTGCACAACCACCAAAATTGTAAAAAGGAACTAGAACAAATGAACTGAGAGAGAAAGAGAAAGAGGGGGGTATATACCTGGAAAGCCAGCCATTTCTTTTCGATGAGACTGAGAAAGGGGCGCGTGCTCAATCGATCATGTAGATTGTTGAAGAAGTATGGTCTCACCAGATACGCTGCTTTATCGGTCTCTTGCCAAAACTGCAGTGAACGCAATTATTACAATTCTAATCGATTATGTTAAAAAGCAAATGAATCCTTCAGCATACCGTCCGCACTTTGTTTATACCTCAGGTTTCATGTCACGGTGCACCAGACCATGCAAATGACACTCAGCTGCAACCTTGAGCATCTGCCTTACAACTACTGCTGCATCTTTTTCAGTGTAACGGTTGTCCTGCTTAAAGAAAACATCCTGGGTCGAAACCCAAAAACACAGTTCAGATTAGCATGCCATCAAGACACGCAACAAATTGAATGAAAACAATTGTGAGCAATCACAAAGCATACTCCAGTACTGCGCCCAATTATCATGTTCTCATTACAAAACAACATTCATATTTTGTTGAGAAACTGACCTTCCCTGCTTCTTTCAGTTTCTGTAGAGCGGGAATTGTCTCATTGACAATCTGTTACAAACCCAAACACGAGAACACAGCATGATCAATATCCCATAATAAATATGATTATACTCAAGAATTCCACAACAAAAAATTTGAGGTCAAACAAAAATATTAGACATTAAAGTACTTGAAGAAGAAATAGCAAAGCACCTGATCAAGATTCCCAAATTCAATGTCATGGCATTGCAATATATCCACATAATCTCCACGAGTTCACCTCAAATCAAAAATATGCAAGAGCTCAGTGCCAACCAAGTTCAGAAATTTTCAACTCTAAAAGTCAGGAATCAGAGAAAGAAAGAGGAAGAAAGGAGAAATCCTTACCGAATACATGTATGCAGGATTCCTAATTGTAGACTCAAATCCTTTTGGGCAGCAGCTTGTGATTCCAATTCCAAGTCAATCTCTATCAAACCCTTCGAAGGAACAAAACTACTATCAACACCAAGCATACATATCGACCACACATAAAAGCACACAATCCTTTCAACACTACATTCCTCATGTCAGAGTTCTCAAAATCAAAATCACCAAAAACAGAACACAATTTACCAACCAAGCTCCACAAAACAAAATAAACATCCAACAAAATCTCAAAAAAACATATCCTATAGCCTAAAACCGATCTCAAATTCAAAAAAGCTACACACTTCAAAAAAAAAAAACTAACAGATAAACCATAAGCAACAAAATCAGATTTTGAACACCACCCAAGCTCCAAAACTCACCAATCTCAAATACCCAGACACCAAACACTCAAGCCAGAGCTCAAAATCGACACCAACCCACCAATCCAAGAAACACGAATTGAAGAATTCACCAAATACGAAAACCCAACTCGAAATAAACAGAATCGAACCCAAAAACCCTGATTCCAAAATCAATGAAACATAACGAACGGAGAAGCTAACCTAAAACCTTGTGGCTCTGGATTAAACTCACTCCAACCCCAAAAAAGAGGCAAACTTTAGAAGAAAGAAGAAGAGAAAAGAGAAGGGTCGGTCTTTGTGGCTCAGACGCGATTGAACAAGGGAAGCCAAAATACACACTTACACATCTCCTGACCACAACTATTGGCCGCCGCTCTCCTCCTCCAACTTGTGCACATAAGCTTTGAAGACGAGGGTGTTCTTGGCTACGATGAGCTTCGTCGACTCCGGTAGGGCTTTACGGAGGTCCTGGAATTGCTTTACGGTGAGACCCTTGTAGGAGATTCCGGCCAGTAAGTAATGACGAGTCGCCGAAGCGAGCATCAAGCAATAATAACCCTACAATCATTAGTAGTATAGAATAAGTAGGGATCGTTCTAGCCGGGGATTAAGGGTACCTGAAACATGAGAATGTTAACACAAATATTCACAAATATATATGCACACAATTGTCACACTTATATACATATATACATATTCACACGAAATCATGGGGGATTGAGATAAAGTTCGGCAGCCATAGGGCTGCCCTAAACTAGGTGCGAAAATTAAATGAAAAGAAAGCTGAAAAATAATCTAAGCTATTATTTACAAGGTTGGTCGACATTCTTCCACAAAGCACTAACACGAAAGCAATCAAAATACTTAGCAAATTGACAAAACAAGACATATGGCAAGGGTACACAATATCCTAGATCCGACTTAGTTCCAACCTAATTAGCTCCTTATCGGTTTACTAATCGATTAAGACTCTCAAGTACTTCAAGGTTAACTTATCGTCTAACCCTAAAGTTATACTCAACACATTTGAGAACACTTATCGTCGAAATCAAACATGCAAAGTAATTAGGCACAAGGTCTTTTTAGTCGGAAACATATCAATCAAGCAAGGCGTCACCACTTCTTGTTAACATGCATAGTCGTTTAAACCACTCTAGTCCTATTATGTTGACGGATACAAGACCAATACTCAAAACACATCGCGAATATGCTAAGTACCAATCTTTGAGGCACACGGATTTAAAGACTAAACCAAGAACGAATTACTAGAATCAGAGTGAACATGCTTGCCTAATCCTATTCTATCTCTTTACTTCATATTTTCCTTACTTTTTAACATGCAATCCGTATTCTTACATCCAAACACCAATTAAAGATAAAGAAAACGAATTGAACATGAAAATTATAAAACCAAACTTCACTCCAAACAATACATAGACATAAAGTTTGAAACCAAGAATTCATGCTAACTTCATAGACAAAGTTTAACATAACTACATAAAAATAATAAAACCGAGAGAGGGGAGTGGATCACACTTTTGTAGACACCTTGATGACTTCGACTCGTGTGGATCCGGCGGATGGTGGAGAAGATGGCTGCTCGGCAATGGTGTAGTGTCGGCAGGATTTTTAGGGTGAGGTGGTGGTGGTGTCGGCTAGGGTTTTTATGTAGGACTCTTGGGAAATTTAGGTAGAGCTTTGGCTAGATTTTTGCTTTGGAATGTGACCAGTTTTTCTGAATATGAGATGGCTATATATAGAGGAAAAAGGGAGAGAGGCTGCCGGCAGTCCTTATGCAAAAAGATTTCAGAAAACCTAATGGGATTAGGTTTTGCAACCTTCCTTTCTTAATCCAATTAGGTTTTCTTTTCTGAATATTTTCTTCAAGGCTTGGGCTTCACATCTTCATGGACTTCTTGTATGGTCTTGGACTTCAATTGATAGGCCTTGATCCATCGAAAATGCCCCATATGCCGGCAGCACACATTGACACACAATCTGCCTCTATTCGGCAGCTTCTCCTAGTGTGACTAGGAGAACGTCTTTCTTCAAGTTTTTCTTCAATGCCATGGCCTAGTGTCTTCCTCTTCCCTTCATAAAGCTTGGACCATCTTCACATATGCATTTGTACACCATTTGGTCCATCAAAAACAGAAAACACGAAAAGGGGGCAGTAGGTTCCTGGAATCGGCAGCTTTGACCTTGTCGCAGTGATTCCGACATATCTCCATCTGTGGAGCTCCGATTGATGCGATTCCAAGTCTCACGTAAACTAGACACATATGGCCATCTCCCCATAAAACAGTTCGATCAAATTCCTTGTGAGTCGACGGGAATGATTTTTCGAAGTTGGGACACAGTCCCAGGAAAATCCTGGAAGTCCCTGGATTGGAATGCTCGGACTGCCCTTTTGCAGCCAACTTTTAGGTGACTTCCCGAACTCCGATTGATCTGAAATTTTAACACAACATTCCTCAGCATATGAATATTAAGCACACCAAATTTCATAGAATTCGGACAAGGATACATCATATTTTCACTCATCTCAAAATCGTGAAAAAGACATATTTTACACTATTTTCCAGATTTCTCAAACTTAGTCATTTTTCGGATCATTAAGCTCATATTTCCAAAACTCCACCAAAACAACACTAAACTAATTTATGACTCTATCTTAGATAAATAAGGGTTAAACAAAGCATAAATGAGGGCATAAAAATGTAATATCGTCGCACATTGTGCTCCTATCAACTACCCCACACTTATCCTTTGCTAGTCCCTTAGCAAACTAAATAAAACTAAGACTCAAAACAAACTATTGCCCCTAACAATTTGTCTCAGGCTCGTATGTACACATAGCTTTCAAGTTAATGCATGAGAATGCTAAGCACGAAAATTCCAAGTTTCATGAACATGTAACATCAATAAGAACATATAAGAACAAAAGTAAGTATGTAGACATGTTAAGCTAATTCAATCCTCCTCACTAGGCATACTCTCTTCTTTTCTCTCGAAGCATGGTAATTCACTCATAAGTATATGCAAGCGAAAGATAATGAATTACAAAGAGTGACTTGCATATATCAAGGAAACGAAAGCACTTTGTGAATTTTGATGGAAAAACCTCATGTGATAACTATATGCATCAATGAACCAAAACCATAAGCTTACTCTTGAGATAATCTCCACAAATCAAATTTAACCATCTTAAGAATCATGAAAAAGATCAATAAAAGGGTTGTAATGGGGCTAGGCTAAGAGGTATTCGATATTTGGATAAGGAGGCTCAAAACGTCACCGTGCGCTTTAGCAAAGCTCGAATCTCCTTATGTCTTCTCGCCGAAAGGGTCAAATTTCATTTTGTTGGACCCATACTTCATTCTTTTCTTCCCATACAACATTACAACAATAATCTAGACAATAGCCATGCACAAAATTTTTCTTTTCCATTGCCTATGCCGTACCCTTCTTTTTCTTCTTTTTTTCTTTTTTTCTCTCGGCTCTCTTTATTTTCTTTTTAATCCGAGCCAAATTTTTTTTCTTTTTCTAGGTACGGCATGCATACATTTTTCATATAATTTTATGGCTAAGTCTACCCCACACTTGTTCTTCTTCATCACACACGCGAAAACGCTTTCAAAAATTCAAGCTTTGCCGGAACACACAGTAAAGGCATCACTATACTAAGTTCATGGAAAGTGTTTAAGGGTGATGAAAGAAAATGCTCAACATAGGCTCAAAGGGGTTTACTAAGGTGTCCCACGACGGGCACAAAATAGGGCTCATGCTTTATTTGGCAATGGTGGTAAACCTAAATGATCTTTATTCAATCATATTCAAAATCAAAGTATTTTATGATATAAACGTTTTGAAAATCAACAAGAGTAAGTTCTAGCATACTAGAGTTCATTAAAAAGCTATGGCACATAGTCATCGAATAATCAAAGAATTATGAGGTTTCATGCTTCCTACGAATCTATTGAATTTTATCTTTTTATCGCTCAAGAAGAAAGCAAATTGGCTCTAAAGCTCACATAGGTTATTATGGAAACAAACTAGCTAAAACATGCATGCTTCGTTAATCAACAAGTCCTACATGCTCCTACCAATGCACATAATCATGAAACTCACAATTTTAATTGTATGCACAACCATCATCTATGTATGCAAAGAGGAGAAAAACATCATTGACATGTTAGGGGCATCCTAAGACTCAAAACAAACAAATTTAAACACTCTATTTTTGTGGAACAATTTTCTGAATTTTTCTTTTCTAAACTAAGCACACGAAAACATAAACGGAATACGTTATCCCACCCCACACTTAGAAAATTACATTGTCCTCAATGTAAGCACAAATTTATATCAACGAATTTCCTAAGCATGCAATAGTCTAACATATACCAACATATCATCACAAATCAAAGAAAAAGAGAAGGGTTAAGAAATTTCAAACTCTCGGTGATGGCTCCTTCATTTTTCTTTGATCGACTTGGGTTGCCTCCCAAGTAGCGCTTTGTGTTTAAAGTCCATAGCCTAGACTTTTCACCGTGTTTGTTGTGTATTCATTGTGCCATGTGCTCGGTTTGTGGTGTGGCAGCCTCCTTTCTCTCGGCAGTGGGCTGCTTGGCAGCAGCGTAAGCATGCAGGGGCAGCAGCAAGATTGGCAGCGTAGGTGGGCTGCGTGGCTGCAGCAGTGTAATGTGCAGGGGCAGCATGCAGCGAAAGGGCAGCAGCATCGCGTTAGGCAGTGTCTTGGCAGGGTCTTCTCGGCAGCAGCAGGGCTGGCTGCAGGGGCAGCAGCATCGGCAGGCTGCACTGCTGCATTGGCAGCTTTGTTGTCATGGCGCGCATGCTGCGCATGTATCTCGCTGCTCTCAGTAGCAGCATTGTTAGCATACAAGGGCAGGGGCAGCAGTGGCGTGCAGGGCAGCAGCAGGTTCCTCCCGGCGATGTCCCACGAAGATATGTGGTACGTCCCATAACTCCAAGCAGCTGAAAAGTTATGCCCCTGCGAAGTTGGCTGAAAATAACAGCAGTTATCAGCAAAACAGAACAGACCTTTACCTCTTTATACCTGATTTGTTACATGATAGGCTACTCGAATGAAAAAGTGTCCATTATGAAAGTTGTAGCCAACTCAAAGAGCTTTCCAACGGTATAAAGTTTGCCAAAATCCGACCACCGAAAGTATTCTCTGTTTTGGGTTTTATCGGACCTGTCTGCACAGCTTCCTGCTTTGCTGGACTGACCTTGCTGCAATCAAACTGAAGCTGGGAACAGCATACTACTCCGAATCCACTTCTGTAAAATCCTATAGAAAGTAGACTCACCGATATTTCTTTGCATATATCACACGCCTTCTCAGGTGTTGTGAGCTAAAAATGACAGCCATCCAAAGTAGAAGAGCTGCACTGCCGGAACTCTGTTAGGGTACAGTTTGGTGTTTGAGTTTCCTCACTTTTTCTCTCCAATTTGACCATGTCCCATGGATTCTTCTTGAGTTGGTTCGCCTTCAATGGTGTGTCTTCCTTGACCGGCCGGACCAAGGCTTACACGAAATTGTTAACATAAGGCACCGAAAACGGCTTCAACTTCAATGGTGTGTCCTCAGTAACTTGGGTGCAGCAGATTTCGGCAGGGGCAGGGGCAGGGGCAGCAGCTTGCGCGCAGGGTATTTGGCAGCGTGAGGCTGCAACTTGGCTATGGCATGAGAAGGGGCAATGTGCTTGGTAGGATTGTTTAGGTGTATGCTGGCCTCGGCATGCAGGGTTGGCTGCAGGACAGAGGCAGGGGCAGGGTCTTTGGCAGATGTGTCTGCTTCGCTTGAGGCCTAATTATGGGTGTGCTCCATTGTCCGAATGCAAACGTGTTCTAAATCAAAGTTGTAGTGCACACACAGAGCTTTTCAATGGTATAAGGTTTGTCCCAATCGGACCAGCGGAGGTACTCTTTCTTTGGCCTTGTATCGGACCAAATGATCTGCCCAGTTCTCTGTTCTGCCAGATTGACCTTCGTGCACTCAAATTGAAACTGGGAATGACTTGATGCTCCAAATCTACTTCTGTAAAATCCTACAGATAATAGACTCAGAGACCTTTCCAACGGCGTATGGCTCACTTTCCCAAGTTCTGTGAGAAGAAAACGGCAGCCTTCCAAAGTCGACTGACTGCACTGCCCGATTCCTGTTTGGGCAGACCTTCCGTATTTCCTGCACTTTTCTTTTTAAATTCAACTGCACATACACAAAACACATCAAAACGAACAACACAAATAAATGCAAGAGTATACAAAGCTATACTTCAACAAATTTTTCAAGGCATTACACGAAATTTTCAAGAATTTTTCAAACTATACACAACATCAAAGATTCAAGGTACGTGGAGCAGAGGAGCAAACTGTGCAATGGACTTGTGCAGCCCACGGTAAGGTCATGCTTTATCCGATATACCTCAAAACTTTAAAGACTCAAAACAATTTTCAGAAATATACAAAGCTAACATTCAAACAAATCAAGATTTTATAATCCCCGGCAACGGCGCCAAAAATTGACGAGTCGCCGAAGCGAGCATCAAGCAATAATAACCCTACAATCGTTAGTAGTATAGAATAAGTAGGGATCGTTCTAGCCGGGGATTAAGGGTACCTGAAACATGAGAATGTTAACACAAATATTCACAAATATATATGCACACAATTGTCACACTTATATACATATATACATATTCACACGAAATCATGGGGGATTGAGATAAAGTTCGGCAGCCATAGGGCTGCCCTAAACTAGGTGCGAAAATTAAATGAAAAGAAAGCTGAAAAATAATCTAAGCTATTATTTACAAGGTTGGTCGACATTCTTCCACAAAGCACTAACACGAAAGCAATCAAAATACTTAGCAAATTGACAAAACAAGACATATGGCAAGGGTACACAATATCCTAGATCCGACTTAGTTCCAACCTAATTAGCTCCTTATCGGTTTACTAATCGATTAAGACTCTCAAGTACTTCAAGGTTAACTTATCGTCTAACCCTAAAGTTATACTCAACACATTTGAGAACACTTATCGTCGAAATCAAACATGCAAAGTAATTAGGCACAAGGTCTTTTTAGTCGGAAACATATCAATCAAGCAAGGCGTCACCACTTCTTGTTAACATGCATAGTCGTTTAAACCACTCTAGTCCTATTATGTTGACGGATACAAGACCAATACTCAAAACACATCGCGAATATGCTAAGTACCAATCTTTGAGGCACACGGATTTAAAGACTAAACCAAGAACGAATTACTAGAATCAGAGTGAACATGCTTGCCTAATCCTATTCTATCTCTTTACTTCATATTTTCCTTACTTTTTAACATGCAATCCGTATTCTTACATCCAAACACCAATTAAAGATAAAGAAAACGAATTGAACATGAAAATTATAAAACCAAACTTCACTCCAAACAATACATAGACATAAAGTTTGAAACCAAGAATTCATGCTAACTTCATAGACAAAGTTTAACATAACTACATAAAAATAATAAAACCGAGAGAGGGGAGTGGATCACACTTTTGTAGACACCTTGATGACTTCGACTCGTGTGGATCCGGCGGATGGTGGAGAAGATGGCTGCTCGGCAATGGTGTAGTGTCGGCAGGATTTTTAGGGTGAGGTGGTGGTGGTGTCGGCTAGGGTTTTTATGTAGGACTCTTGGGAAATTTAGGTAGAGCTTTGGCTAGATTTTTGCTTTGGAATGTGACCAGTTTTTCTGAATATGAGATGGCTATATATAGAGGAAAAAGGGAGAGAGGCTGCCGGCAGTCCTTATGCAAAAAGATTTCAGAAAACCTAATGGGATTAGGTTTTGCAACCTTCCTTTCTTAATCCAATTAGGTTTTCTTTTCTGAATATTTTCTTCAAGGCTTGGGCTTCACATCTTCATGGACTTCTTGTATGGTCTTGGACTTCAATTGATAGGCCTTGATCCATCGAAAATGCCCCATATGCCGGCAGCACACATTGACACACAATCTGCCTCTATTCGGCAGCTTCTCCTAGTGTGACTAGGAGAACGTCTTTCTTCAAGTTTTTCTTCAATGCCATGGCCTAGTGTCTTCCTCTTCCCTTCATAAAGCTTGGACCATCTTCACATATGCATTTGTACACCATTTGGTCCATCAAAAACAGAAAACACGAAAAGGGGGCAGTAGGTTCCTGGAATCGGCAGCTTTGACCTTGTCGCAGTGATTCCGACATATCTCCATCTGTGGAGCTCCGATTGATGCGATTCCAAGTCTCACGTAAACTAGACACATATGGCCATCTCCCCATAAAACAGTTCGATCAAATTCCTTGTGAGTCGACGGGAATGATTTTTCGAAGTTGGGACACAGTCCCAGGAAAATCCTGGAAGTCCCTGGATTGGAATGCTCGGACTGCCCTTTTGCAGCCAACTTTTAGGTGACTTCCCGAACTCCGATTGATCTGAAATTTTAACACAACATTCCTCAGCATATGAATATTAAGCACACCAAATTTCATAGAATTCGGACAAGGATACATCATATTTTCACTCATCTCAAAATCGTGAAAAAGACATATTTTACACTATTTTCCAGATTTCTCAAACTTAGTCATTTTTCGGATCATTAAGCTCATATTTCCAAAACTCCACCAAAACAACACTAAACTAATTTATGACTCTATCTTAGATAAATAAGGGTTAAACAAAGCATAAATGAGGGCATAAAAATGTAATATCGTCGCACATTGTGCTCCTATCAAGTAACAGCTTTCGAGGTTTTATTTGATTGTGGAGACGGTTTCTTCTTTTTTGGTGCGGGAGATGGCGGATCGGATTGTGAGACGAGTGGGTCGGGTGGTGGGTCCGGTCGGGAGGGAGAGGAAGGGGTTGGCGGGTCGGGTTAGGGGAGTTGAGGTGAAGAGAGTGGCTTCCATTGTTTGAGAGGAGGGACGGAGTGAGTGAGTGAGGGAGGAGAGTGTTTGCTGCCTTATCTTATCGCTGTTTTGTTTGTGAGGAGTAGAGAAGAAAGCCCCAAATTAAAAACCCTAACATTGTGAGAGGCTGGGAGACAGAAAGAAAAGAGAGACAGAGAGAAATAGAGAAAGAGGGTGAGAAAGAGAGACAGAGAGAAAGAGGGAGAGAAAGAGAGAAAGAGAGAGAGAGATAGAGAGAAAGAGGGAGAGACAGAGAAAGAGAGACAGAGACAGAGAGAAAGAGGGAGACAGACAGATCGAGAGAAAGAGAGAGGAGTTTTTGTGAAGAGAGGGGGTTTTTGTGAGAGTAATAGAGCTACGGGTTTTTGTGAAGAGAGGGAAATTTGCCGCTCCCCTAAAATTTGGCAAGTTTGGCATGACCTTATTAGGTTTACATTCACACAACTAAACACTTTTAAACAGTTGTACCAACTTACTTTGCTTTATACTAGGTATTCCATAAGAGTGTTCTTGTAGAAGCAGCAAAACAATTGCACAACAGAACCAAAATACATTGTTGTGAGAATTGTAGCACATGTATGTTTTTCAAAACCAAAAAACCATGGAGGCAACTTTCCCGCTTTCAGAAATGCTACCTCTGCCATTGGAGCCAAAATGAAAATGGGGCAATGACAAGCAAACCAACTCATACAACAAAACTACGAAATTCTGTTGTACAAGTATTTGTCACTTTGCACTTGGTGACACCTAATGCAGGATGTGACATTATCACACAACACAAAAAAATAACTTTGTTGTCTGTCCATCTAGACCTTGCCCAAATTTGAGTTTCAATGTCGGAGGGAATTCTGCCGCCCAGATTTTCATTAATCATACAACAGAAAATGTGTCTCAGAGTTGTGTGACAAAATCTGGAATTTTTTTTTTCAGAATATGAAAAATGTGTACCATCATACAACACAAATTATTCACTTTAGGTCGTCTGAAACAGTTAAGTGATTCACACAACATGTAACTTTCAAAGTGTTGTCTGATTTGTGTTGTGTATTGAGTTTTTTGTAGTAGTGCCTGCAATGGAAATATCAGATGCAGAAATATATCATTTAAGAGGAATACCAGGCGCGGGTGGCCGAAGGACTGGCGGGCAAGCCAAGTATTCCTTGATCCTGTCGAAAGCACCTTGGTGCTCAGGACCCCATTTAAACACTTCTCCTGGTTTGAGTTTGAGCAGAGGAGAGAAAGGCACAACCTTGCCTGCTGAGTTGGATATAAATCTTCTGAGGAAATTAATTTTACCCAATAAGCTCTGCAGCTCCTTCTTGTTCCTTGGTGCTGGTGCATCCAACACAGCCTGGACCTTGTCACCAGCCACCTCAATGCCTCTCTCATGCACCACAAACCCTAGAAAGTCACCAGCACAAATCCCGAAAACGCACTTGGCTGGGTTCATTCTAAGCTGGTGCTCTCTCATGATGGTGAACACCCTTCGGAGATGACCAATGTGGTCCTCCTTTTTTTTGGACTTTACCACCATGTCGTCAATGTAAACCTCCAGGATGTCCCCCAAAATCTTGCTGAAAATCACGTTCATTGCACGTTGGTACGTAGCTCCTGCATTGGTTAAGCCAAACGGCATACTAAGATATTCGAATGCTCCTGTGAACCCGGGGCAGCGAAAAGCCGTTTTAGGGATGTCCGGCTCGTATATAGGAATCTAGTGATAGCCCGTCGTTCCATCCATAAAAGATAACAACTCATGCCCTGCTACTGCATCTACTAACATATCCGCTATAGGCATAGGATAGACGTCCTTAGGTGATGCAGCATTCAAGTCTCTGTAGTCCACACAGACTCTAATCTTGCCATTCTTCTTCCTAACAGGCACAATGTTGGATAACCATTCCGGGTAAAGAGTCGGTCTGATTATCCCAGCCTCAACCATGTTTTGAACTTCTTGTTTGACTGCCATTGCAGTTTCAGCATTCATCCGCCGTTGCTCTTGCTTAACTGGCCGGCATCCTTCCTTGATGGGAAGGCGATGGCAAGCCAACTCCTTTGACAAACCCGGCATATCTTGATACTTCTCTACAAAGCAATCCTTAAACTCCTGCAGCAACCCAATCAGTTGCTGTTTCAAATCTGACTCAAGGTATTGACTGATCCCCACTTCTATGGGCTCTGTTTCAGTTCCCAAGTTCACTTTCTCTACGGGATCACGTACCTTGGGTGGAGTGTCATCCAACGCTACTGGAGCAGGCTGAATTACTTCCACCCCTGTAAACACATCAATATCTTCGTCCTCAATGCATTCTACCAGCGCAACCCCTTCCCAGGCCATTTGCTCTAATCTATAGATAGATAACCGTTGCATTAATAAAGCAAATGCCTCTGACTCCTCTTGTGAGAGGGCGTCACTCATTGGATATGTCGGGAAGAAGCTCAATGGAAATTGGCCGGCTGTAATCCGCCATAGCCTGGGCAATTCCCCACTGAGACAATTCGTTCTGGGTCACCCCGATTGGATGTCCCTTATGATCAACACTCTCGACTCTGAGAGGCCTCATGTTTCTGTTATAATAGCTGGCTTCCAACTGGACGGCCGCTATAGAATAAGGACGCTCATCAGCTTTGATGAGCAACGGTAAGTCTGCGACTGGATCCCACATAATCATCTCTTGATGAAGAGATGATGGAATTGCTAGTGCCTTATAGATCCAGTGTCTCCCTAGAATCATGTGATAGGGAGCGTCCACTTCCGCCACGAAGAACCCTTGATAAGCGTCGGATGGTCCTATCTTCACCTTGAGCATGACCACCCCAGCAGTAGGAGTAACATTCCCCGAAAACCCCTTCACCTTAGAAACAATATTAATGAGCTTCTTCTCGGGAATCTTGAGCTGCTCCTTGGTTGTGGTGGTAATAATACTCACCGCGGCTCCGGTGTCTATCAACACCTTGCGGACCTTGATCCCTTCCACCTCTGCTGTGACATACAAACGTTTCATATGCTGGGACATGTTGAATGTTGGCTTGGCGAACATCACGCATTGCCTCAAAAAGTCTCCGGCCCCCTCAGGATACTGATGGTTGGACTGGAAAACCCCAGGCTCGGCCTCCGCCTCACTCTCATCCTCAGGTTCCTGTACTAAATAAACAGGTTTGGCTGATTCCTTATTATCGATAAAATGAGCAGTGAGTACGGGCTCTGGCAAAGCATAAGCGGACGAAAGTATGAAAGTCATGTTACAGTGATGAACCATAGCTTCATCCTCGGCCTGTTCTTCTTCCGTGGGCACCTCCTCCACATCCGCCGCTTCTAGTTCCTCCTCGTAGTCAACCATTTCGTCCTCCTCGTCGAGGTCGGCATCTCCTACGAAGTTGGTCGGCGCCTTTGGTTCCTTTGTCTTGGCCTGAGAGAGGATGGTGAGTGGCCTGCTTGACTCTGCCAATGCTAAACTGGATTCCTTGGGAGCAACGCCCTCTGCAAGAACCCCCACGACACTTGTGCTTGCAGCCACTGACGTACTGCTTTCTTTAGGCATCCACCTCATAACAGTGGAGCCCTTCTTGGTGTCGATCACCATCACGTCATCTTGAGGCTCTGGCACCACCTGCTTCCCAGCAGCCTCTGGTTGTGCCCTCCTTGGGGGAGATTGTCCGGCTGTTGACCGTTCCGGAGAAAATGCTAGCTTCCTCCATGGCCTGGACTGAGGTTCTCCAGTGGATCTTGGCAGATCCGCCATCCTGTCATGAACGTTCCTCCGAGGCGCCGGTGAAGCCTCCACAGAGCGCTGTCGCCGGGAGTCCACATAAGACTTAGTCCTGACCCTGTACCGCTTGTGAACCTGCTCCACATGCTCTACTGGCACCGACAGCTCCTCCTCAGTTACTCTCCCGGAAGCCAGCTCCGCCAAGGTCTTCTTCACCTTGCCAAAGCGCCTCCTTTCATTCCTGGTGGTCACTGCGGCAAGCTCAACCGCTTTACCGCCTCGCTGAGCATACCATCTGTCCGCCTGTGGGTCATTTCTAGAAGCTGGCGGGATGTACACTTTCACAGATGGCTCTGGATTCGCAGCATTGTACGAACTCCCGGTCGTGGCTGACTTCACTCCGAAAGGCCCTGGGTCTTGCCTGGGCCTCGCCTTACTAGCACAGCTGTCCTCAGACCCATGGTGATGCTTCACCCGCTTGTGATTCTCCCTTCCTGCCCTCTCGGGAGGCGGATGCTCTAATCTAGCCTTCTCAAAGGCCCTCTTCTCGGCTTTCTCCTCTGCCTCCTTCATGGCCGCCTGAAACTCATCGTAGGTGATCGGCTGCCCTGTATTCAACCTACAGGTGAAGCAAAGTTTAGACCGAGGAACTAACATCATATCCTCTTCTTCAATAGCCCCGACCCAAAACTCTGGGCCAGGACTAGGCCTGTGCTCAGCAAACTCTAGTTTTCCCTCGTTCAGGCATTCCTACAGCTGATCCTTCATACCTACACAATGAGATGTACAATGATCAGATGAACGATGAAAAATGCACGTGTATCCGCCATCCCCACTATTGGAAAGGTATTGGTAAAACTCCTGAATCTCCGGTGCCCCCTGGTGCACCATAGCTTCCCAGATTTCCTCCGCCTTGCTTGCGTCATATGTATACACCTGAAACCTGGAAACTTGCTTCCCAAGCTACTGCGCCAGACCCAAACCGACACTGACTTCGATCGCATTCACCCGCGGGCCGGTCTTAGCAGCTGCCCATTGAGGCTCCTTGGGAATATCCAACTGCAAGGTTTTGTCATTGATCCAGGTCTGTAGCTGATCCTTTAGCTTCACACAATCCTTGGTATTGTGGTTGGTCATATTGTGAAAGCTACAGTATGTCTTCCCCGCCATGTAGTCAGGTTTGGGAATGAATCCACCATCATGATGCAGACGCCCCTGGTTGAACAACTCCTGCAAAATTTCTAGAGCCTTGTGGGCGTTGTAGGTATATGCCTCAAAAGCTGGCTTAGTTGGAAGCGGGGTCACTATCTTCACAGTCTCCCTAACCAACCTTGCGGTTTTGGACTGTAAAGGTCTTTGATCAGTCTGCTCTATAGCCGCCACCTCGTGTTCCAATTCCTCACCGTCAACCCATGTCAGGATTGGTCTGGGCACGGCATCTGCCTGGATGGTCGCCACTGTCTTAGCAGCGGCAGGAAGTGGAGTCTTGGGCTTCAGAGTCCCCGGATAGTAGGACACATGAGTTCCCTTCCTTCTTTCGTTCCTCTCCTTGGACCGATCAACATAGTGCTGCTCTTGACCTAGCCGATTGGTCAGATCCGCCATAGTGGTCACATGAACCTGCCTGAATCCCTGGCGGATCTCATCCACCAAACCATCGATCGCCATCTTGACTGCGTGTTCTTCTGGAATATCCATCTCGCAACGGGTTAATTCCAGCTTAAACCTTCTTAAATAATCAGTGGCGGATTCGTCAGGCCTCTGCTCCATTTCTGCTAGGTCCTTGACCCCAATTTTCGCTTCCACAACACCGAACATAGTTCTGAAGAGAACCTCCATAGTTTTCCAGTCTGGTATTGATCCAGGCTTCAAACGCTTGTACCAAATAGCGGCTTCACCCGCCAAAGATGTGGGAAAGAGCTTCAACTTCACGATTGGGTCTTCAGCATATTGACCAGACTCATTAGTAAAACGCATAATGTGCGTTTCGACATCCTCCGAAGTCTGGCCGGTGAATGGAGTGAAGCGAATTGGCTTGAATCCGGCAGGGAACGGTATTGCATTGATCTCTCGAGTTAATGGATTCTCGTACGTCTTGTCGACGTCGGGTAACCCCTGCAGTTCCCTAAGCTTCTCAGCAAAAACTCTGCCAATATCCTCCATGGTCAGCTGGACCACGACATCCGCCGGTGGCTCTGGCAGATTGTTGCCCACTGGCTCATTAGGAGGGACATTGCTCACTGTCTGATTGTTGGCTGCCCCAGCATTAGGTCCGCCAGTCCCGCCACAGCCAGCCGCTCGTCCCCGCCTATCTTTCGACGGATTTGTACGGTCAGACCCCTCGGACTGGTCGATCCAATCAAAAAGCTGCCCCATCAAGGTGTTCATGTTCTCGAGCGTGGCATTGGTAGCTGCCAACTGCTCCTGTTGCTGTCGCCAGCAAGTATCAGAGTTCCTAACATGGGCAGCCATGTTATCCGCCAGCCGACCCTGCTGTCCGGCGAGATATTTGAAATTGGCAGTGAACCCCGTCTGCTCTATCTCCATTCGCTTCATGGATTCACTTAGATTAAAGACCACATTGTTGGCCTTCTTCAGAATTTCATCCGTACGACAAGATTTGTCGATCAACATCCTCAGAGTGTCCGTCACCTCTGTAGGAGATGCAGTCTCCCCGGTAAACGGTGCGACAGGTGACGCAGGCGGATCCGCGGACTGGTCCGCGAACCCCTCCTCTAAGAAACAAAATGAGGCTGCCCGGTTGGTAAGGCCAAAAGAACCATTATCACCCTGAGGAGCAGCCGTCACCTTTACTATCTCCCCCTCATTCGCGACAACTGGTGTCACGGATGCTGGGGCTTGATTCTTCCTGTCTCGCATGACCTTGAGGGCTGCAACAATATTTGCTTCATCCCCCAGGGTCCCGCCAAACACTTCCTTAACTTCAGCGTCAGTTAATCCCCTACAATCAGCTATTCCATGCTTGATCAGCTCCTTATGGGAATTCTTCAAACAATTCATAGTTATCCTCTTGTAAGGATCACCCTTCGTAGATCCCGCAATCTTGACACAATGGTCCCACTGGGCATGCCAAAATGTTCGTGGCGGATTTAACACCCGGCGAACAGTTAGCACTTGGGGGTGGAGGGTGCGTGCTCCTCGCGTGTCTTCTGTGTGCTTAGGTGTGCCAGCACCTTTGGAGTGGTGCAACTCGACTGCGGACGACCCCTAGCCCGTCCTCTCGTCTGCGTCCAATAAACTCTGACTTCTTGACCAAGCAACTGTTACGCGGGCGCTGACTAAGTCGGCGTACAGGGCTCGAACAAGACCTGAATAGAACTCTCTAACAGGATTTTCTTCCCAACCCCCTGAGGATTGAGGATCTTACTTTGATCCGGAGAAGCAAAGCAGAGCTAAACCAAAACCACGGGTGTGTGTTACCGGGGTAACGACTCGATTGCTACCGGAGTAGCGGACTGACTCGATAGGCTCAGCAACCGCTCGACACGAGTGCGAGACGTGGTCGATCGCATGTGGAGGCAAATTGCGTGAGACGCTCAGCAACCGCTCGACATGAATGCGAGATGGGATCAATCGCAGGTGGAGGCAAATTGCGTGAGTTGCTCCGGAGAGGCTTTGCAAGTTAGCGTTGCGCTAGAACTTGTGTTTGTTTGTAGATGGTTGAGAACCCTTTTTCAGTTGCAAAAGAGTTATATTTATATGGTTCCCGAAACCCTAATGCTTGAAGATCCAGACTGGGGGATTCCGGGATTGACTAGGATTGTCTTCCCCAAACTGCCTCCAATTAAATCAATCAAGAATAACTTGAGATCGGCCTTTCCTTTTACTTAGGGAACTCACACCACGCCGTATATTGCCCGGATCGTCCCTCAATTAAAGCCAAGATAAGCCAAATCGACTCCACAGAGAATCAATCACTGATTTGGCTTAAGATACCTTTCGGAAATAGATTGCTATCCGAAACAATCCCTAGTTAACCCAATCAGCGTTTACACCTTATTATCCGTTAAGGTAATTCGTATATTTGTGTAATTGGATTACTACAAAATAACCCCAATCTGATCGGGTAGCAAATCAATGCTTTTGTTCCAAGCAATCTTCCCCCAATGGAAGAGGAAGTGCTCATACTGGATTTGGTTCAACTTAAACCCTTCTGGGCCTCGGGGTAAAACCTCAATTGCAGTAAATTCCAATTGTGGCCCAAACAGATGTTATGTCAGTAATTTGGTCTACTTGTATCATCATCTTGTACCTAAGCTGTTGAATAAGCTGTATTTCCTTTTCGGTATTTGGTAGAGTAATTTACTCTGTTAGAAATTTTACTACTTTATACGTCACTGTATGTTAGAAATTTTCAGTGCACATAGTATATATATAAGGGAAAATGGCTGAATTGATCACTGAAGTATGCCCCATTCTAAATTTTGCTCACTGAAGTTTGTCCAATATCACTTTGCTCACTATCGAATTACACTTGTGTTCACTTTGATCACTCCGTCTAAATTAGCCGTTAAAATTCAAATTCTGCCGTTAAAAACAGTGACGTGCCACTCATGTGTAAATTTTAAGGACATTTTGGAAATTTCATTAGTTTACTCCCTCATCATCGACATTGTCCACTGATTTCTAAGCAACAGTAATTAGCCGACCCACCACAAATAGACCGACTCTGGCTTTTTGTTAGAAAAGTGAAGAAAGCGAGAGGATTGTGTTGTTCAACTTTCACTTTCTCATTCTGGGTGGTTAGCACTTGAGACTTATTATTACAATTAGGCCTTTCATTTTCTTTCAACTGTTTCTGAATCTTGCAAATAATGGAGTCATATTAGTGTGCTTTGCTGGACAATTGGTGTCGGAATTCCCATCTGGTTTTTGCTCTGCTCGGCTTAAAATCTCAGGTTCTGAATCCTTCTCTGCATTACTGGATCTGGGTTTTGGTTATTATGCTCTGTTTTTTGGATTTTTGGGGTTGAAATTTATGTCGGTGGCATTGTGGACTGGTTGATATGGCCATGGGTAGGATGTGGAGTTTGGTGTTTTTGTGTTTACTGGTTGTGGCTTATGGGGATAGACCCGAAGAGAGAGAAAGAGAGAGAGAGGGGCAGAGGCGATCGCCGTCGCTCCGGCCACCTCCGACCTCGTGACGTGGCGTGTTCGACGCGGCTCGGCGTCCCCTATCGATCGGTGGGTTCGATCGGCGACGAGGTTGCCGGAGAAGTGTGAATCAGAGAGTGTTTGATATCTATATCAATAACCAGACTGCTGAGTCTGGTTTTGATGTTGCTGGACTCACAGGAAAGAATTTAGTTCCACTATACAGAGATTATGTAGTAATGGTTCCAAATGGGAGCCCGCAGGAGGATTTGTGGCTCGCACTGCATCCAAATGCTAATACTAAGCCACAGTACTACGATGCAATCCTTAATGGAGTCGAGATTTTCAAGATCAATGATACTACTGGCAATCTGGGAGGGCCTAATCCTATACCCCGTCCCAAGCAGGTCAACATTGATCCATCTAAGGCTAGGTCAAGACTTGGCAAGGGTAAGAACAATAACCATAAAGCACTGATTGCCGGGGGAGTTAGTGGTGGAGTTGTCTTGGCACTTGTCCTTGGTTTCTTTGCTATGTGTGTGTCACGCCGCCGTAGACAACCTAAGGACTCAAGTACAAGTGAAGGACCATCTGGTTGGCTCCCTCTGTCTTTGTATTCACAATCTGCAAGTTCTGCCAAGACAAACACAACACGAAGTTGTGCTTCCTCCCTCCCCTCAAACCTTTGTCGTCACTTCTCATTTGCTGAGATCAAAGCTGCCACTAACAACTTCGAAGAGGCTCGACTCCTTGGTGTGGGAGGTTTTGGGAAAGTGTACAAGGGTGACATTGATGGTGGAACGACCAAAGTAGCCATCAAGCGTGGAAACCCTCTCTCTGATCAAGGTGTGCATGAATTCCAGACTGAGATTGAAATGCTCTCAAAGCTTCGTCATCGTCATCTTGTTTCACTGATTGGCTATTGTGAGGATAACTCTGACATGATTTTTGTGTATGATTACATGGCTTTTGGAACCCTGAGGGAGCATTTGTACAAGACCCAAAAGCCTCCTCTACCATGGACGCAAAGGCTTGAGATTTGCATTGGGGCTGCTCGTGGTTTACACTATCTCCATACTGGTGCTAGTGTATTGACAGGCCGTCAATGGGAGATGTTCTCTGGAACCTCGAGTTTGCATTGCAGCCTACAGGAGCATTGGTGTAGTTGGATAGATTATTGGGCTAAGTGAGAGCTTTCGAATGGTGGGTCAATCGCCACCATCGGCGGTGGTTGCCCCTCTCTCTCTCTTTCTCTCTCTTCGGGTCAGGCAAAAGAGATAGTGAACAAAGTGATATGACTAAAATACCCCTACTGTTAACGATCGTTTACAAATTTTTTGAATTTTAACGGCTGATTTAGACGGAGTGATCAAAGTGAACACAAGTGTAATTCGATAGTGAGCAAAGTGATATTGGACAAACTTCAGTGAGCAAAGTTTAGAATGGGACATACTTCAGTGATCAATTCAGCCATTTTCCCTATATATAATAACAAACCAAATTATACGTATCACCAGCCTTTGAACAAAATATAAAATGTCACAATCAATCCAGGCAGTCAGCGACTGTCGAGTCCACAAACCAACTAATCGACTTGACTACAGCGAACAACAGCCAGTCAATCTTCTGCCGACTACAAAATACCAGTTACGAGTTGCATGTTCAATATTTTGAAACTTTCAACGGTCAACAATCACATACTAGCTCGCTTTGACCCGCGTACCATCTGAACACGTCCCACTATAAAATGTATCTTTCACAACGTAATCTCATCTCATATCACAACCAAAACAAACACATCAATCTCTCCGTTCTTCGTAACCAACGATGATTCTATCATGGAGAAGAAGCAGGGCCAGCAAGTATGCCAGCAGGAAGGAATTTCCCGGCGAGAATCTAGACATAATGGGGATGGAGGAGATAGTGATTCCGTCACACTTCCGGTGCCCTATCACTCTCGACCTCATGAAAGATCCGGTCACTTTGTCGACGGGGATGACCTACGACAGGTCCAGCATCGACACCTGGATCGATAAAGGAAACAACACCTGTCCGGTCACCAACCAAGTTCTGGCAACGTTGGACCAAATCCCCAACCACGCCTTACGTAAGATGATCCAAGACTGGTGCGTCCAGAACCGCTCCCACGGCGTCGAACGCATCCCCACGCCTCGGATTCCGGTCTCTGCGTACGAGGTCACTAGGGTTTATCAGAGAATCATGGCCGCAACGCAGCGCGGCGATTACGACAAGTGTTTGGAGTTGGTGGCCAAGGTCAGAACTTGGGGAAAAGACAGCGAGAGGAACAGGAAGTGTATCGTGGAGAACAGAATGGGGTGCTGCCTCTCTGCCACGTTCGACTTCTTCGCGGAAAATGAGGGAGCGACGTTGTTGAAGGAGGAGATCTTGTCCGTGATGACATGGATGTTTCCGATGGGTGAAGAAGGTCATTCGAGGCTTGGATCTGCAAAGTCGATGAGGTGTTTGGTGTGGTTTTTGGAGGGTAAAGATCTCTCTTCACGGCAAAACGCAGTTCTGGTATTGAGGAAGTTGCTTTCTTTGGATCAGAAACATGTGGATGCGACTGTGGAGATTGAAGGAGCCATGGAAGCATTGGTCAAGATAATTAGGGAGGGCCCTAGTATCTGTCCTACTGCCACTAAAGCTTCTCTATCATGTGTCTTCTACATGATCTCAGGAGCAAGTGATGAAATCAAATCAAGATTTGTGGAGTTGGGTTTGGTTTCTTTGTTGCTAGATATACTTGTTGATGCAGAGAAGAGCCTACGTGAGAGGGCTTTAGGGGTTTTGGAGGGTCTTTGTGATTGCAAACAAGGGAGAGAAAAGGCCTATGAGAATGCTCTCACCATGCCTCTATTGGTTAAGAAGATGCTAAGAGTATCGGCCTTGGCGAACGAGTTTTCGGTTTCTATAATTTGGAAGCTCTGCAGAAACCAAAATGGAGATGGTAATGATGAGGAAGAAATTAAGATTCTGATGGAGGCACTTCAAGTGGGCGCATTTCAGAAGCTCTTGGTTCTTTTGCAGGTCGGGTGTGGTGATGGAATCAAGGAGAAGGTTACTGAGTTGTTGAAGTTGTTCAATCTGCACATCACTAAATTAGACTGTGTTGATTCATCCATGGATTTGAAGTATCTGAAGAGAGGCCAATTTTGATTCATTAGGGGTCACATACCACAATTACAATTTTTTCCCGTAGGTAGAAGAGCTGTACAAAATACAAAGATATGTAAACAGAATACCATTCAATTATTCAATTAAGTTGGGAGAAGAAACATTCATTTCATGACTTGTGTATGACTGTTTGATCTATCTTCTGTTAGTTTCATCCCATCTTTGACTGGCTGAAATTTTGTCACGAAAAACAGGCCCTTAAAGACCTTAAAATTGGTCGAGTTAATTAAACCAGTCCCAATACAAATTAATTCATTTGTAATATACGCCACAGATCAATCCAATTGACAATTCAGCAGACATGCTCTGATGCCAACTTCCTAGAACAAATGAGTTCTGCAAAAAGAAACTAAACATAGGCATCCAATTGGCCATTCAATAGTTATTCCTGAGGCCAAATTTCTAGAATGAAATGCAAAAAGAGTTCTGAACAGAAGAAAGAAACTGAACAATTCGTTGACTTGGATATATATACAGACTAATTAAGTTACAGGAGTTATGTCCAAATATCCAATGAAGGTGTCTTATATTTTCTTCAAAAACGACGCCAACCTGAGAGCAAGTCCAACAGATTACCTATAATAGAAATTTTACTTAATTTTGGGGATTTTGGGCTCTAACAGATTCTCCATCTCATTCCCTAAAATGGGGATTTGGATGAGAGATAATATATTCATCCATATACTTGTAGAGAGAGAAATAAAAATTTGCAGAATGAAAAATTAATGAACAAATTGTTCTAGGGTAAAAGGATGATAGTAAAACTGTGTCTTTATTGATTAATAAGGAGGTTTTTATATAGGCATTACATCAAGTATCCCTGGTAATCAGGGATTCCCTATCTAATAAAGAATCTAGACTACTAGCCTTATTAGGACAAGACACACCACGAAAGTTACGGAATTAACCTTCCTTGAACACTCCCCCTTGTGTCGCGTCCTCAATGGTGCATGAACTGTTGCCTCGTTAAAACCTTTGCCAGCAAACAACAACCTCTTGGGCAAAAATAAAAGCATGGTCTAAGGAAAAAGAGTACAACGTACCAACTACAAGTATGTGAGACATGCATAACTAGACTCCCCATGAAGTCTAGATGAGAACTCCCCCTGATGGTCAATCAGTCTTTGAGTTCGGATAAGCGACACATACCAATGCGCTTTACATGCTTCACAAATGTAGATTTGGGTAGAGACTTGGTGAACAGATCAGCTGCATTATCTTCTGAGCTGACTTGCTTCACTTGGATATTTAAAGTCTCTTACTGCTGCTGATTGTAGAAGTACTTAGGCGAAATGTGTTTAGTGTTATCACCCTTGATGTATCCCAACTTCATCTGCTCAATGCATGCTGCATTATCTTCAAATATGCAAGTTGGTCCCATAGTAGTAGACTCAAGTCCACTAGACTCTCGAATGTGAGATATAACTGAACGAAGCCAAACACATTCTTTGACTGCTTCATGTAGTGCAATATTCTCAGCATGGTTCGAGGAGGTAGCAACAAGGGTTTGCTTGGTTGATCTCCAAGATATCGCCGTATTCCCAATGGTAAAAACATAACCTGTTTGGGAACGTCCTTTGTGTGGATCTGACAAATATCCAGCATCAGCAAATCCTACCATCACATCATCTGGTGTATCTGAGTAGGAGGGGGTAGTGCCAAAACCGTATCGAGACCACGACTTTGCATCCTCGGGTTCGGATACGTTGGCAGATACTGTGGCGGTACGGCTGGAAGCCGAGCCGAGGCCGGTGCAGCGACAGAGCAGGGTGCTGCCGAACCGAGGCCGGTCTTGGCAGCTGACCGATGGTGATCCGAGCCACGGTGGGTGCCACTGGATGCAAGGGATTGGTTATGTACCGAATCCTGATGAGTGAATCGATAGTACAAGCCCATGTCAAGGGTTCCTTTCAGGTATCGGAAGATGTTCTTGATTCCAGCCCAATGACGTTGTGTTGGCGCCGAGCTAAATCTAGCTAACAAGTTCACCGAGAAAGCAATGTCTGGTCTAGTACACTGAGGTAGGTATAACAAAGCTCCAATTGCACTAAGATGTGGATATTCAGCTCCCAAGACCTCTTCGTCATCTTCTTTCGGACGAAAGGGATCTTTATTGATATCCAGACTTCTAACGACTATGGGAGTGCATGTAGGATGCATAACTTTGTCCATGTTAAATCGCCTGAGCATCTTTCGGACATATGCAGATTGGTGTACAAAGATTCCACCACTTCAGTGCTCTAGTTCTAAGCCTAGGCAAAACTGAGTCCTTCCCAGATCTTTCATCTCGAATTTGGATTTCAAGTAGCTTGCGGTCTCATTGATCTCATTCAGAGTTCCAATGATGTTCATATCGTCAACATAGACGGCTACAATGGCAAATCCTGAAATTGTTCTTTTTATGAACATACAAGGGCACAACTCATCATTCTTGTATCATTTCCCAATCAAGTAATCACTTAACCGTGTGTACCACATCCTACCAGATTGTCGGAGTCCATATAGAGATCGTCTCAACCTGATAGCAAATGAACTTCGTGGTTTTTGCTCACTTGACTTGGGTAACGAAAGTCCTTCTGAAACTTTCATGTACATCTCCGTATCTAGATCCCCATAAAGATACGCTATTACAACATCCATAAGCTACATATTGAGTCTCTCTGAGACTACCAAACTGATTAAGTATCGGAAGGTAATAATATCCAGGACTGGAGAATACGTCTCCTCATAATCAATTCCAGGGCGTTGAGAAAAACCTTGTGCCACGAGTCTAGCTTTATATCACTGGACTTCACCATTCTCATTGCGCTTTCTGATAAAAGACCCATTTATGTCCAACAGGCTTCACGTTCGGCGGTGTAGGCACAACCGGTCCGAATACTTGATTGCTTTTTCTTTAGAGAGTCTAGTTCAGCCTGGATTGCTTCTTCCCACTTTGGCCAATCCGCCCTACGTTGACACTCATCAACAGTGCGGGGTTCCATATCGTCGTCGTCAATGATTTCTTGAGCAACGGCGTAGGTGAATGCATCATCGATATACATGGAATTCCTCTCCATAAGATTGTGCATGCATAAGTAGTTTAGTGAGATTTTCTTGTTCTCCAACATCAACGGTGAGTCTAAGGCGTCCCCCAGATGATTCAGAGTTGATTCTTTGACATAGGTATAGTCGGAGACAATCTCGTGTGACGACGTCACAGTATCGATGATGAGCGGATCGCTTTGTGCCTGGATACATGCCATCTTTCTAGGTACACTGTCCTTGTAACCGATTGGTCTCCCCCTCTTTCTAGGAGGATCCGAAGTCGACGCCGGCCCTCCACTTGGAGGTGCCGTGCCTAGGCTGCCGACGGCACCTAGGGCTGCGGGTCCGAGACCGGCGACGCGTGCTCGCACGTGGCGAGGTATGTTGAGCCTTGTAGGTACATTCGCAGCAGGTATGGTTGATCCTGTCACTTTCGCAATATCAGTAAAGGAGTCGGGCATCGAATCCGCAACCTTTTGTAGTTCCAATATGCGTTGTATTTCTATCTCACACTGAGACGTACGGGGATCATAATGAGACATAGTGGGAGAGAACCACGTCAATTCCTGACGTTCACTAGGGACGGATGCGGCCCCATCTCCCCCTAACGGCGGGAAGGATGTCTCATTAAAGTGACAATCTGCAAATCTTGCAGTAAACAGATCACTTGTCGTAGGCTCTATGTAGCAGACAATTGTCGGTGCTTCATATCCAACATAAATAGCAAATCGTCGTTGTGGACCCATCTTGGTACGCAATGGAGGTGTGATAGGCACATATACGGCACAACCAAAAGTACGCAGATGCGAAATATCAGGCTCATAACCAGTTACCAACTGGTACGCACTAAACGGTTGGCTATATGTGGGTCGTAGACGAATAAGCATAGCTGCATGTAGTATTACATATCCCCATGCCGTAACGGCAAATTAGTGGCCATGACAAGGGACCTAGCAACAAGCTGTAGTCTCTTGATAGCAACTTCTGCAAGACCGTTCTGAGAATGAACGTGGGGCACGGGATGTTCAACTTCAATCCCAACTGACATGCAATAGTCATCAAAACACTTTGATGTAAACTCTCTAGCATTATCCAGTTTGATAGACTTAATCGTATTGTCCGGGTGGTGAGCCCGAAGCTTAATGATCTGAGCTAGGAGTTTAGCAAATGCAGCATTCCTCGTGGACATCAACGCAACGTGTGACCAACGCGTCGACGCATCAACCAGAACCATAAAATATCTAAATGGTCCGCATTCTAGTGTTATAGGTCCACAAATATCACCTAGTATTCGTTGTAGGAACGAAATATTCTGTTTATTATCAATAGCAAAAGATGGTCTTGCTTGAAGTTTTGCTAGTGAACAAGCTTTGCAAAACGAACGATGAGCATTAGACATCGCTACAGAGGCATGAGCAGCAGGATTAGGCCGAACCTCTCCTTGGAGCCGAGAGGCTGCCGGCGGTGGCATGTCGGCCGAACCGAGGCCGAAGCACCCTTGCACGGCGTCGGCTCGGTTGTGTCCAGTTTTCTGGTTTCCTTTTTGCTTCTGTAATCTGAAAAACAGATGACCGTGGGAGCATTTCAAAATATGAATCATCAGATCACCATCCGGATGACCGAGTCTGTCATGCCAAAGCTTGTAAGCATCGGAATCACATAAGATAACAACATGAGATTCATTGGCTCAAATGGTTGTGAAATACATGCCATTTCGAACGCCCTTACACTTCTCCACAATGCGAGTACGCAGAGATTGGGTGGAGGTAATCAACAGATATTCAGTTCCATTTTCAACAGAAGTGCTGAGGTGATAGTCGTTGTCACGCACATCCTTGAAAGCTAGGAGGGTTCTGGGCGCTTTAGGTGCATACAATGCCTCAGCTACTCTGATTTCAGTGCCATTTGGCAATAAGAATTGAGCAACTCCGCGACCTTTCACAATAGGTCCCGATCCTGTCATGCTAGATAATGACGATCCACATGGCTTAAATTCCGAAAACAATTGCCGATTCCTCAGAATCGTGTGAGTTGTTGCACAATCCAATAGACACTCGATCTCGCCTTGAAACATCTACAAAAACAATGTAAATTGAATCAATTGTCTATTGTAGACTTTGGCGAACACTTTAAAATAAGTGTATTGAAGCAATATATCATCACAAAACGAAGTGCATTAAGACCAATAACATAGTCATGGCATCTGTATAACTTTATAGAAAGAGACAAGCCTCTTGTTAATCACCGAATACCAACATTGAGGTAGAGAGATTGAGACCGGACGCCATCGTGGGTGGTGTGGCCGAGCCAAGGTCGAGGCCAAGGCAAAGGCCGGGGCCAAGCCAAAGTCTAAGCCGTGGCAAGGCCGAACCTACCCTGATGCCGAGCCGAAGCAAGGCGAGAGGTGAGGGCCGGTCAGGCATTGAGGCAATACGATGCGACGGTTGAGCTAAATCCAAAGCATGTTGAGTCCGGAGACAAGTCGTTGCCAAGCCATTTATGCAAAAGTTGTATTTTTCGATAGGTTATCGATGTTGGTTTCAAAGCCGGGTTCATGGCCGAGGACGGGTCGGGACAAAAGTTGAGACGTGTCCAAGGCGAAAAATGAAAAACCGGGTTCGGTATCTAGCCGGCATGTTTCGAGGCTGCCGAAAAGCTACCGAGGGCCTGGCGATTCGCAGCCAAGCTGCCGAGGGGCTGGCGAGTCGCAGTTAAGCGGCAAAGGGGCTGGCGAGTGGCAGCCAAGGTGCCGAGGTGAGCCGAGGGGCTGGCGAGTATGCCGATAGGGTGGCCTAATGTGCAACACGATTTCTCGCGAGTTTCTCGTTTTATCTTTGTAATTTTATTTCGGATTTGAGTTAACATCACCCGAATTGTGGTGAACTCAAAATAATTATGCCATTGTAAATTGGACGCATTGAACCATTTATGCTTTCATAGGGATGTAAAAATCTCAAACCATTCATTGAATAAGAGAAATTGTATGATGACAACTCAAAAGTACATCAAGGATGTTCTAAATCAAACGACTTATCAAACAAATCGTGAACTATGACTAAAGAAAGCCAAAAATCACAATCAAAATCAAACTTGAACATGTATTTCATGACCTAAGTCAAATACTTATTCATAATCCGGAGTATCATACTCCTGAGTCCTAAGCTTGTTGGTGTGGAGCCGAAGCTCGCATACAATAATAAACCCTGCAATCGTTAGTAGTATAGACATAAGTAGGGATCGTTCTAGGCCGGGGATTAAGGGTACCTGAGATATGAAATTGTTAGACAAACACATATGCACATATATACATTGAAAACGTCACATATGGGGGGATAAACATGGATCGGCAGCCATAGGGCTGCCCTAGTACTACATACGGCATTAAAACAGAAAATAAAAAACCTAAGACTAATATTTACAAGTGATCATCATCTTTCCCAAAACATTTAGCACAAAAGACTCTTTAACATGTAGACTAATATGCAAGAAGGTAAGGAACAAGTATGAATGTTGTTTCGACTTAACCAATTTCGATCCCAATTAGAGCCTACGAGGTCATCTAATCGTTGATTACTAGGGTCTTAAGATTAACTACGAGTATAATCCTAAGGTATGTGTTAACCGATTTTACTGGGCCAACAATTAAGCATATGAATCACAAATCGAAGACAAGCGAACAAGTAGGGTCGTCAATCCTCTTATTATCTTGCAAGTTCTAAGGTATTTAGACCTAGTGAGCACATGATTTAAGAAAACTACGAGTATGACTCAACCATGAACTCTATCACATGAAACCTAGCACTTAGAATTACATGTCAAACAACAAATGCTTAAAACAAAACTAGTGTGTCGATTTATTGCCCTAACCTTAGATTACTAATCGAATTAAGTTCTCAAACAACATCGCATACCTATTGTCCTAGTTATCAAACATAAAAATCTACAAGTCACATATCACAAATCAACATGCAAAACATGCAATTTATAAAAAACCAAAATCAATTCATACATAGACATACAAATCATCACCAAAAATTCATGAGTGTTTCATAGACAAAACTTAAACATAACTAAACAAAAATACTAAACCGAAGAAGGGAGTGGATCACACTTTGAGACACCTTGAGAGCTTCACTTGGTGTGGATCCGGCGATGTATGGAAGATGGAATGAGGCTGCACGGCAGTAAGGTATGTCGGCAGGGTATTTTTCCAAGTTTCGGCAGAAACTTGGATGGTGGTGATGGGTTTCGGTTTAGGGTTTTTATCTAGGATCTTTGGTGAATTTTGGTAGAGTTTCGGCCTTGTGTTTAGCTTGAGATGAGATAGCTTTTCTGTAGAAAAAGTGAGGGTTTATATAGGAGAGGGGTGCCGGCTGCCCTAGATGCTCAAGGAAGTCAGAAAACCAAGTGGATTAAGGAATTGAAACCTTCCTTTTCAAAGTCTAATTAGGTTTTCTTTTTCTGATTTTTCTTCAAGGCTTGGGCTTCACATCTTCATGGACTTCTTATATGGTCTTGGACTTCAATTGATAAGCTTTGATCCACCAAAAATGCATCACATTGCCGGCAGCTTGAAGTTGCATCCGATCTGCCTCAAATCAGCAGCTTCTCCTAGTTTGACTAGGAGACTTGATTTCTTCATGTTTTTCTTCGATGCCATGGCCTAGTGTCTTCCTCTTCCCTTCATAAATCTTGAACCATCTTTACGTATGCATTTTTACACCATTTGGTCCGTCAAAAACAGAAAACACAAAAAGGGGGCAGTAGGTTCCTGGAATCGGCAGATTTGACCTTGCTGTAGTAATTCCGGCATATCTCCACTCTCGGAGCTCCGATTGATGCGATTCCAAGTCTCAGATAAACTAGACACATATGGCCATCTCCCCATAAAACAGTTTAATCAAATTCCTTGTGAGTCGGCGGGAATGATTTTTCGAAGTTGGGACACAGTCCCAGGAAAATCCTGGAAGTCCCTGGATTGGAATGCTCGGACTGCCGTTTTGCAGCCATCTTTTGGGTGACTTCCCGAACTCCGATTGATCTGAAATTTTAACACAACATTCCTCAGCATATGAATATTAAGCACGCCAAATTTCATAGAATTTGGACAAGGATAGATCACAGTTTCATTCATCTCAAAATCGCGAAAAAGACATATTTTACAATATTTTCCAGATTTCTCAAACTTAGTCATTTTTCGGATTCTTAACCATTTTTCACAAAACTCTACCAAAATTGACACTAACTACATTATGACTCTATCTTAGACAAATAAGGGTTAAACAAAGCATAAACGAGGGCATACACATATAATATCGTCGCACATTGTGCTCCTATCACTTGTTCGTAGGTTGGAAGTCATCGACGGTGAAGTTGGTATCTTCTTCATCATACTCTTCTTCCTCAAAATTTCCTACATAGTTCGTTTCTTGTTCCATGTATTGCTTGTGTTTCTTGTAAGCAGCTTGGACATCTCTACTTGCTTTGCAATCACGTTGGAAGTGATTCTTGGAGCCGCATTTGAAGCAAGGAGCCGAAGCTGAGCTCGAGGCGTAGCCACCATGCTTGGGGCCGGAACCGAACCGGTTCCCCCCTCTAGGAGCGGCGGCGCTGCGCTGTCGCGTTTCCATGTGAGGTTCCGGCTAGGGTCGGCACCTCCTCTTCCTCCTCTTCCCCCACGTGTTGCTCTTGGCGCACGTGGTGGTGGTGGTGCTTGACGTCCGCGAGAATGACTCCTTGGCTTAGGAGCCCTACCACGGGCTTGGTGAGATTCGGCTAAGAATTTCGGAGCTCTAGGCCTTTTGTTGGTAGTAAGAATCAACTCATGGTACCTCTCCTTTTTTTGAAGCACATTCATCAAGTCACTGAAGGTTTTGATGGTGCTTTTCTCACAAAGATCACGGTACTGATGTGACAACATGGACGCAGATTTTGGGAACGTCATGATTGTCTTCTCCATCATATCATCATCGGTCTTGTCGACCCCACAAAAGCTCAAATTAGACTGTAAATTAAGCATAGTCTGATGGTATTCCTGGACGGAATCAAAATCCAATAAGCAGATTTGCTCCCAATCTGACAGAAGGTCAGGGAGTTGTGCATCATGCACATTGTCGAAGCGGTCTTTGAGGATGTCCCATAGCTCTTTGGGATCGGTCTTCCTCAGGTATTGCTTCTTGAGCATTGGATGGATATGGTGCCTGAGAAACATCAGGTCTTGAGCTTTCTGTTCAGGAGAAGCGTGCAAGTTTTCATCCTCAGGAGGGACTATGGTGGCCGTAAATCGTTTGCCAATGAAGGTGTTCTCTACTCTGAGACCCACATCTTGTATTCCTTGCCTTGGACATCCAAGATGTCGAATTCTGGACACTGAGTGTCAGCCATCTACAAAACACAATAGGGAGACGTTAGTATTTTGAATACTAATCAAGTTTGATTTTTGTTCTTTTATAACAGTGCCAAGATATAGTATGGTTACAAAAATCGATGCATAATGTGACATCAAGTCACAATCGATATCTTCCCTTTATTTTCTTTAGAAAAAGAGACGTTATGGATCACAGTGACATCACAGTCACAAGTATAACGGTGGCCGGTAACATAACAGTTACCCCAAAAACGTTGGCACCGGGGTGACTAAATCCCCGTATGCTGTCCCGAGAAGCGATAAAATCGGGATGAGGTAGCAGGGACACGAAAAGGTCCCGGAAGAAAACACAACCCAACTATTGAAATTTCATAAGCGGGAACTTTTATAAAATATTTACCTCTTCAATTGAAGCTTGATCGAAAGAAACTTGACTTTGGGGGAAGCTTATTTTCTTCGATTTTTCTTGAGTTCTTCTAAGCAACGAACTAGGCCTGGAAGGGCACTTGCTTGGCTTGCGAGCAATCTTGGCCTTCGAAGGATGCGTGCAAAGAATAGCACGCAAGTGAGGCTAGTGGGAAGGTGCAGCCGAGCCGGTCTGCCGAGAGGTAGGGGAGGAGCGGCGCGGCGGGGGTAGGTCGGCAGCTCATGTACTGCCGAGAAGAGATCGACGGCGACCGGAAAGGAGGACGGCGGCCGGCGACGGTAGGGATTTAGGGTTTCGAAAAAAAAAAACTATTTTCGGAATCAGGGTTTTAGGGCTATTAGACGGGAAGGCTAGAGCAACGTGCTGATAACGTGTTCTAGGGTAAAAGGATGATAGTAAAACTGTGTCTTTATTGATTGATAAGGAGGCTTTTATATAGGCATTACATCAAGTATCCCTGGTAATCAGAGATTCTTTATCTAATAAAGAATCTAGACTACTAACCTTATTAGGACAAGACACACCACAGAAGTTACGGAGTTAACCTTCCTTGAACACAAATCAATTTGACACAAAAAAAACTAAAAGTAATCATTAATGAGAGAGAATATATTCATCCCTATAGCTTGAATTTTATTTAAAATAAATAAATTTATTATGATAGAATAACTTAAAAGTAATCAATAATTACAATTTACAATAAATGTTAGATATTTATTATTGTGTTATAAATGTCAGAATCTGCAAAACAAGGAATCTGTTGGAGTTGGAGCAAAAAATTATAGAGAAAATGAGTTTTGTTTCCCCATTTTAGAGAAATTTTTGGGGAAGCTGTTAGATTTGCTGTGAGAGTTTAGAGAAGTGCCACAAGCTTTAAGGTCACTCCTCGATTTCAGAATATATATATAGAGTGACTTGAAACTAATGGAACTAAAGCAGCACTTTTAGTGAATTCAAATAAATTTAAACATTAAAAAGAGAATTGTCTCTAAATTTTTGTGTTATATGGTTCTAAGTTGTAACAATTTATACGACATTTACTTAAATTTATCTTAATGGACGGCCATCCTCAACCTCAACCTGCATCTCTTTCAAACTGCAGAGGTGATAATTAGAGTCTTAGATTGGCTACGAAGATTCCAAAGATCTATGAGAATATGGCACAAACGCCTTAAGATCCCATTTTGAACCTCTAATGAAACATGTCGATTCACAAAGTTACAGGAACCTTTCCCAAACTCTTCTGCGCAAATGCTTGTACTGCAGATCTTCTCTAAAAAGACCTAGTTATGCTAATATTATCAAATCAGTCAAACTTGTGTTTGACTAATACAATGAAATAATATGAACATATCTGAAGGGTGAAGAACCATTCAAATTGAATATAGTATTAGAGCAGACTGTTAAAACAAAGATTAATGCATTTATGCTCTGAGAGCTTGGGTTGCATACTCTTGCATATATTGTATATGTCAGTGCATTACTTTCCCAAGGTCACCTATTCCCAAAATATTTGGCCAGCTTAATTTAAGGTACGACGATTTGCCAGCAATTGAAACTATAACAAAACGACCATACAAAATCGCTGCTGCTAAACTGGGAGAGCTTTAGGGAAGGCTTCATGACCAGAAACAGAGATGGTCTCTAACTTGCAGTCAGTCGTAATCAAGGATTAAAATGTCGATATCGGTAGAGATATCGGTCGGCCGAAAAAAAGAGATATCGGAGATATCGGAGATATTCGGAAATATATTTTTTTTATTTAAATATGAAATTTATTCATTTTACATATAAAATCATAAATACATACAAATAATAGCTTCATTTAGTACCAGAAAGAGACTCTAGGTGCTTCAGATTCCCCATGCTAATTGTTAGGGATGTAACTTGTAACGCCACAAGCAACCTTGTCCAAGGTCAAGAGTTAAGCCTATGGCCGGTTGCTTGTGTGCTAGTGGCATTTCTGTAATTAATATTTCCTAATATTCATGTTTCCCTGGTGCCAAGTTACTATTTGTCCGACTTGCACTATACAGGGGGGTTCCTAGTCGGCGACGGTTGGACTAGTGAACTAGTATAGGTAAGCACATGTACTTGCGCCCCTGTAAACGTCTTACCATCAATAAAGAGAGGAATTATTCAATCATCTGTGTCGCGTGAGATCTTTTGCAACTTTGCATTCAATTGCTCGCTCGCTTGTCGACGAGCTCGCCCCACAACTATATTATACTGTTCTTACTTGTTGCGTACAATAGATTATATCGTGTGGTTTCCATTGTTCATTGCAAGGTACGCTCAAGGCTGACTTACTACCTTCTCAAAGGGACAGTAAGTGCCGCACGGTCCTCTTTGCGCTCCCGCAAAGTCGGCCCGTGACAGCTGGTATCAGAGCCAACTTGGCTCGAAGGCTCAGAACATGCCGGGAGGGATGACGAATGCACAAAAGTTCGAATGGATCGAAACTCAACTCGCAGAACTTGCGGGTGTCCCTGACACTGTGATTGATATTACTGCCGCACTACGCCGCGTCGACCTAGATGAATTGGTGACGCGTGTTGAGGACCTTGAAGGGTTAAAAGGGCGAGTGAAGGCCCTTGAGAAGAAGAAAGCCCCGAGGTCTGAAACAGAGAATGAAAGAGATGAAGGAATTGTCTCCCCAGAGCAAGTGGGGGCAATGGGCGATGCCCTTGAGACGCTACAAGTGACTGTGGACACGATGACGGAGGATGTCCGTGCCACTATCGATGCGTTTAAGAATGAGCTGTTCGAGATGAACACAAAGCTCAACCTAGCTATCCGGGCGATGAACACCCAACCTGTGACGGACTACAGGAAGGTGAAGGTTCCGGAACCTCAAGCTTACGGAGGGGCGCGAGATGCCAAGGAGCTTGAGAACTTTCTATTTGATATGGAACAATACTTCCGAGCGGTGAAACCAGATTCGGAAGAAGCCAAAGTGAGCATGGCGACAATGTATTTGTCAGGCGATGCAAAATTATGGTGGCGAACGAAGTACAACGACATTCAGAGGAATGTTTGTACTATTGAAACATGGGAAGACCTCAAGAGAGAATTGAAGGCACAGTTCTTCCCCGAGAACGTAGATTACATTGCCAGAAGGCAATTGAGGGAGTTGAAACACACTAACAATATCCGAGAATTCGTGAGCAAATTCTCTGTGATCATGCTCGACCTTCCGGATATGTCAGAGAAGGATCGACTATTCTATTTCCTTGAAGGATTGAAACCGTGGGCAAGAACGGAACTCCAGAGGCAAAGAGTTCAAGATCTAGCTTCTGCTCAGGCAGCTGCAGAAAGACTAACAGATTATACTTTTGAAGAGAACTCTGCCAAGAGACCCACACCCTCTACAAACATGAATGTCCACAGAAATGCGAGACCAGGACAGAGCAAAAGTGGGGGAGCCGAGTCAAGGTTCTCGAGTTTTGGGGGAGGAGACAGAAGAGCGGGTAATGTGAGAGATACCGCCTCCTCCAAGCCAGTTGCCTCAACTGGGGTGTACACTCCAAGACAACCCAATGCTACTGGGTTCACACCAAGACCCCCAGGATGCTTTCTGTGTAAGGGGCCTCACAGGGTGAATGAATGTCCACACAAGACAGCATTGACAGCTCTGCAAGCCCACATTTATGCAAAAGAGTCGGAAGTCCACCCAGATGAAGAGGAAGAACTTGGTCAAATGGGGGCTCTGAGTTTTCTGAATGCAGTGGGGAAGCAACCGATTGCATCTAAGAAGTCTCAGCCTAAAGGTCTCATGTTTGTGAGTGGAAGCCTAAATGGGAAAGTGGCCAAGAGTGTGATGATTGACACTGGCGCCACCCATAGTTTCGTGTCAGAAGTAGAGGCACGCAGACTGGAGTTAAAGTGGGAGAAAGATGTTGGCCGCATGAAAGCAGTCAACTCCCCACCGTCACCCACAGTCGGGTTGTCTCGAGGGGTATCCTTGAAACTAGACTGTTGGGAAGGGAAGGCGGACCTTGTTATTGTAAAGATGGATGACTTCGATGTCGTACTAGGGATGGATTTCTTGCTGGAGAACAAAGCCATCCCCATTCCGAATGCACGAAACTTACTAATTATGGGTGAGAAGCCATGTGTAGTGCCTGTGAAAATAATCTCGCCAAGTGAACCTCGACTCTTGTCAGCACTCCAATTCAAGAAGGGGGTGAAGCGTCAGGACCCCTCTTATGTTCTCGTTCCTTTGAGTAAAGGCGAGACAGAGCAGGAAGTAGTGCCACGAGAAGTTCAGGGAGTGCTCGAGAACTACAAAGATGTGATGCCGGTAGAGCTTCCCAAAGAACTTCCTCCAAGAAGGAATGTGGATCATGAGATTGAGTTGCTCCCCGGGGCTAAACCACCCGCGAGGGCTCCCTATCGAATGGCTCCACCAGAACTGGCCGAGTTAAGGAGACAGTTGGGAGAGCTATTAGAAGCAGGGTTCATTCAACCTTCGAAGGCCCCATATGGCGCACCTGTACTTTTTCAAAAGAAGCATGACGGGAGCTTGCGATTGTGTGTAGATTACAGAGCTCTCAACAAAGTCACGGTGCGAAACAAGTACCCTATCCCTCTGATTGCCGACTTGTTCGACCAGCTCAGTGGTGCCAAATATTTCACCAAGCTGGATCTTCGGTCGGGATACTATCAAGTACGCATTGCGGAAGGGGACGAGCCAAAGACTACTTGCGTCACCCGATACGGCGCATTTGAATTTCTAGTGATGCCATTTGGATTGACCAACGCACCAGCCACATTCTGCACATTGATGAACCAGGTCTTCCATGACTACCTGGACAAGTTCGTGGTGGTGTACCTAGATGACATTGTGGTCTACAGTTCCACCTTGGAAGAGCATGTGGAACATCTAAAGGTAGTGTTCCAGCAGCTGCGTGCCAACCAGCTGTATGTCAAGCGCGAGAAGTGCTCCTTCGCGCAGGATACCATTAAATTCTTGGGGCATGTCATAGAAAGGGGGAGAATTCGAATGGACATGGAGAAAGTGAAGGCCATTGAAGAGTGGCAAAGCCCCAAGAATGTGAAAGAATTGCGATCTTTCCTTGGACTGGCCAACTACTATAGGCGGTTCATTGAGAATTACTCGCTGAAGACCACTCCCCTGACAGAGCTTCTAAAGAAGGGAGTGGCGTGGGACTGGAAGGAGGAATGTGAACAGGCTTTCAAGAAGTTGAAAGAGGCAGTGATGAAAGATCCTGTCCTTGCATTACCTGATCTGAACAAGCCATTTGAAGTGCAGACTGATGCGTCTGACTTTGCGCTTGGGGGAGTTTTGTTGCAAGAAGGACATCCAGTGGCATATGAAAGCCACAAGCTATCTCCGGTAGAGAGGAGATATACCGCGCATGAGAGAGAAATGTTGGCGGTGATCCATTGTCTGAGAACATGGAGACATTACTTGTTGGGGGCAAAATTTATTGTAAAGACAGACAACTCTGCAGTCAGTCACTTCCTGACACACCCGAAGCTGACCTCTAAACAGGCGCGGTGGCAAGAGTTCCTAGCAGAATTTGATTTCCAATTTGATCACAAAGCGGGTCACTCGAACCAAGTGGCCGATGCCTTAAGTCGGAAGACGGATCTTGCTAGCACCCGAGTGTTAGCGACGTTGACAGGCAGTGCCGTCGCTACCGACATCAAAGGAAGAGTTAAAGAGGGTCTGAGAAAGGATCCTGCCGCTCAAGCCCTTGTCAAGCTAGTAGAGGAAGGGAAAAGTCAAAGGTTTTGGGTGGAAGCCGGCCTGCTAATGGCAAAAGGAGGTCGAATGTATGTCCCTCGTGCCGATGGGTTACGAAGAATGCTTATGAAAGAGTGTCATGACACCTTGTGGGCAGGGCACCCAGGATGGCAGAGAACACATGCTCTTCTGAAGCAGGGATACTATTGGCCACAAATGAGAGATGACGTGATGGAGTACACTCGAACTTGCCTCATCTGCCAGCAAGACAAGGTGGAGAGACAAAAGACACCGGGCTTGTTGGAACCACTGTCCACACCGACTCGGCCCTGGGAGAGTGTCTCCCTGGACTTCATTACAAGCCTCCCTAAGGTGGGGGACATTTCTGGTATCCTCGTTGTGGTGGACAGGTTCTCTAAGTATGCAACATTTGTGCCAACCCCAAAGCATTGCTCTGCCGAAGACACAGCAAGTCTCTTTTTCAAGCACGTGGTCAAGTATTGGGGCGTGCCACAGAATATTGTCAGTGATCGAGACACAAGGTTTACTGGGTCCTTCTGGACAGAGTTGTTCAAGCTGCTTGGGTCGGAGCTCAACATCTCTTCCAGTTACCATCCTCAGACAGATGGGCAAACTGAGAGATTCAATGGAATGCTTGAAGAGTATTTGCGACACTTTGTCCATGCCAACATGAAGAATTGGGTGGAACTCCTAGATGTGGCCCAGTTCTGTTTTAACTCGAAGAAGAGTTCAGCCACCAACAAGAGTGCGTTCGAAGTAGTGATGGGTCAGCAGCCTTTCCTGCCTCACACAGTACAAGAAGTGTACAAGGGGAAGAACCCGCGGGCTTTCAACTTCACTAAAGAGTGGAAGGCCAACACAGAGATTGCCAAGAGTTACTTGGAGAAAGCGGCGGGGCGAATGAAGAAGTGGGCCGACCAAGGCCGCCAGTCTCGAGAGTTCAAAGAGGGAGACATGGTGCTTGTCAAGTTACTCCCCGAACAGCTCCGGTTCCTTCGCAACAAAGACAAGAGGTTGTTCCGCCGATATGAAGGCCCGCTCCCGGTTCTAAAGAAAGTGGGGAAGTGCTCTTACAAAGTCGACCTCCCCACTTGGATGAAGATTCACCCGGTCTTTCATGTCAGCAATCTCAAACCCCATCATCCAGATCCTGAAGATGGCTCTCGCAACAAGCCAACTCGACCCCATGTGGAGATCAAGCCCACTAAGTCGAGGGAAGTCGAAGCGATCCTTGCCGAACGGGTGGTGAACAAGTATCGCCAAGGCACCAGTCAAGCTGTCCAAGTTGTCCCGCAGCAGCAGTTTTTAGTCAAGTGGAAGGGGGTTGGAGACGAAGAGACAAGCTGGGAGAACGTTGAAGCACTCAGGAGGTTCCAGCAGCATATTGAAGACTTCAAGGCAGAAGACGAAGCCAGCAGCTCAGGGAGAAGATTGCAGCACTCTAGCCTTAATGCCGTCGTCGAGAGCGCCGACAGCTTAAGTGGGGGAGCATGTTAGGGATGTAACTTGTAACGCCACAAGCAACCTTGTCCAAGGTCAAGAGTTAAGCCTATGGCCGGTTGCTTGTGTGCTAGTGGCATTTCTGTAATTAATATTTCCTAATATTCATGTTTCCCTGGTGCCAAGTTACTATTTGTCCGACTTGCACTATACAGGGGGGTTCCTAGTCGGCGACGGTTGGACTAGTGAACTAGTATAGGTAAGCACATGTACTTGCGCCCCTGTAAACGTCTTACCATCAATAAAGAGAGGAATTATTCAATCATCTGTGTCGCGTGAGATCTTTTGCAACTTTGCATTCAATTGCTCGCTCGCTTGTCGACGAGCTCGCCCCACAACTATATTATACTGTTCTTACTTGTTGCGTACAATAGATTAATATCGTGTGGTTTCCATTGTTCATTGCAAGGTACGCTCAAGGCTGACTTACTACCTTCTCAAAGGGACAGTAAGTGCCGCACGGTCCTCTTTGCGCTCCCGCAAAGTCGGCCCGTGACACTAATCCACGAAAGTACAATAATCTGAATAAGACATTTGACCCATATAGTAAGAATTGTAGTGATTAATATAATAATCATATATCTTTTTAGAACTGCCGACGGTATCTCCTATAATGGAATAATAAGGATGAATCCAACTATATGATTGGTCATGCACTTCTCCATATATATTGACTATATTCAAAAATATTATAACCAAATTGATTGTTGCCTTCATGCGATTCATTTGACGTCCCACTACACTCTGTGCCTAAACTGATAGATACAAAACTTAAGAAAACTGAAGCAACATCTGATGGGGTACTTTGATCATCAATTGCACATCTAGTCATGCTGCCATGCCGATTCTGCTTTTGCGCACCATGACGAGCTTCTCTAGATCCGTGGTCTTCATCTTGGGTGATATGATCAAAATTACTTTCATATGTAAACTGGTATTTTTTTCTCGAACACTCGAGGCTATTACTTATTCCAGAATTCGATATGATTACTAATTCGAGAACTCGAGACGATTACTTTTTCGAGAACTCGAAGCGATTACTAATTATGAGTCCATGAGACGATTACTTTTTCGAGAACTCGATGAGATTACTTATTTGAGCACTCGAGGCGATTACTTATTCGAGAACTCGAGACGATTACTTATTTGAGCAATCGAGGTGATTACTTCTTTCGTACTTTCTTACATATTCCTCGAGGAGAACACTCCTCACCAATATTTATTAAGACTGTTTGTCACTTCTCTCATCTGGATTTCCTTTGAAGGGAATTCGGAGTACTCAATTTTTTTTTTGTATCCCTCGAGGTGATCACTGATTACTTATTCAATTACTCTTCTCTTAAACATTCTCGAATTTCGAGAAAAAAAAATTTTTTAAAAATTTTACAGATATTTCGTTAAAATATCGAAGATATATCGCAAATATCTTAAATATCGGAGATATTTTAAGTTATAGGAAGATATATCGTAGATACGGGAAAAGAGAAGATATTTACCTCAAAGATATATCGGTCGGCCGAAAAAAAGAGATATCGGATATATCACAGAGATTTTAAACCCTGGTCGTAATGAACTGAGCGGCTGCATTCTCTTCAATGGTGATTATGTTGATCAAATTGAGCAAAATGTGCTCAAACTCTTCCCCATCATTCCACTCATGAATCTCAGTCTTAAGAGCAAGAGGGCTCTTGCAAATCTTTTCAAAAAGCGGGAAATTCTTCCTTGGCATTACAAAATCTCCTTCCCTCAGATTCAAGCTTGGGCAATAATCACCAACTCCATCACCCAAGTAGATCATTCTTTTCCTTCCTTCAGCTGAAGCCCGGATTCTCTCAGTAATCACACTCTTGCACATGTTAGGAGGGCAGAGGCTACAGCCATGAGGGGAACATGTAAAATCACAGAAAAGGTCAAATCCTAACCCTTCCTTGTTCATCGACATAACCCGGGTTAGTGTTGATTTCTGAGAAACATTATTCTAGACCAAGATGCTTCAAAATCGTCTCGATGAAAAACACATTCGCATCACTCACAATCCTCAAATCACATCCTAAAGCATGAACTTCTTTAATGGCTGCCACGATTCTGGGATGGATTGGAGTTGTTTTAAGCACGTCCACAACGTCCTCGATTGTTTTTCCCTGCGAGTGAAGCTCCTTCATCATCCGATCCATGAGAGAGTTCAATGGCATGGTGGGGAGGAGCTCATTGAACAAGTCGGTGGCACCCAACTCATCTACGATCAAATTGTCGCTGTCGCAGTCGATGATGGTATTGTCGAAGTCGAAAACCACAACAACTCCGGCCATCTTTCAAGAACAAGAAGCACACAAACAAACTCCTTGTTTTATATATGAACTGAATGCTAGAGACCAGGTACGTAGCTGTGTTGTGAATTGCAGAAGTGGGCGGTATATATAGTGGGGGAGAAACCAAGTCCAAGTCGATAGGGGATTAGAATTTCGATGGAATATTACTTGAATAAACGATATGTTTATGAACAATATTCCGGTGATGAGAAGTAACCGCGGGAATATTCCAAGGGAATTGAATAGGTTATTTAAAGTAAAATGTACCTGGCTTTATTTTTTAATTTCGGTGATTTTTTTTTAGTTAATTACACAGTAGCACCCGACCAAATTTAACAATACAGAAAACTCACTTTCAAAATTTGCCATACAAATCAGGACAACAGTCCAGACCCAACAGTTAAATGAAGCAGGCCTGACACCGACCCAGAAGACCAAATGACAAAAAAGCCACTGCGTTTCAGTAAAATTACTAGCCTTCCACTGATGCTTTAACCCCCAAATCTCAGTTTCATAATCGATCATTTTCCCCCAAATTTCCAGATTACTTTCTCTTAATAGCAGCAATCTCTCCGTCCCCAAAACTCGTTTCAGAAGGCATCGACCACATCGATATCCTCTCTTCTTCTTCGTCTTCAACCTCTGAAACTCAAATCGGTGAGTAACACAGTAGTAGCTCAATTGTAAATTCATTCCGATTTTGTTTTCGGGTAAATCTAACCCTAGACTTCTGTCAACCGTTTCGATAACGGCTTCGCTAAATCAACAGGTTTTGTAGCACGCTAGAGGCAGTAGCAGTTTCCTCGGTAGAAGCAATAGCAGTAGCAGGTTTTGATAGGTGAAGAAGTTCCATGGAGCAGTAGCAGGAGCAGGTTTTGATCTGTGAAGAAGTTCCATGGAGCAGTAGCAGTAGCAGGTTTTGATCGGTGAAGAAGTTCCATGGAGCAGTAGCAGTAGTAGGTTTTGATCGGTGAAGAAGTTCCATGGAGCAGTAGCAGTAGCAGCCAAAAAAAAAAAGAGATTTAAGAAGTTCCATAGAGGGTGATTAGGTAAAGCCGTGAACCTTCATGTGAGCGATTGACACAATAGCATCAAATATCCTTCTTCTTCGTCTTTAATCGGTGAGTAGCACAGCATTACAAATTTTGATTTGCTTTGAATTATTTTTTTTTTTTTTTGAAAACTGCACAGTCGCAAAAACTAGACTTGTATGAATCGATTTCGATAACGAATTCACTAAATTGACAGGTTTTGTGGCACGTTGGAGGCTGTACTAGCTTTCTTTCATGCGAAGTAGTACTAGCAGTAGCATCCAACGATTCAGTTTAAAGAAGATCAATGGATAGTGATAAGGTAAGTCGTAAATCGTCATTGATGTTGTCTTCGGTGTTTATACTATAAATTGTTAAGTCATAAACCTTCATTCATGTGCTACTGTAAAAAATTGTTTCAAAACCTTAAGTTTTAAAGAAATGATTATGCTACAAGGCTTGGTTTTGGGAACTAGAATGGGTTTGGTTACTTCAAAGTAGAAAGTTGGTGGGGTGTTGTTGAGAAAAATGGTTTGGGAGATGAGCTCTGGTTTGAGTTGGTTGAGTTTGTGGACATTGGCAATGGAGAAGACGGGTTAGAGTAGCCATGTGACTAGTTGTTGAGTTGTGAATGCTTTGGGAGTCTAGCTACTTTGTTATATCAGCTCCTACATTGGGGACTTTCTGGATACTTGGTTCTGTTTTTAACTTTTTATTGAGGTTGTTTGGACTTTATTGTGGTTAACAATGATGAGCTGGGGTGATCCTAAATTCTTGTATTTATTACATTTGAAGGAATGTTTACTTCATTGTAAAAATTTCTGGGTAATTTGCTTCTTTATTGCTACTCTTTGTCACCTGTTATAGTCTTGTACTGGTTATAATGAATGACTGTAATGTTCTTTGTTGACAGTATATATGGTGCACTGCCAAGCATATTCAACGACCTCGTGGACCGTCCAACCGGCGCGATAGGTTCTGGTTCCGGCATGCATCGGGTGGACCGCAACCTCGGCTACATCTCCATTGTGGAAGACCACCGGTGCCACAGCCGGAAGCCATGCTTCCGGACTCCGCAAGAAGCTTCGTGAGTAGGAAAAGTGTAACTGCATCCCACATCGGAAACAATGTAAAGGAGGGAGCCTTCCTTGCTTATAAATAGAAGGCTTCCTTCTTAGAGATAGAAATAATTAGATACAGGCTATTCTAGGCTTGTAACCACCCCGATGGCTTATTGGCCGATCATAGTATATTCCTAAGTGGATGTAGCCATGCCCACCGTAGGCATGGTGAACCACTATAAATCTTCGTGTCGATCTATCTTTATTGTGCTTTTGTTAGAGTCTCCGGATTCTGACAGAAATAATTTGCGCCGTCTGTGGGAAGCTGTACGAAACGTTTTGTTGCTCTACCAGCGGATAGAGATCAATCAGTCTATTGTGCTTTTATTATTCCATCGGCAAGCAGCGCCGCCAGTAAAACAAAAAACAAAAACTTGCTGCCTTAGATCTCTCCCAGGCCCAGCAATCAAACCAGTCAGCACGTCAGCGGGCCGACAGGGTCAGCAGCCGCCCGGTCAAACCGGTCAGTAGGGATAGCATCTCTCTTTCCCGTCCGGTCCAACCAGTAACCACGTTCTACCCCTTTTGACGTCTCGCCGGACCACGCGCGCCGCCCGATCCAGCAGGTCAGCGGGTCAAGACGGCGAGCTCGAAGCCTTCGTCCTGCTGGACAACGAACACCACCCGGTTGCGCGTAGAATGCCCCAGCAGCCACCTCGCCTGCGGGTAGCCCTCCCCCATCGGCCGGTGCGTCATGCATGTCCGACCCGCCGCATTGAACGGCTCTCCCTCCACCTCGCACCTGTCTCGATCTCATCTCGCAGCCTCGTTTAGTCGAGCGGCTGGAGTGCGCAGAGGCGGCGGCGAAGCTCCACGTGGACACGACGAGCCTGACGACCTGCAGATCGACTCATTGGCTTAATATCCAGGCACCAGCGGTGCATGGTGCCGATCGTCAGCCTTGATCATGTCCCGGTGATCTTCTCCCGTTGCTCTAGCTCCAGGTCGGACGAACTCCTCGACTCCGCCACCGATGTCAAACTCCTCCAACCTCTCCTCGGCACCGTCCCAGTCACTCACTCGCAGCCCCAAGCGGGCCTCGCGGCTGAGCACCCGAGGCTCCTCCCCCTTCCGCCTGGCAGCCACTACCAGATTTGACAGAATAGCCGACGAAATTTTTTTCGTCGGCTATTCAAAATTTCGTCGGCTATTCCCTCTACCGACGAAATTTTCGTCGGCTATTCTTCGTCGGTAAAACGCCGTCGGTAATACCAATGGCCGACGAAATTTTTGAAATCGTCGGCCATTCTGAAGTATAGCCGACGAAAATTGATTTCGTCGACCAAACCTTTGAAAAATAACCGACGAAATTCGTCGGAAATTTTCGAGTTTAGCCGACGATTTTGCCAACTATAGCCGACGAAATTAGTCTGTTTCGTCGGCTATACTTCATAAATACCCGACGATTTGTCAATTTCGTCGGTTATTTTCTCCGAATATATTAATATTTTAAAGAATAGCCGACGAAATTTGGTAAAAATCGTCGGCTATACCTGTTATAGCCGACGAAATTTGGTCAATTTCGTCGGCTATTCTTTAATTTTGGGAAAAAAAAAATTAAATTAAATTAAATTAAATTAATTACATTTTGGAGGAGGAGGAGGAGGGGAAGGAGGAGGAGGAGGAGGCCGGAGGAGGAGGAGGAGGCCGGAGGAGGAGGGGAAGGAGGAGGAGGAGGAGGCCGGAGGAGGAGGAGAAGGAGGAGGAGGAGGGGAAGGAGGAGAAGGAGGAGGAGGAGGGGAAGGAAGCTAGAGAAGGAGGAGGAGGAGGAGGAGGGGAAGGAGGAGAAGGAGGAGGAGGAGGGGAAGGAAGAGAAGGAGGAGGAGGAGGAGGGGAAGGAGGAGGAGGAGGCCGGAGGAGGGGAAGGAGGAGGAGGAGGAGGGGAAAGAGGAAGAGGAGGCCGGAGGAGGGGGGGAAGGAGGAGGAGGAGGCCGGAGGAGGGGAAGGAGGAGGAGGAGGAGGAGGAGGAGGAGGGGGGGAAGGAGGATGAGGAGGCCGGAGGAGGGGAAGGAGGAGGAGGAGGAGGAGGGGAAGGAGGAGGAGGAGGCCGGAGGAGGGGAAGGAGGAGGAGGAGGCCGAAGGAGGGGAAGGAGGAGGAGGAGGAGGGGAAGGAGGAGGGGAAGGAGGAGGCCGGAGGAGAGAAAAAAGGCGGGAGGATTTAAAAGATTTAGAAGGAGTATAGCCGACGAAATAAAAGATTTCGTCGGCTATACTTAGAGAATAGCCGACGAAATATTTTAATTTCGTCGGCTATACTTAGAGAATAGCCGACGAAATTAATATATTTCGTCGGCTATACTTTGGAAAATCAACAGCCGTCGGATCTGAGCCATCCAACGGCGGACAATAAAAAGGCGCGGATCAAGAGTTTAGCCGACGAAATATTTGAATTCGTCGGCTATACTTAGAGAATAGCCGACGAAATTTGAATGTTTCGTCGGCTATTCTATGAAAACATACTAAAATGCCGTTTTGAGACCCTAAACGAACTCGAAAGCCCGAAAAAGCCCACACGTCGTGGCGAAGCGACGAGTTTTGTTCCTGGCGTCGTTCCCTTTCCGGAATGGTATCACAATCATCATTCGGACGCCGGACGCCAAATCTACAGTAAACCGGGTTTTGACTGATTTCATTCTTTCGGCACGCGGATTTTATCGGAATCTTGTCATTTTTCAACCGTAGACGTATTTCATTATTTCGGTCATATCTTATTTGACGACATATTTGCATTTGAAGAGCCTACGTATAGTAACTATTTGAAACTATACATTCACTTAAACACTTAGTAAACAAGTTAAGGAACATTAGTGCATATGTTCTGATTTTGAATCTAAAAGTTTGGAAAATCTATTCCAACCGTCAGATATCACCGTTAAGATTAAATACATGTATGAAAAAAAATCCAACTACATCTGACAACGTTAAAGGCTCGATCGGGACGGTCAACCGGGTGAGTCAACCCTTCAAATGCTTAGAAATGGAAATTGGCCCGTCTAAATGACGTTTTTTTGGCCTGACGTTCAACAGAGAATAGTTTCAGATCGATGAGACGCAACCAATCGTATAAAAATTTTCCTCAAAATATTTACCGACCGTCAGGCTACCCATAGGAAAACGGAAGTAAAAAACAGCTAACCGCAACATTCGGCACACAGATTTTGTCGGAATCTTCTCATTTTTCAACCGTAGACGTATTTCATTATTTCGGTCATATCTTATTTCACGACACATTTGCATTTGAAGGACGAAGCAATGGTTTGTCGATAGTGATAGAAAATGGAAGCTGTTTTTTTTTTTTTTTTTTTTTAAATCATAGCCGACGAAATCAAACCTAGTACTCGTCGGCCATACTTCCAAAAATTTTCGTCGGCTAAAGTTTTAGAGAAAGGCCGACGAAAATTCAAATCGTCGGCTATTCCCCTAGAATGACCGACGAAAAAAAAATTCGTCGGCCATTCTAGGGGAATAGCCGACGAATTTTTTTTTTAGCGACGAAAAACAATTTCGTCGGCCATTCTAGGGGAATAGCCGACGATTTTTTAATTTTTAGCGACGAAAAAAATTTTCGTCGGCCATTATTGAGAATAGCCGACGAAAATTGGTTTCGTCGGCCGTTTTTTTTTTTTTTTCGTCGGCAAAAGTTTTTTTTCTGGTAGTGAGCAGCTTGGTACGAGTAAGCCCCGATGGCTTCTCTCCGGGTGCCAGTGGCTCCTCTACAGTTGGGATTGTCTCCCTCTTCGGTTCGGGTCCTCGCCATTGGACCTCCCTCTCCGGTTCGGGTCCTCGCCATTAGACCTCCCTCTCCGATCCTCCTCCTCTCCAGGCATGAAACCAGAGGGAAGAAGAAAAAAAATAGAAAGAAGCAAGAAAAAGCAGAGAGAATAGAAAAGAAAGTAAGAAGAAAGGAAGGGAGGCAGCAGCTGCACCCGCAGCAGAAAGAAGAGAGAGAGAAAGAAAAAGTGAGAAAAAAAAAAGAAAAAAAAAAGGGGGGGGGGGGGGGGGGGGTCAGCCTGGTCAACAGGCCCAACGGGTCAGAAGAAAAAAAAATTACACTCAGAAGCAACACTTCTTTATTTTGGAATTTGGTATGGGTACCCAACCCGGAGAGCACTAGCAAGAAAGCATTACTTCCAGTAAAGCTAAGTTTTTAACTCTCACAATTATGTTTGCTCCACTAGTATATATGCAAGTACTCTGTGCTCTACATGTATTTGGCAAGCATGTTAAGAATAGTTTTCCCGTTGCAGTATAATCGTATATGCATGCTGTACCGTGCTAAACACATGGTTATTTTTAGCTTGTTGATGCATAGCATATAGTCTTTCGTGTGTGACTGCCCGAGTTATATCCTCCAGGATTGTTCCTCCGGGAAAGGGTAAACCAATAACAACTAAGGCTGAGGCATTCTAACGGGTAAGCCAACACCAATGAAAGACTATACATGACATCTTCAAGCAATGCATGCCTTCATTCGTTACATGATCATATATGTGTTCAATTAATGTTCGTAAGCATGGCATTCGTATCACCGGGCAGTCAACGTGTTCACAAGCACAATATAACAACTCTTTGCTTATTGTAAGTAGCTTCATTTCTAATTAATTGTTCATTTTTTTTTCTGAGGTACATATCAACCAACGACAAAGGCATTCCACCGGGAAACCTGGGGGACTCGGTATTCGAACGCCCGGTAATGAGTCCATCTTACTTGAGGGGCTGAGGGACTAGTGGGGGTGACGTCACTCGGTCGTCACCTACCCTTGGCGGTACATGATTTTAACTCCCCAAGTAAGATTGCCTCTTACTCGGGAACTTGGGGGACTTGTTGACAGTAAATATGGTGCACCGCCAAGCATATCCAACGACCTCATGGACCATCCAACCGGCGCGATAGGTCCTGGTTCTGGCATCGGGTGGACCGCAACCTCGGCTACATCTCCATTGTGGAAGACCACCGGTGCCACAGCCGGAAGCCATGCTTCCGGGCTCCGCAAGAAGCTTCGTGAGTAGGAAAAGTGTAACTGCATCCCACATCGGAAACAATGTAAAGGAGGGAGCCTTCTTTGCTTATAAATAGAAGGCTTCCTCCTTAGAGATAGAAATAATTGGATACAGGCTATTCTACGCTTGTAACCACCCCGATGGCTAATTGGCCGATCATAGTATATTCCTAAGTGGACGTAGCCATGCCCACCGTAGACATGGTGAACCACTATAAATCCTCGTGTTGATCTATCTTTATTGTGCTTTTGTTAGAGTCTCCGGATTCTAACAGAAACACTCTTGGTAGAAATCAAATTATGCTACTGTGTTTTGAAACAGTAGCGATTATGCTAGCTACTTTGTTTAACTATGCTACTGTGTTATTATGTTGATTATGATTATGCCATATTGTTGTTTTTTAGGCAGTACCAGAATTTGATAATTTGTTCATTATGCTACTGTGTTTTTTAGGCAGTAGCAGATTATGTAGCTAGTGTGTGGATTATGATTATGTTACTGTGTTTTCAGGCAGTAGCAGATGGGACAATTGTTTCACCGCAGTACAGAAAAACAGCTCCAGCACGTAGAATAAAATTAAATATAGTGAGACAGAAGCAGAAAGAGCAGTTGGATAAACATGAGGAGCAAAACCGGGAAGAAGAACATAAAGAAGAACATACACATTGGACAATTGTTCCTATACCTTTCCTTTTCAATTGGATTGCGATAGACAGTTTGTCATTTGGAAAATGTGTATCAGGGTCTGACTGCTACTGACATTGGCAACGATAAGCGTGATGAAGCTGCCACTGCTCCTAGGACGCGCTCAATGATAAGGAGGATCAAATAAATGAAGGATCGAAAAGAGAAGGAAATTGAGGACTTTGACGTGAACAAAGTTGTGAAGAAAGCAAAGAGAAGAAGGTGACTGAAAGTGGTACTGCAGTTACGTTTTCAGTTTGGAACATAAGCTAGAGAGATTGAGTAAAGAGTGCTACTACATTTTGGATCATAACACTACCAGAAAAGGCATTATAGCCGACGAAATTGCAAATAACGGCCGACGAACTATTTATTCGTCGGCTATAACCATTATAGCCGACGATATCGTCGGCTATAATTATTATAGCTGGCGATTTCGTCGGCTAAAATAGTTATAGCCGACGGCGTATTTCCGACGATGTTATAACCGACGATATGTCGTCGGGTAATGGTTATAGCCGACGACTTAAATTCGTCGGCTATGATGCCTTTTCTGGTAGTGTAAGCTTGTAATTCGATATGAGGGGTTAAATTGCACCACCTGTTTTAAATTGTTATTTTGTGTTTCGATACTTCGGTTTGGGACTTGGATAAAAATACACTTGTTAATTTGAATTTGAAATGACTAGTGGTGTTTAAAGCAGGTTGTCCTTGCATAATGTTGTAATCCTTGCATAATACTACTGTTTATACACGAAAAATCATGCAATTAGTCACTATGCTGTCACGCGACAAAGACCATGCATATTCAAGTAATTATATAAAATCCTATAGTTTTATAAGGATTCTATGCTCATTACTCGGTTATAGCACGCCAAGCAAACACGCCATCGATGTGAGCCCAAGCCACATGCACGCGCTCTTGGGGCTTGCAGATGTGGGTATGGTGTGGAAGGTTACGGAAACGCACATGCTCATTCGTCGATTTAATGTCGTCGGTGATTTCGGTCTTGGGCCCGAAATCCAAGCCCAATGACTTATATCGACGGTGAAATGGTGAAACTTGAGAATTTGAGGTTTGGGCCTGCCAGCCCTTCTATTTCTTTAAGGCCCAAAGCCCATATTAGAATAGTGTAACTTTACTCTTCTTCTTTCCGTTTTCTGCACCTCACCCCTTTTACCCAGCAACTCTGTTCCTTCCTCGCTCTCGGTGACACCAGCCAAATGCCCAGAACCTTTTCCCCTGCAGCAGGTGTCATCTTCCCTAGAGAACCCAATTCAAGCAAACGTCTTTTCCCCTATTCTTATGTAGAAATCAAGGGTAAGATTGAAGGAGAAAGAGTTTATCCAACAGATCAGAGATATTTGAATCTACCCAACACCTCAACCCTGCGCCTATAAAAAGGGATTTCTGGGATCAGAAATGGGGAGGGGCAACTACCCAGCAACACATAAAACTCCTTCCTTCAAGCCTTCGTGCCATCCAAGCAGAAACCCCCAAAATTCCCCATTCTCAAAACCCTAGAAACCCAGAAGCAGCCTTCAATTCCCTGCGTCTTCAAGCTTTCATGCCTTCAAGCAATATCACCAAACTCACAGCCATACTCCCCCAAAAAAGCCCCTTCAACCTTCAAACTCTGTTCCAGAAATCCAAACCCAGAAAACCCCAAATTCTCTCACTGCAGTGCGTTTCTAGCTCCCGCAACCACGCTCATGCTGTCAAGCCTCTTTTGATTTCCACTCGTCTGAATCACGCACAAAATACCCCCAATAATCACATTTTTTGGGTGAGTTTTGGCCTAGTCGATGTTTAATCGAAAAGACTCTGCAACAACTACTGACTCATTCACTTTTTTTCTTTTATTAATGCTTACAATTGCTAATGAACATGATAACAATTATCAATGTTAGGTACGTGGAGTAATGAAATCAAAGAGACTTTTCTTTGGTGGAAGAAATCAAAGAAACTTCAATTAAAATCATGCGAATATATATGGATACCACACATTTCTCGGATCTTTTCTGCACATTCTGTTCGCTAAAGGGTTACACTCATTCATTTCCCCAACAAAAGTAATGGCAATCATCTTCATAAATTTATAAATCATCAATATATCATTACCACAATTCTCTCTGTACGCATTCACCTACTTGTTCTGAGTTTTAAGTTTTTAACCATCTGTATCAGGAACCCAGTAACAACAAGACCATCATATCATAACGTAAGTCATGATAAACCTCGCACACAATCTTTGTCACCAAATCATGAAAAATAGCAGTTTTAGATAGGTGCTACTACATATCAATATCTAGAATAAAAATGAAGTTGTTTTAGTAAACTTTGTAAATCTGTAATATTTACGACAACAAATCAATGTCATCTGCTACTGCTACTCGCTCAGTCTGTTACTGCTACTGCTACTCGCTCAGTCTGCTACTGTTCATGGCTGAATCTGCTACTACTCAGTTAGCAGATTTGCAAGACCTGCTGTTGTGGTGGCCAGTTTACAAAAATCAAAAAGCAAAAAACTGAAGAAAAAGAAAGACACGATACAAAAACAAAAACCTGCCACTATGTGAATAAAATGAGTTATTCAAAAAGCAGCGTGCCGCTGCACCGCAAAAACCAACATATAACCATATATAAACAAGTCAAAAACACAACCTGGACTATATATATAAACACCTTGATACTGCTACTGCTACTACGTTAAGTCACAAATTCAAAACACAAAAAAAGAAGAATAAAAACTGCTACTGTGTTAATAAAAACAAGAATAACCTGTTACTGTCTTAATGAATCTAGATAGGAAGCATGAATTCGAATAAAAAAAAATGATACTGCAACTAGGTTGATTCAAAACAATACAAAAACAAAACCTGCTACTGTGTGAATAAAAGTGTTATTCACAAAGCAGTGTGCCGCTGTACCGCGAAAGACCTACCTTTAACCATATATAAACAGTTCAAAAACACAAGCTGGACTATATATATAAACAACTGCTACTGCTACTGCTACTGCTACTGCTACTGCTACTGCTACTGCTATTACGTTAAGTCACAAATTCAAAAAAAAAAAAAAACTGCTATTGTGTCAATAAAAACAAGAATAACCTGTTACTGCGTTAATGAATCTAGATAGGAAGCATGCATTAGACTCGAAACAAAATTATACTGCAACTAGGTTGCATTCAAAACGATACAAAAACAAAAACAGCTACTGTGTGAATAAAATGTGTTATTCAAAAAGCAATGTGTCGCTGCACCGCGAAAAGCCTACCTATAATCATATATAAAAAAGTTCAAAAAACACAACCTGGACTACATGCACAACCTGAACTATATATATAAACAACCTGATACGGCTACTGCTACTACGTTAAGTCACAAATTCAAAACACAAAAAAAGAAGAATAAAAATTACTACTGTGTCAATAAAAACAAGAATAACTTGCTACCCCATTAATGAAACTAGATAGGAAGCATGAAATCGACTCGAAACAAAATCATACTGCAACTATAGGTTGATTCAAAACGATACAAATTCAAAAACTTGCTACTGTGTCAATAAAATGTGTTATTCAAAATGCAGCGTGCCGCTGCACTGTGAAAAGCCTACCTATAACCATATATAAAACAGTTCAAAAACACAACCTGAACTACACAAACCTGGACTATATATATAAACAACCTGATACTGCTACTGCTACTACGTTAAGTCACCAATTCAAAAACACAAAAAAATAAGAATAAAAACTGCTACTGTGTCCATAAAACCAATAATAACATGCTACTGCGTTAATGAATCTACATAGGAAACATGAATTCGGCTCAAAACCAAAACGATACTGCCACTAGGTTGATTCAAAATGATATAAATTCAAAAACCTGCTACTGCGTTAATGAATTTACATAAGAAACATGAATTCGGCTGAAACCAAAACGATACTGCCACTAGGTTGATTCAAACGATACAAAAACAAAAAACCTGCTACTGCGTTAAGAATCAAATAGGAAACATAAATTTGGCTCAAACCAAAATGATACTGCCACTAGGTTGATTCAAACGATACAAAAAACAAAAAATCTGCTACTGTATTACCGAATCTAGATAGGAAACATGAAATCGAATGAGATCTAGAACAAATTCGCAATTTAAAATAGAGTTAGAAGATTCAAACTAACCTGTAATTCAATTGAGAAGACAAACTAGGGTAACTACTGATTAGATTTCGATGAACTATCTTAAATCACAAACTAAAGCCGACGAAATTTGTGAATATCCGACAAGATTACGGTTAGAATTAAGCTCCGGCTAGCTTAGGGTTAGAATAAAGACGAAGTCGATCACAGAGAAAGTGTGATTCTTTATGGAAGGGGATATCAAAATTTCCTTCTTCTGCTCGTATAAAAGAGGGGTAAAAGTGTCAAATTGTGAGTGACAAGTGGCAGCTTAATAACATCTTGTACTAATTTGTATATTTTAGTCTTGAATTGCTCAATTGAATATGTAAGTGAGTTATTTGTAAAACAAATTATTGTCATGTACCTACGTGTAGTTTGTTAATTTCTTTTATTTTAGATTGTTTTGATATAATTGAAATTTATGTCGCAATTCAAATATAACCGTTGGGAATTTAAAGAAAGAAAAATTAATTCAATTTACACGGTCAATTTTAAATTAAATGCGTTATAATCGTTAAATTTTAAAAACAGACATCAACTTCTATGACAAGGTTGACACCACTTACCTCACCTGTGTTTGTAGCTAGCACAGTAGCATGCCTAGCCCTCCCTAGCAAAGTCAAGCGAAGTAAGCAGAAATCAAAACGAAGTTTGTGTAAATTTAAAATTTGAATTCCACAATATTCTCTTCTTGCGGTTGAAGTCGGCTGATTACAGTGTCTAGTACAGTAGTACTATTGAGTAACACAAAATAAGGGAGGAAAAAAAATAACAATACCTTCACGACAACTGATATCTTTTTATGGAAGAGGAGCGAGCTGATCCATTCAATACATCAACGATGATAATTATGACATTGCGTCAATGAATAAAGATACGAAAAACCCTCTCATGATACACAAATGGATGAAAAACATCAAGTATACACTAAGTAGACGTGCCTAAACAAAAACAAGAACAATACAAAAACAAGTCTCTTTAAAAAAGATATCATGTCTCCCAAAGGAACATTATAACCAAATGTTGCTTCAAATGTTATTCACAGTCTAGAGCTTGACTTTTTTGCACGCCAATCACAACTTCTTCTATATTTGAGCCTATAACCTCATTACCGGTGAGTTACTTATTATCAAATCATTCTTCTCCACCGTCGACTTCATTATATAGTTACCTCACTACGTCGTGTGTTACGAATTAGAAAATCATTTTTTCTTCACCCTTAGTTGCTTCTTCGCCCGGTGAAGACTTTTTCCTGAAATATAGCCTCCTTGAGCTCATCTCGTTAATGATGCTGACTTTAAGTCTATGTTGCACGGACACTTCTAAAGTTGGACATCCGAGTGTCTGACATAGTGTTGCCGACACAACATGATACGGCCCGACATAGTGTTGGAATAAGTTAACTTTTCCGACACTTTGACAGACACGCCACGTCAGCATTAATTGTTGATTTTTCTATTTTTTTTCTTTAAAAAAAATTAAAACGAAGAAAACCTAAAACTATTGTGTTCAAGTTGTGTTTTATATATTTCTAAAGCCATGTCAGACAGCTAAAGCCCGGACAAAACAGTTGGAAAAAGCAGAGGCCATCATGCAGAAGATGAGGGATTTGGGGTTCTCTTCTCATATTTCCAAAAAAATAAAAAATATTTGTTCTCTAAGATTCAAAACAAGGAGAAACTTAACAGTCTGATGAGTGAAATGGAAGAGAATGGCGTCCGGTTTGACGAATTCACGTATGGGATCAAACTCAGTGCAGCTGCATGAAGCTGCTTCTGAACTTGAGGGAATTGAAAAAAATCTGGCACAATGGCAGGAGCAGTGAACAAGGCTTTAGCAATTGTTTTTAGTGTCATATTATATATATATAGGGAGCCCTTCCACTAAGCGATCTCTTATTTTGTTCATTTTAAGTGATCGGTTATTAGGCCAACTTGTTGATCACATTTTCACATCTCCCACGACCAGAAAAGGGGTCATAGCCGACGATATGAAAAAAAACGGCCGACGAAAGAGTACTTCGTCGTCTATAAGGGGTTATAGCCGACGAATTACTCTTTCGTCGGCCACATCGTCGGCTATAATATTATAGCCGACGAGTCGTCGGCTATTACTTGACGTCGTCGGCTATAACTATAGCCGACGAAATTTTTTTTGTTATAGCCGACGAGGAGGGTCTTCGTCGGCTATAACCCTTATATCAGATCTATTCTGCACCAGCGAGCTCACTTCGTCGAAATTTTTTCGAAAAATTTCGAAAACGCTCTGAAATCGTCCAAAACCTCGGCCATAAGCTTGAAAGGTACGTATATTGCTGTGTGTGTTGATTTAGTTGGTTATATGCAGAGGTGTGTTAATTTAGAGTTTAATTAGAATAAATGTGTGATTAATTTGATATATATATGTGTTGAGATGAGATTATTAATGGGTTGATATGTTGGTTAGATAGAATTGAAGTTTTGTTGAAGATTAGTGATTGATTGTTGATTTAGAGGTGATTTTAGATGAATTTGATGAAAAAATGTAGATATATATTAATTAATGTAATTGTAATTAAAAATATATTGTTGGTATATATAAAAAATATATTGTGTTTAATTAATTAGGGAGCTTGACGATGTTTTAATTAATTTAGGGATGTGTATATATATATATGTGTGTAATGATGAATTTTTTAATTAATTAGTACGTACGTACGTACGTAGTACGTGCATATATACATATCTATATATAATTATATTTATTTATTGAATTTACAGGATGGACAAGAGTTGGATTACCCTTGGAAGATGGGATCAGGCGTATCATGATGGAGTTAGGAGTTTCCTGGAATTTGTGATGGCTAACTATGGAGACACTACACTTCATTATTGCCCGTATAAAAACTGCAAGTGTGCCAGCCCACGACAACGTTTTTCCATAGAGAAAGTGGAGCAATACTTGGCTAGATATGGATTTTGGGTCCTATACACTAATTGGATTTATCACGGTGAACCAGAGTTTGCGGGTCCTCATGATCATGGACAATTTGCCGAGAGAGGGAGTTCGTCCAATGATCCAACAACGAACTGGATCAACGATATGTTTCCTCGTGAGAGCGGTGTCTTTGATGAAGCACCAGATGTGCAACTCCCTCCTCCGGAGATGGAGTGTTTCCCTGATATTGAGCCACTCGAGCCATTACCCCGATCACCGGTCAACACAAGTGGTATGGAAAAGTACAACAACCTGATCGCATTGCAACAGACTCCGTTATACCCCGGATGCAGTAAGACTGTCCTTGAATCTGTCATGGGAGTGATGAAGATCAAAACGGAGAACAAAGGCACTGTCAAATCGGTTGATGATTGGCTGAAGATATGGGGTGGGGCGATGCCCCCCGGACATCGGCTTCCTACCAGTCATCATAAGGTGCGACATATCCTTAAAGATCTCGGCCTTTCCTACATCAAGATCCATGCATGCAGATATGATTGCGTTCTGTTTTACGGGGAAGGACTTGCAGATCTTGAATACTGCCCAGTATGCAATACAGAGCGGTATAAGTTCACTCCTAAAGGGAACAAGAAAGCTGTGAAGATACTTCGGTACTTCCCGCTGATTGATAGGCTTGAGCGGTTGTTCATGTGTGCTTTCACGGCCGAAGCTATGAGATGGTGGGCTGAAAGGAATGTGCCTGACGATGACACCCTTAGACATCCCGCCGACGGAGAGGCTTGGAAGAAGAATGTGTTGGAGTTTCCTGAATTTGCATCAGAGGTTCGAAATGTTTGGCTAGGGCTATCATCCGACGGTTTCAACCCTTTTGGCAAGAAAGAGCTTCAGTACAGTGTGTGGCCAGTTATTTTGATTCCGTACAACCTTCCACCGTGGATGTGCATGAAGAAGGAATATAACATGCTCACATTGTTGATTCCAGGCCCAGGTTATCCGGGAAAGTGTCTCGATGTGTATTTGAGACCCGTAATTGAGGAGCTTCGGTACTTGAGTCTGAAAGGCCACCTGGTCTACGACCGGTTCAAAAATGAGATGTTCCGGATGCGTGCCATGCTTGTTGGCACGATCAGTGACTTTCCTGGGAGGGGTATGTTGTCGGGCAGTGTCACCAGGGGTTACAGGGCTTGTTCAGAGTGCATGACTGTTGATTGCTCCAGTCCTCATTGCAGCAAGATTGTCCAGATGCGTCACCGTTGTTGGCTTCCGCATGACCATCCATTTAGGGACGATGTACAGGCTTTTGATGGGACTGAAGAAAGGGGCTAGGCACCGGAGCGATGGACAGGGGAGGAAATATTGGCAGTGTTGAATGAGTATGACTTTGGTCCGCTTAGCAATCATCCCGATGTGTTGCGCACGATTCCAGAGAGGCCCGATCGGTATAGGTTCTGGTCACACAAGAGCATCTTCTGGGAACTTCCTTATTGGTCCAGGTTGGCTATCAGACACTACCTGGATGTCATGCATATAGAGAAGAACGTGTGTGAAGCCATGGTTTGCACAGTTTTGAATTGGGAGAAGAAAACAAAAGACACCCCCAAGGCACGAGTTGATCTGAGAAATATTGGACTGCGGGACCATTTGTGGTTGAGAGAGGGCAGGAGCAAAATGCCCCAAGCTCCTTACACCGTCACCAGGGACCAGAAACATGAAATCTTTGGATGGATGAGTAATGTCAGGTAACTTTTTATTAGGCATGTATTCCAGAAGCATGGGACAGCATGAAATCTAATTGTTGTTAATGGCTATGCAGGTATCCTTATGGCTATGCGGGTAACATAAGCAAGTGTGTTAACTACCGAGACAACAAGATGTACGGATTGAAGAGTCACGACTGCCATGTACTGCTTCAACGCCTCTTCCCTATTTTCATTCGAGCGTACTTGGAGGATGAAGTGGTTGAGCCGTTGGTGGCGTTGTCAAGATTCTTCCAGAAGGTATGCGCTAGAGAAGTTAGAAAATCAGACCTCATGAGAATGCATGAGGAAATCGTTTTTATCTTGTGCAAGTTCGAGAGGATATTTCCCCCAAACTTCTTTGACATCATGCCTCACCTGATGATCCATCTTCCCCAACAATTGTTGCTTACCGGTCCCGTACACTACACTTGGATGTATCCCATCGAAAGGTACATGTTATTCATAAATTTGATTTATACATGTTTTTAAATAAAATTTGCATGCTCTTAACATGCACTTGTTAACCTTGCAGACAACTTGGAGACTACAAGAAATATGTGCACAATAAATCTGCGCCTGAGGGGTGTATTGCTGAAGCTTACATTGCGTATGAGTGTGTAACGTATGCCAAGTTGTACTTGGGAGCGATGGAGGACCCCCACAACATCCAAGTCGAGATGACCCCGAGTTCAACCTATCTATCGTCGCCAACGATGTTGTACCATACGGAAGCTTCAAGAAGAAGGGTGTCGACAAGTTGCCTGACCATGAGGTAGGGATTGCCCACTGGTGGGTTCTAATAAACTGTCAGGAGGTACAATATTGGAAACGAACCCAACTTAACTGCAAGGAAGTTGGCGGTGATCTCGAGTACCACAACACGACGTTTGCAGACTATTTTCCACAATGGGTAAGTGTATAAATATATATATTAGATGGCTTTCTTTTACAGTTCCCTATTCTTTAATCATAAACACACCAAGTGATTTGAGTTATATTTTTCAGCTGATGCACGTGGCTGCGAAGGGTGGTCATAGAAATTACTCAGAGGAATTGAGGCTGTTGTCGATGAAGCCGATATCTTCCACAGTCCGCCCAATGTGTGATGTCAACGGCGTTAAGTATATATGTGAAGCTAGAGACGGGGAACGCAAAACACAGAATTGTGGGGTGATGGTCGATGGTGCAGAGGGGGGCGTGGATTATTACGGTGTCCTACAGTCAGTTGTTGAACTCATTTATGGGAACCGCATGAAAGTCCACTTGTTCAAGTGTCGATGGTTTGATACTAGGCCGCACCGCATAAGGACTGATCAGTACGGCATACTTTCGGTGAATACCGCCACTAGTGTGTATGAAGATGACCCCTTTGTTTTCGCCACATCGGCCAAAAAGGTCTTTTATCTTGATGATCCATTGAACAAAGGCACGTGGAAGGTAGTTAACCATGTGTCTCAGCGAGACATATACAGTGCTACCACACTTGGTGTGAGCACAGAGTGTCAAGAAGCGACCGCATACCAAGAGCCGGACGCCGTCGACATTCCGGAATCCTCCACCATCCGCGATAATAATGTGACGCCGGGCAGAGTGGTTCGACTTCCTAGGGGTCAGGTGCCCATGTATGATGTTAATCTGAATCGTCTATCTCAGGCAGACGATGACTCAGACGACGAGTACGAGCACCGGTTGCCAGATATTAACTACTATACTATGTCTGACTCAAGTGATGAGGATGATTCTGATTATCATCCTTAGTATACTATTTATGTATGTATTTGTGTACGATGGTGCATGCATGTATGAATACATTTTTTGTCCTTAATTACCGTTTTCGGAGTTTATTTGAAATTGTATTGAATTGTTTGTGCGATGTTCAGGAATTTATCAGGTGAAATAGGCAATTTTCAGGCCCTAAATGGCAAATTTTCAGAAAGATAAGCATTATAGCCGACGAAATGGACCATACTTCGTCGGCTATAATGCCCATTCTGGGTAATTTAATATGCAAGTCGTCGGCTAACGACAAAACGTTGAAGGTCGTCGGCTAAAGTATAGCCGACGACTTGCAATTCATCGGCTAAAGTATATTGACCGAAACCATTGCTTCATCCTTCAAATGCAAATGTGTCGTGAAATAAGATATGACCGAAATATTGAAATACGTCTACAGTTGAAAAATGAGAAGATTCCGACAAAATCTGTGTGCCGAATGTTGCGGTTAGCTGTTTTTTACTTTCGTTTTCCTATGGGTAGCCTGACGGTCGGTAAATATTTTGAGGAAAATTTTTATACGATTAGTTGCGTCGCATCGATTTGAAACTATTCTCTGTTGAAGGTCAGGCCAAAAAACGTCATTTAGACGGGCCAATTGCCGTTTTAAAGCGTTTAGAGGTTTGACTTTGCAGTTTGACCAAGGAATAGCCGACGAAATATTTAACTTCGTCGGCTAAACTCTTGCGATCCGCGCCGTTTCATTGTCCACCGTTGGATGGGGGAGATCGGACGGCTGCTGAGCGCGTGAAGTATAGCCGACGATATTAAAGGTATAGCCGACGACATTCATACTATAGGCGACGAAATGGCTAAATTCGTCGGCTATAACCGGCCCGCCCCCCGCACAGCCCAAGGCCTGGCCCGTACCTCGACTCGCAAAGCCCAACTTCAGCCCGGCCCGGATTTAGGGTCAGAGTATAGCCGACGAAATTCGTCGGCTGTAGTATAGCCGACGAATTAAAATGGACATCGTCGGCTATAGTCCTTCGATTTAAAGCGAAGCAGACCGCGCCTCCCTCATTTTCTACCGGCTCCCCTCAAAACCCTAATCGCCGCCCGACCCTCCCCGACGCTGACCGAACAAGAAGAATTACTAGTCGACTCAGGTGCTGACCTAAACTATATCCAAGAAGGGCTGATTCCTTCAAAATATTTCGAAAAAACAAAAGAATCACTTCGATCTGCAAATGGCGCTAAAATGAATATCAAATATGAAATTTCCAAAGCACATGTCTGCCAAAACAATGTTTGCTTCAAAACCCCATTCCTTCTAGTTAAAGATCTAACTGATAAGGTTATTCTAGGACTCCCTTTCATCACCCTTCTTTACCCTTTTATGACAGAATATGATGGTATTACAACCTACCCTTTTGGCCAACCAGTTAAATTCCACTTCCTCTCAAACCCTGAAATACATACTCTAAAGGCTTTCCAAGAAAATTCCATTTCAAAAACTATTAATTTAATCACGGCAAAACGACAGCAAATAACTTATTTAAAAGAAGAAATTGATTTCAAAAGAATTGAATACCAATTACAAGATCTTTCTCTTCAAAATAAAATTAAAAATTTTGAAGAAAAAATTATTAAAGACTTATGTTCAGATATTCCTAATGCCTTCTGGCATAGGAAAAAACATATTGTTAAACTTCCCTATATTAAAAACTTTGATGAAAAGAATATTCCTACAAAAGCCCGTCCAATTCAAATGAATCACGAAACCATGGAATTTTACAAAAAAGAAATTCAAGACTTATTAAATAAAGGAATAATTCGTCACAGTAAATCCCCCTGGTCCTGCTCCGCCTTCTATGTTCAAAAAAATGCCGAATTAGAAAGAGGTGCTCCTCGATTAGTTATAAACTATAAACCTCTCAATACAGTCTTAGAATGGATACGATATCCCATTCCCAACAAACGTGACCTTATCAACCGACTAAATAATTCAGTAATCTTCTCTAAATTCGATTTAAAATCCGGATTCTGGCAAATCCAAATTCATGAAAGTGATAAATATAAAACTGTTTTTGTCACTCCTTTTGGCCATTATGAATGGAACGTTATGCCTTTCGTCCTTAAAAATGCCCCTAGTGAATTTCAAAATATTTTGAATGACATATTAAACCAATACAGTCATTTTATAATAGTTTACATTGATGATGTCCTCATTTTCTCCCAATCTACTGATCAACACTGGTAACATTTAAATCAATTCTACAATGTAATGAAAGCCAGTGGCCTAGTAATATCAGCTTCAAAAATTAAACTTGTTCAAACAAATATCCGTTTTTTAGGATTCAATATACATCAACTCCAAATCACACCAATCCACAGAGTCATCTAATTCGCTGATAAATTCCCCGACATAATTTTAGATAAAAATCAACTTCAAAGATTTTTAGGTTCATTAAACTATGTCGCCGATTTTTACCAAAATCTTAGGCAAAAATGCAAACCTTTATTTGATAGACTTCAAAAGAATCCCCCTCCTTGGACGATTATTCATACTAACCTTGTCAAAGAAATTAAAAGTCATGTCAAAACTTTACCATGCTTAGGCATTCCTTTAGCATAATCTTTCAAAATTGTAGAAACTGATGCCTCAGAAATAGGTTTCGGGGGTATCCTCAAACAACAGATTTCTCCTGCTCATCCTGAGCAAATTGTCAGGTTCTATTCTGGTGCATGGACACAGTCACAACGCAATTACAATACTATTAAAAAAGAAATTTTATCTGTTATCCTTTGTGTCAGTAAATTCCAAGATGATTTATTAAACCAAAAATTCTTAATCAGAGTTGATTGCAAAAGTGCAAAGCATGTTTTGGAAAAAGATGTGCAAAATATTGCGAGTAAACAAATATTTGCTAGATGGCAAGCTATTTTAAGTGTTTTTGATTTCGAAATTGCATTCATTAAAGGAGAAGACAACCATATACCAGACTTTCTGACTCGTGAATTCCTCCAGGGCCCTTCCCATGACGACCCGGGCCAGAGCAAAGCAGCAGCAGACACCGGAGCCCAGTGCTCCAACAGTCAAAACAGAATCAAACACAACAGTCAAGATTGAACCCTCTTCTAGTCAGGCTCTAGTCCCTAGTCATCCTAGTTATCATCATTTACCAAATCCAACTCATTATCTTGGATCTACTATTGGTCCTCGGCCCAGTTTTCAGTCAGCTCTAGTTTCTGCATATGATCCATATGCAGTTTCATTCCCTAGTCAACCTGTCAGGCCTTATTCTTCTAAAAAGTCATCCCCATATGTTTTAAAAGTTTCTCAAAACTTATTTAATGTTGAACCATGCTTAAGCCGTATTAAATCCCCCATAGCTTTAGCAAAAATGTATTTTCCCCCCAATCAGCATTTTGCTTGGTCCGATCCTTCCCAGTCATTAAAATTTTTTACACAAATTCTGTTACCATTAAGGCCATTTATGATACTAAAGATCCAAACAAACTACTATATCATTCAATTTATTTGGTCAGGCTCCTCACACTTGAGGAATGGAAAGACCCTCCATATACATATCACCAATATGATGATATTTCATTCAGTTATTATCAATATGAAGAGGCTTGGCACAAAATCTTTTTACATCAAACTCTTGATTTCAATCATTCTTGGTTTATTAATTTTGATAAAACCTTCCCAAGAAATTTCCCCATGTGGTTCTACTCCTGGTGGCATTCACATGGTTTTCCTTTTGATCTCTTACCTGAACCTCTTCAGGATGCAGTTACCCGATTTACCAAAGTCATGACATTCTCTGACTATGACAAGAATTTCCCCCCCCCCCCCCCCCCCCACATTACATTTTATGTCTAAATACAAGGTCCCCTATATTTTCAAATGGCAATACAAACTCCAAGAAGAACCTGGAGTTACTCTTGGTACTGTTTCCAGAGAATTCTTAGTCAAGTGGTGGGATAAATTCAAAGTAGAACAGATATTGCACAATTTCAATATAGAATTTCCAGTCAATCAAGAAACCAGCGGAAGTAAACATAAACGTAACACTTATGGCTCTGATACCAGAAACCAGCAGAAGTAAACATAAATATATATATATATATATATATATATATATATATTTCGGAATATATATATATAATTAGGTATATATATATTTAATTTCGTTTTTTATTTTTTTGTGGAATTAACAAGAATTTTTAGGAGGATATATATATATATATCTATATATATATATATATATTTCGGAATATATATATATATATATAATTAGGTATAAATATATTTAGGTATATATATAGTTAGGTATATATATATTTAATGAAGTTTTTTATTTTTTTGTGGAATTAACAAGAATTTTTAGGAGGATATATATATATCTATATATATATATATATATATATATCTATATATATATATATATATTTCGGAATATATATATATATATAATTAGGTATAAATATATTTAGGTATATATATAATTAGGTATATATATATTTAATGAAGTTTTTTATTTTTTTGTGGAATTTTTGTGAAATTTATGGAATTTATATACTAATTGTGCAGAAAACCGCCGCGCTGTACACCGCTGGATTGCCAGACCGAGCGAGAGCGACCCCGAAGCTCAGGCAGGACACAGCCGTGGAGGGGGCGGACCCAGCGGTCGTCGGGGCCTACGCCGGCCAATGAACAGGCGTGAAGAGACGTTGATGGGATTTACCCCGAGCGATACACGTGGGGGCTCATCGTATGAGTCGACGGGAGCGGGCCCAATCTCGAGCGTCAGAGGAGGACGCACAGCCGCACCCTCCAGACCCCACTGCACTTCAACACTGTTCCAGGATCGGCAGCCGACCCCACCGCGCGACGATCAGGCCCCTCAGGGTTCACGCCCCGTATGTCTCCGCCATCGGGGATGTACATGGTCCAGTTCCTCCCTGCCATCCCCGAGTACGACGCTAGGGGGAGGCAGATTTGGAGGCACGACCGGCCACACGAGATTCCCTAGGAGGAGGCCTACGTCCACAGGAATTTCGACTCAGAGGACTGCCGCGTCCTGTGGTGTGTTCGTGAGAAGGACAAACAGTACAACGACGCAGGTAATTAGTTAGTTTAATTAATTATTTAGATTGTTTAATTAATTATTTAACTACGTCGAAGCTTAGTTAATAATTAGTTAGTAAATTAAATTAGTTAGGTCGTTAGTTAGTTATTAAATTAAATTAGTTAGTTAGTTAGTAAATTAAATGTGTTAGTTAGTTAGTAATTTAAATTAGTTAGTAAATTAAAGAATTTAGCTAGTTAATCTAGTTACTAAATTAAATTATTTAGTAAATTAATTTAATTTAGCTAGTTAGTTATTAAATTAAATTATTTAGTAAATTATTTAGTTAGTTAATTACTAAATTAAATTAGTTAGTTAGTAAATTATGTACGTAGTTGGTTAGTCAATTAATTAGTTAGTACGGAATTTTTATTAGGCATGTATTCATTTTAATTATGAAATAGGCGTCCTCGTAAATAAACCTGCGGGGACGAGAAGGACCAGAGGGCCAGCGAACATGTCGACCCTGGAGAGGGAACTCGCCGGTGGGATCAGGGAGATCCTGCCCGGTCCCGGTGATGATGGACGCCTGATCGAGAGGAGAGAAACCACGACCAAGTATATCAACGCGACGGGCATGATCGTGCGGGACAGGGTCCCAATGTTGTGGCCCGACTGGGGCTCTGTGCACGATGACATCAAGGCGCGAGTGTACAATGCACTGTCGGTGAGTTAAATCGTATTTTTATTATAGAAAATAAACATTTATGAATTGAGTCCTTATAACTATATAAAAATATTTTCTAATTAATTTATAATATTGCAGCAATGGTTTAGAGTCCATCCTACCTTGGACTGGTGGAGAGACGAGCAGCTGAAGAACAGGTTATGTGTTTCGCGTTATTTTACTATCATTCGAGTTAGATTGAAGACGATTAAAGATGTACGAATATATCTAGCAGTTGTGTTCTGTTAATACAGGTACTCCGAGTGGAAGAACGAGCTGTCGACGCACCACAGGACGTACCATGTGGAGAAGGGCTTGGGGCGAGGTGCAACCCCCCACGAGTTCCGGTACAGGGAGTAAGAGTGGCTATGGCTGGTAGCCTACTTCGGGAGCGACAGGGTCTCGGTAAGAAAATTTAGCCTAGTCTATAACTTTTTAATGTTATTTAGTAATTAAATTATGTAGTTACTAAATTAAATTAATTAGTTAGTTAGTTAGTTATTAAATTAAGTTAGTTAGTTAATTACATAGTTAGTTAGTTCGTTACTAAATTAAATTAAATTAAATTAAATTAGGTAGTTAGTAAGTTAGTTAGTTACTAAATTAAAATAGTTAGTTAGTTAGTTACTAATTAAACTAAATTAGTTAGTAACTAAATTAGTTAATAATTTTTTTTTGGTTAGTTCATAATATTTTAAGTTAGTTACTAATTTATATTTGCGTTTATATGTTCATTCTTATAATAAAGAAAATCTCGAAGACGAACAGCGACAACCGCAAGAGGAACGAGCACCCCCACCACGGCGGCGCCCGCTCCTGGAGGCAGTGGGCAGAGATTGCAAGGAGGGACCGACCGCCGAGCCCGTTGTCGTGGATTCATGCGTAGATGTATCCGGACCGTCCCGACCAAGTGGTAAGTATTCGCCCATCTTCAATAAAAGTGTTTCATTAAATTAATTTATATATTTTTTTTTATTAATTCGTTTATTATATTTTCTTGTCAATTAGGCGAGAATAGATGCGGAGACCGACGCGATCACATTGAGGATCGCGCGAGAGACGTTGGGGGAAGGGGCATCCGACGAGGCGATCGTGCAGTTTGCCTCCACGATTGACACCCTTGAGCCGCGCTTGGCCTCTCAGATCATGCACGCGGCGGTAGGGACTGGCAACAACTACTTCTACCAGAGAGGCCTAGGCGCGGCGGGAGATGGGGTTCTGAAGTACACGCCGGCCAATCCCAGCACGCAGCGTGCGGCTTCGACGAGGAGAGACCTGCAGACAGAGCTGCAGAGGACGCAGGCGGATTTGGCGAGGGCGGTGGAGGCCCTCCAGCAGCAGGCTTCGGTGCAGCTGGCCAGCAACGCGGCCGCGGCGGAGATGTACCGATGGATGCGGCAATCTTGGGAGGCCCAGCGAGCTGGAGAGGAGCCCCCGCCTCCGCCACAGATGCCCGATTTCGTCGTCCCCACACCTCCCCCGCATCGGAGTACGCCAGGCGATCAGGGTAGCCATAGCCACCGGAACTCGAACGATCCCGTCGACGACGCCATCCATTTAGGGGGTGATGAGTAGTTAGTGTACGTAGATGGCTAGTTAGGGGGTTTGTACAGTAGGATATTACGGATGGATTGATGGGGATATTTGTTGGCTATTTGGATGTACATTTGTGGATTTTCTGCAGGCAAACCGAAGACGAAGTGGAATTGGGCCCGAACAAAATTTATAATTTTTTTTTAAATATTTAGGGGTTATAGCCGACGAAATGGACCATATTTCGTCGGCTATAACCTCCCGGCTTCCGGCAAAAATAAGCCGTTTCCGGTGCCGGCGAAGGTTATAGCCGAAGAATTAATTCGTCGGCTATGCCTCGACTTATAGCCGACGATAGAGTCGTCGGCTATACTTCGGGGTTTAGGGGTTAGGGGAGAGTTATAGCCGACGACTCTATCGTCGGCAATGTTCTCATAATAGCCGACGATGCTTTGTTCGTCGGCTATACTTTGTGGTTTATAAGTCGACGACTTACCCTCAGTGTCGTCGGCTATACTATAGCCGACGGGGCATTCCCGACGACGGAATAGCCGACGATACTTCGTCGACTATGACTATAGCCGACGATTTAATGGAAACGGCCGACGAGATGGCGTCGTCGGCTATGACCCCTTTTCTGGTAGTGTCCACCATTCAATTACTAGGTTTGTATGTGTAGATCATTCCTTTAAATTTTTAGCCAAAATTATGATCGTTAAGACATCTAACTAAATGAAAACAATGGACGTATGAAATCTGTCAAAGCTGAACCGTTCATGTTTTTATTTATAAATTTTAATTTTGAATACTCTAACGATTATCAAATGGAATGAAAATTTTCAGATATGATCTACTCATATAAACATGAAAGTTGAACGGTGGAAATGTTAATATGTGATCCAAAAATAGGTTAAATGATCGATCATTTAAAATGACGAAAATGAGGGATCCCTCATTGGAAGGGGGCTATATATATATATTAAAAATTCATTAAATTATACATTATTTGCCAAAAAATACTTTCAAAAGATACCGCAACCTCTTTTTCTCTTCATCTCTCGACCTAGGGTTAGGGTTAGGGTTTTGAAAATAGTTGTTTGGTGCGATTCATATGGCGGCAGGGACGGCGTCGGTAGCCTCCATGACTGCAAATCTGGCGTCCAAGCTCTCTCTTGGTACCGAAGAGGAGCCGGTGGACCTGGGGGATCTTCGGAGCTCAAAAAACGGGTACGTTGTTTCCCGTTTCTTTCTGGTTGGGCGTCTCAACACTAGCAAAGCTATGGCTTTTGATTCTTTCCGCACCGCTGTGCGGTCTATGTAGAAGACTTCGGCTCTGGTGGAGGTCACCGTACGGGGAGAAATGTATCTTTTCACATTCATTAACGAACGTGATCTGTTGAGGATCAAGAAGGGTGGTCTGTGGTGCGTCCAGAGGGCGATGATGATTCTCAATGATTATGATGGATTTTCTGACATCATGAAGGTTCCGCTCGATTTCATCTGGATCTGAGTGGTCATTTCAAGGCTTCCGCCGACGCTCCTTTCGATGGCCACCGTTCGGCTTGTTGGGGAAACGATTGGCTCGGTTCTCCAGATTGACCATGCAGCCCTGGGTCGCGGTACTGCTAGGGTTCGCTTATTCCTCTCGATCAATGCCCCAGTGAAGATCGAACGTCGACTTAGGGTTTCTCCCTCCGATGTTATCACGGTGGAGTTCAAGTATGAGAGGCTTCTGGGCCGCTGTCCCATCTGCTGTCGGATTGACCATGGCGGGCAGGCTTGCCTTAGCGAGGGCTCACAGGAGGAAGTAGTGCTGCCTACTCAAAGGGTTGTGCAACCATGGATGATTTTTATGGCTAACTCAGCCCCAAGTATGACTATCTCCTACTCTCCTTCACTTTTATCCCTTTCGGGGTTATTTCCGAAAGAGAAACGCCAGGTACAGATCCGTGTCGTATCAGAATTATCCTCTCCCTCAAAGGTAGCCGGAGTTCGTCGGGTTCGGGACGAGGAGGTTTCAATTCAGGACACGCGCATCAAACACTGCTTGGAGATCATACCCTTGGAGTTGGGACCGGGTGACCTAGGCTTCATGGGGGGGAATGATGGGGCTATTGGCTTTGCCTGCAAATTCTCGAAGAAACGGGGACGCCCTAGGAGAAGCAAGAACAAGAAGAGGGTAACACATATGAACTTCGACTCGATGGCGTCTCCATCCGGGACAGCAGGGTTGCCGGTTAGCCCTGAAGATGATTTTGTAGGTGGGGGTGGTCTGCTGGACTCGGGCTCGGCCCCAGAGGTTGGCAACGGGACCGAGGCGGCGTGAGGTGGTGCAACCTTGCACCAGGATCCCATCATGAGCGGAGGGAGGGCAGCTCTACCTCTTTCTGAAAGTTACACCGTGTGGTCTTAGGCCTGATGGTTTTGGTGGAGTCTTCTCTTCTATCACGATGGTTACTTGCTTTCTAAGTTTCTTGTTCGTTTGTTTTGGACGTATTTTGCTTCTTTCGAACCTTAGTTTCGGTATTTCGTTTTCGCTGTTTTTCTTCAGAACTCTTTAGTTTGTAGTGGAGTTTTGACTCCTGCATGACTAGCCACAATTCGGTCGTATGGCTTATGCCAATGAAGTTATTCATTCCTCTCAAAAAAAAAAAAATTATACATTATTTGCCATGTCTAAGCCGTGTCAGATCTCTGTCCGTGTCCGTGCAACATTCACGTACGTAGTTGATGTCTGAGGGAGCCATGCTTCTTTGTCCTGTTCCAAAATTTATGTATAACCAATTCATTGATCTTATTGTTTATGTAGGAGCTTGTGAACAAAAATGCAGATATCAAACTTCGTATAGATCAGCTACATGATCTCATAAGTCATATCCACCTGGCAAAGCCCTTGGTCCTTCTGACTTTGAAAGTAATACACACTACAATTCAAGCTTCTTGCATACACAGCAGCTTATGAAGCTCTGTTAGAAACCAACACTGTTGGGTAGAAGATTAATGCTGAGTAAACTATACTTGTACTCAAGTACTCTCAGATGCTCTTCTGGTGTAACCGGCCAACATCGATCAGTCTTGCATCACCTGTTCAGTATGTGGTTATGGCTAATGGACTTTGTATTTAATGTTACATATGTCAAGAATACAGTAGATGGGGTCATGAAATGTCCATCCGATTTCGATAAGTTAGTTTTGATTGCGTAGGCTGCTAAATGATTCAAATACTGTCACAGTTTTAGATTCTTTCATCCCTTTCATGGAAAATTCTCAAGTTTTTATATCCATCTTAAATCTGCCAAAGTGAACTGGGTCGTGTAACGTAAAAATGGTAGTTTTGTTTATCTATGTGAAAGCAAAGCTTGTCAACCATGCATTTGGACAGTATATATTACATGAAACTTTTAAGTATGTTTCCTTCGCAGCAGCCGTTCAATTGTGGAACGATGTAGATGAAGAAGCTTCTTACGCTCATGGACTCTATCAAGCCAAGGAGACAAGTTTGGGGGAGCATGTAAATTCTTAAGTACAGCCTGTCTTTTCAGTTATGAGCTAGCTTGCATTATGGTCCTACTCAATTCTTGTGAAATACCAGCCTGCATTTCTCTGGTTTCTTTTACCAAAATCTGAAACTGCAAAAACACTTTGTGGACTGGAGATATATAATTGACCAAAAACTAGTACTTTTTATTTCATTTGTTTTTTCCCGTTCATTTCTTTATACAAATTGCAAGGCACAGAGTTCTTTGAATTCGATCCACTTTGCGCAAGAGTTGAATTGACGCAAAATCTAAGGAGTTCCACATGCTTAGTGAAGCTGCATGTTCATCGTAATATATAAGAAGTTCCTCTCTGTATTATATATATAATACTCTGCACCTGATTCAAGGACGTCCTAAATATATTGGTAATATTGGTTTTGACTTTTGAGATCGATCGATCGATCTAATAAATTGCACCTTCTTGTGCGGATCTCTATCCTACTATTATCTGATTTTGAATGCAGAATCTGATGCACATGCACTAGAGTGGACTAGGTAATATCTGAGCCTGCATATAGATTAAGTATTACATAAACACTAGCTAGTTGATTACTAGTGTAAATCTCAAAGTATGCATATATACCCAACACCGATTCCTTTGTTCCTACTCAATCTCTAGTATACCTTCATCTCTAAGAGACCTCTCCACAATAATGAAGCACAAATCCATGGATTCCCCTCATGATAAATTTAACTCTTATTCCTCCAATAACCTCTTCCTCCTTCTCCTCCTCCTCTTAACAAATCTCATCACCTTGTTCATTTCCTCATTCTTTTCCCCATGTTCTTACAAACCCCTCTCCACTACCGCCACCGCTAGCACTGTTGAGGAAACCGCCACCATAGCATCCGACCTCCCACTGGAGTTCCTTGCCTTCGCTTCAGGACACGTTCTCCCGTTCGGTTTCAACCCCAACTTCGATTCCGACACCATTTACCCTCCAGTTGGCAAAGCATGCACTCTCTTCCCCGACGAGCTCCGTCGCTACATGTCATACAAAGTGAACGGTTCGTGTCCTGACGACGAGCTCCTAGCCCAAAAGCTCCTCCTCAAGGGCTGCGAGCCCTTGCCTCGGCGCCGGTGCCGCCCCGCCTCTCAGCCGGAGTACACCGAACCCTACCCTCTTCCCACCAGCCTATGGACCACGCCGTCCGACTCCTCAGTGGTGTGGACAGCCTACAGATGCAAGAACTACAACTGCCTCGTCAACAGAAAACGAAACGAGAAAGGCTTCACCGACTGCAAAGACTGCTTCGACCTCCAAGGAAACGAGAAGTCTCGCTGGGCAAGCCCTAAGGGAGGAGGCCTCCACTTCAGCATAGACGAAGTCTTGGCCACCAAGCCACGAGGCAGCATTCGTATCGGGCTCGACGTCGGCGGCGGGGTGGCCACGTTTGCCGTGAGAATGAGAGAGAGAAACATAACGATAGTAACGACGTCGATGAACTTGAACGGCCCTTTCAACAACTTCATAGCGTCTAGAGGCGTGGTTCCTCTCTACATAAGCATATCGCAGAGGCTGCCGTTCTTCGACAACACTTTGGACATCGTACACTCCATGCACGTTCTCAGTAACTGGATTCCGACGACGTTGCTCCATTTTGCTTTCTTTGATGTGTACAGAGTGCTTAGGCCTGGGGGATTGTTCTGGCTGGACCATTTTTTCTGTGTTGGTGAGCAATTGGAGGAGACCTATGGACCGTTGATCGAGAGCATAGGATTCAACAAGTTGAAGTGGGTTGTTGGGAGGAAGACTGATCGAAGCCCTGAGCTTAGGGAGATGTACCTTTCGGCTTTGTTGGAGAAGCCATTGAAGAACTCGTGGTGATCCATCGATCATACTCGATCTAATTTAATAACTAATTAGGTTCTCAACATGTGTCTTTCTTGCGACCATTTTTAGCTTTTTCTGCTTCTTTGATGAGGAAACTATAAGAATATCGTTAATTTAGTACATGGCTACGTTCCCTTTGTCTTAAAGTGTAATGACTCGATCACTAATAAGCTACTTTTAACTATCCCCCTATTCTACGTACATGTGACATCAGTTTCGCCAATGGAGGACCGCTCCATATATCGTCTTTAAGAAGTAGCAACTTCTTTGTTAACCTAATACAATGGTTAAGAACATATGAAGATACTTGGGTTTTCAATTAGCAAAGTAATCCATTTGGACTAACTGACCGTTAGATGTCAAATGTACGTATATTATGATACACGGTTAAAATTACGGACGAAACGGGCGTCATTTAGCCGTCTGATCGTCGGAAAAACAAAAAAAAAACACTTTGACCACACAAATACCCTTTGAGCGCCGCCCTCCGAAAACCTTCAAAACGAAGCTTGTTCGGTTGTCTAATCCCTGGGAAAACCGAAAAGCCACAAATATGCCCTATGGGTGGACCCACCCTGAGGGCCTTTCGGGGAAAGGGGTTTCCATATTTCCGACCTCATGGTCATGCCTTTCTACCCTCCCCGCCGTTCGTGGAGGTTTTTGGAGGGCGGCGGTCAAAGGGTATTTGTGTGGTCAAAGTGCATTTTTTTCGGTTTTCCCAATGATCAGACGGCCTAACGATGCCCGTTTCGTCCCTAATTTTAACAGCGTACCATAATATGCGTACATTTGACATCTAATGGTCAGTTAGTCCAAATGGATTACTTTACTAATTGAAAACTCAAGTCTCTCTTTTAAATATAGTTTGTCGCTTAAGTAGGTTTATGAGACTAACTTCCACAGTCTCATAAGTCTAGTTGCTTAAGAGCCTTTAAAGCAACTACACCAGATAGTCGCATAAGTGTAGTCGCCACTACAACACTGAGAAGCTTAGGTGACGAAAAATTTTCGTCACCTAAGAAGGTTTTTCGTGGCCTAAGTTTTTAGGTGACCAAAAATTGGTCGCCTAAGTTTCGTCGTCTAAAGATTGTGGTCTAAGTAAGTAGGCGACGAAAAATATCAGTTTCGTCGACTAGGATAACACTTAGACGACGAAATAAGTTCGTCGTCTAAAAGTCTTAGTGAGGACAAAAAATCTCTTGGAGGACAAATTTTTTCGTCGGCTGCATGCAACTAAGTCGACGAAAAAATAATTTTTCGTCGACTAAGTACCTGACTTAGTCGACGAAAATAAATTGTTTCGTTGACTAAGTGAGTTACTTAGTAGATGAACAATCTTATTTCGTCGACTAAGTAAGTCACTAAGTCGACGAAATAAGTTTTTTTCGTCGACTAAGTAACTCACTTAGTTGACGATACATTATGTTTTCGTCGAGTAAGACAGTTACTTAGTCGACGACAAAATCTAATTTCGTCGACTAAGTCAGTTACTTAGTCGACGAAATATTTTATTTCGTCGACTTAGTGACTTACTTAGTCGACGAAAAAATTTACTTTCGTCGACTAAGTAGAACACTTACTCGACGAAATCAGAATGTTTCGTCGACTAAGTATTAATTATTTAAATAAAAAATAATTGAGACTAAATATACTAAATATAAATATATTAAAATTTATTCATATGAATTAAATACTTATTTATTAATAAAAATTATTTATACAACTGAAATAGTATTTAATAAATTTGTTCATACAAATTAACAGTTTAAACCAAACAATAACTAACGACTAATATGGAAGAAGAGCCGACCGACTTGCTAGCTCGCTACTTATGAAGATTTGTAAACATGTTGAACTTGTCCTCCAACCGAGCAAGACGGTCTTGACCTGCTTGGACCGTCTGTCTGGATAGTCGTCCCTCCTCCTCAAGTAGGGCGATACGTTCATGGGCCAGTCGTACCTCCTCCTGGGCGTGTCGAGCCTCCTCCTGGGTACGTGCGATAAGCTCTCTAGCCTCTCCGGCCCCCTCCTCCGCTAGTCTTAGACGCTCCGTATTTGTAGACCGACAGCGTGCAGTGGAATTCTCCCCTTGAGATGAACTGACACCGAAGGTCACTCGACCTAACCCCCGAATCTCGCCCCTGTTTCGATGTCCTAGTGCGTCTACAAGAACTTGGGCCTGAGTTGGCTCGTCAAAATAGTGAATTATCTGATTTTCCGGAACGTCGGGGTGGTCTTGCCTCACTGTAGTCATCACCCTATCGATCTCGACGTTGATCTTTCGCTGCAATTGAAAATGAAATGCATTAACATCATTAATCACATTAAAAATAAATAATAGATGATGAATTTAAACATAATAGGAAACTTACTATATTTTCCGCCGCTTCCGGGTGCTCAGGAGGGTACACCATCTCATAATTCTTCACCAACGCCAATGGTTCACCTTTTTCCTTCAACTCGAGCGCCCCATATATGAAAGGTTTTGAACCAGACTGATGGTGCAATGTCTTCTTCCCCCGGTTGATTGTGTTGGCGGCCGATCGTCTCTATAAAAGTTTAATTAAAATTGAGACAAATAATTAGAATTCAAACAAAAAATAAATAAATGATGTTTACATTTGAAAGCACAGACTAATAATTGTATACCTGGAACTCATCGCTCTGAAAGTGTTGAACCAGCCAAGACCACTCCTCCTTCCTATTTTTAAACTCGTTCGGGATTTTGTCAGGATTCGCAATCCTGAGCCTGTTGAGCTTGCTCTTGAAGGCTGTGAAGGTCTTGGCGGCATGCTTGTGAACCCACTCACTCATGTGAGGATCATTCCAAGGAATGTCATAAAAAATAGAAAATAGAAATGAAATTAATATGAAAACTGACTTGAGTATAGAAAAATAAAATATAAAAAATTGTCTTACGTCGAGTTCATTTTTCAGCTTGTTATGGTCATCTTCGTCCAAGTCCCACCAACTCCCAGCAGTCATGGGAATGTTGTCCCGAATGATATGGCCGATATCATGAGTCAGCCATGAGTTCTGTGTACTGGTCTTAGGTCCGTGTAAGAACTCATCATCCATGACTATCGTCAACTTCTCTCTATGCTGCACCCAATAGTTATTGGCCTTTAAGCCTTTAACCAACCCCCGTTTGTGTTTGGGAGGAGGTGCTGCCAAAATAATAACAGTTTTATTCTAATAACACATTTATAGCTAAATAACTTAACTCAATATGTGAGGTAGATTATCTTTACCTCCTTCGGGCCGAGGACGATATGTGTGCCGACAACTAATCTCTTCACCGTTGCTGTGTTCGGTTTCAGGTGAAGTAGGTGCTAATGGAGGGGTGGCTGAAGTATCTTCCACCGGCAACGGGGGAGGGGGGGGAGGTGCTGATCCGCTCCCAGACGCTTCTGTTGTTGGTCGGGACGAACTCTCTTCTGAGGCATTTCACCTGTAGAAGCGGCCAAATGCCAGGAGCCTCTTCTTCAACTTCCCATGAGTCGGCGGCATATTTCTCCTGTCAAAAAACACAAATTCCATCACAAACACAACATACATCATACATTATATATACTTGTTTTTAATTAATAATAAGTTTAATTTTTTGTCTAATTCTGCATGATCCATATAAAAATGAAACAAAAGAATTTTCTATTTTCAAATTTTTTTAGACTTGAGAGTTCTAGTGCAGTGTAGGTAACTTGCAATAGCATTGTATATAAGTGGTCTTCGGAGACCTAAAGAAAGGAAAGCAAATAAAAAGAAAAGAGAATTGAAATTGAAAGATGTTGCGATCATTGACAAAGACATCAAATTGGTTCATCCCAAATGCCAAAAACTAGGGAGGCGGCTTCGTATTAGTTTGGAAAATGATCAAAACGGTGACATAATTAAAGTGAAAGTTCGGTATATAAAAGAGACACTACCATAAAGCGGAGTCAACTTGGTATGTCTTTCATTCTGCATTGAAGATCCTTGCATATATTATTCTGTTTATTATGTAACTACTCAACGTAATTCCTAAGGAAAATCAAAGATTCTTGTAGCAATATATATGCTGCCTATACAATGCATGTTAGCTTCCCGTGTAAGCCCGCGGAACTAACACACAAAGAAAATGTAGCAATATATGTTGCTGCCAACTCAATATATGAGGTTTGGAACCCCACAAAGTCACTAACACACAAAGAAAACATGCAACAGGTTTCAACTTTCAAGCGTAATTGCAATATTGCATAAACCAATAACTCAGCAAGACATCAACAACTCAGCAACACAGCAATAGAACAATACATGTAAACCAGCCATGCCATCAATATTCACCACCAGGTCTAGTAAAGAAAAATAACAATTGCTTTTAGTTGGAACTCAAAATCAGTCTGCATCATGTTAAAGAAAGGGCGCTGGTTGAGCCATGGTTGTCAAAACTAGACAATCAAAATTATACTTCTGCCTTGCATGTCGTTAGTTTATATAGCAACATGGCAGCAACAACATTTTGCATCACCATCAAAAATACTTGCTGGATTCGATAAAGAAAAAATAAAAAGGTAATACAATATGCATTGTTACATTGATCTAGGAAACCAACAATACAACCAGAAGGAAAGAAAGAGAAGCAGAGACAAAGAGAAAAGAGAGGCAGAGAGAGAGAGAGAGAGACACAAATAAT